>OZ038514.1:73315758-73328258 GCA_964036315.1 Acanthosepion esculentum
GGGTGTTGTCAGCTTGGATGTGTGGATGGTGCAATGAATAATGGTTCGGAATTGTTAATCCTTAATTCCTTATAAGGGAACGGCTAATATTACCATTGCCATTAGGGATGAGGAGAACAGATACTACACGGGATTTACTTGACCTCCCACAGGGCCAGGTTGTGACACAAGGTCGGAGTTTAACGTGGGAAGGGAGGGGGTATGGACCCGAGTTTTCACCCGGGTCGCAGTGCTTTGGCTTTAGCTAGTCATAGCTGGTCTTGGCTGGTCTTAGCTGGTCATAGCTTGTCCAAGCTGGTCAGACGTAGCCACGATACGACCAGCGCAGGGACGAATCCCTGCCGCCGGCCTGTATCGGAGAACGAATCCCGGCCCCATAGGCGATCATTCAGTGAGTAATCTGCGAACAGATACTACACTTTGATCCCAGCCCGATGTCCAGGGAGTGAAGAAAAGCGTAACTCAAGAAGCACTGGCTGCTCGGTCAATGAATGCCGAATGTTTCCTTATAAGGGAACGGCTAATATTACCATTAGCATTCGAGATGAGGAAAACAGATACTACACTTTGATTCCAGCCTTATGGACAGGGGGTAAAGAAAATCGTAACTCAAGAAGCATTGGCAACTCGGTCAATGAATGCCAAATGTTTCCTGATAAGGGAACGGCTAATATTACCATTGCCATTAGAGATGCGGAGAACAGATATTATACTTTGATTCTAGCCTGATGGACAGGGAGGGAATAAAAGCATTGGCTGACCGGTCAACGAATGATGAATGTTTGCTTAAAAGGTAACCGTTAATATTATTATTACCATTACCAATATAGTTACATCATTGCAATTACCATCATCGAAAAATTTTGTTTGCGTATTTAAATCTGACATATTTTATATTACCAATAAAATACTGTCTTTTAATCATCTGAGAGGCCACATTCTTTCTTGAGTTTGTATGGCTGATGTTTACCTCCTGACGAATAACTCGTTGGGCTAACATTTTCCGTCGACCTGAAGTGGAAAAATTATATTGAATCCATTGCTATATCTGCTGCTAATAAATTTGCTTCAGTATGTCGTGCAAGACAATTTTCCCTCCCGAATCTTTCAGAATTATAACACCGCCACTCGTCCATGTTTTGAATATTGGTTCCACATATTGCCTGGTGTTTAGAGATTTTTGGCAAAAAACAAAAAAACAAGAAGAATCTGCAATGTTATTGGTCCTCACTTGATATCTCTGTTTCAGTCATGTAACGTCGCTGTGCCATTTCTATTAATACTTTCAGGATATTTGTTCTGATGGACTTTCTTCTATAGTACTTAGACTTTATGAATTTAAACGCGGTACTAGATTGGCGGCTAGGTCTTATCATTTTACTGTTGAACTGGCGAGATTTAATCGTTATATGATAATAGTTTCTTCTTTCACACTTCTTGCTTCCGGCTTCTTGCTTCCCAGTCAAATTAGATTTTCAAAAATCTAAATGCAATGTCAACCGTCTTCGTAATTATCGTTACTTTATTGTTCTATTTCTTTAATAATATTTTTCTTTTTCTTATTTTCTCTCACACTCAGTAACCCCTTAAGTCTTAGAGGCTTTATCGTCTTGGTTGTTTTGAAGTGGTTAAAAAAACAACGCCGTTTATTATAAATCAATGACGCCATTAATGTAAAACGCTGATATCCAATCACTTTAAAACGGGAAATTTGCATAAATGCCCATTAATTCATAGGGTCACACAAACAAACACACACGGGTACTCACATGTTTGAACTTGTTCGCTGATATAACTTTATACCCAAATTAAAATGTTTTTTTCTGTTGAGGAAAATAAATTATTTGTGCAGAAAATATTACAGTTGTATTTTACACCCAATCCGGTCGGCAACAAGTCAAAACGGGGCTGTAACACCTGGAATGGCTTCTCAGTTTGAATCATCATTACCAGTATTTGCATTCTCTCGGGTTTCCTTTGTCACCTGGCTACTGAGGTCACGGACTGAAATCGAACCCGCTTTTATAAGTCTCATGCCCCGCCTCTCGCACTTGTTTAGCTCAATCAATTTGGTTTTGCTTAGCGCCTTGTAATGTCTGTTAGTCTCGAAGGTTATCTTGGCATTGAGACGTGGGGAATTAGATGATGAGTCGAGGTTGCAATATTCGGCCATAACTTCAGCACCTGGTCAAACCTTTAGGTATGAAAGGGTTAGAAAGTAGAAAATAAAATAAAATATTTGTATGATTTGTAATTAAATCGGTTTATAATCAACGGAGTAGAAATGAGGGAAAGATTGAAGTGCTTAAAAACCATTTGGAGAAAAGAAAATGGTCAATATAGATAGGCTAAAAGAAAGAAAGAAAGAAAACATCGTGGATATGATGGAAAAGACAGAAAACATCGTGGATATGATGGAAAAGAAAGAAAGAAAGAAAGAAAAAAGAAAGAAAGAAAGAAAGAATACATCGTGGATATGATGGAAAGGAAAGAAAGAAAGAATACATCTTGGATATGATGGAAAAGAAAGAAATAAAGAAAACATCGTGGATATGATGGAATAGAAAGAAAGAAAGAAAGAAAGAATACATCGTGGATATGATGGAAAGGAAAGAAAGAAAGAAAGAATACATCTTGGATATGATGGAAAACAAAGAAAGAAAGAAAACATCGTGGATATGATGGAAAAGAAAGAAAGAAAGAAAAAAGAAAGAAAGAAAACATCGTGGATATGATGGAAAGGAAAGAAAGAAAGAAGATATAGGGCATATGATTCAAAATATTTGATACAATGAACACCAGCTATGGGTTAAAAAGCATTGTAGACTTGATATTCGCGATTTGTTTGACAGCCAGTCTAAGAGAAAGACAACTCTGAAGATTGCAATGAGAAACTTATCCCGAGAATAATGAAAATTCTCAGATAAAGAAATGGAAATTGTGGAGGGCCTTGACTGACTACATCTTTAAGGGACAAGGTGTAGAAATCAGCATAAAAATTGACAAAAAATATTTATGAAACACCTATGTGGCGATATATGGCAAAATAAATCAGTGAACTCAATCCTTACTGCGAGACTCGGTATTTATGGCCTGGTCAGTCAGTTAAGTGCCATGCGTGATACACACTTGGATGAACATGGCTCCTTTGAGGGATGACTGACGAGTCCGAAGGTTATTCCCACAGTAGGTTGACATTTCTTTCTGTGGTAGACTGCTCGCCGATCAAGGCGATAGGAACAAATCGGCATTGCTATTTAACCCATAGCTGGAGGGACAATAGATGGATTCATAGTGAATGTAACGAACTCGACTGGAATTCGAACTCATCTCTCCGATTTCTCATCCCGATACCTATTACACCACCCGCACATCCGGTAATCACATTATAAATACACATTAAAAATTACGATATTACTTCATAATGTTCTTTAGGTTTATGTGACATGTTCCTTTCTGAACTTGGGTGATCATGGCTCTCTACAACTTCCTATATTTGTTTCTCCTACTATCCCTCTCTGCGAATTGATTTTTTCCATCTTGCTTACAATATGTTCCGTGTCAAATTCTCAAAGATCTTTAGCCATTATATGTCTCAAGAACCACAACTGTTTCTTTCCGACTCAAACTACATACGTACCTTTTGCTAGCAAAACATATGCCTATGTTTCACAAAGTACGCAAAATCATTCAAGATCTATTTGAACTATCAGGAAAAATTATTTTATTTAGGAAAAATATTAGAATATACCAGATGATATATTGGAAACAAACCTGCATAATAACAAAAAAACTAGCTTGAACAAGTATACAGTCAGTTACGTGATACACGCTTAGGCGGTCATGTATCGAAAGATACATGACTGACAATGCAGATTTTTTCTCGCAATAGGTTGCCATTTTGGTTTGCATAGACCAATTGCCATCCAAGGCTATTGTACCCGGTATGCTATGCTGGGGTAAGAAGAAGAGGATTCATACCTTTCCCAGGGGTACTAGCACGGATTCGACTGGAATTCGAACTCGGCGATCCGATTCCTCAATCCGAGCCGCTATCCATTACTCCACCGTAAAAGCGTAAGATAAGACGGATTTATTCAAATGTTATAGCAAGGCGATCCCTAGAGAATTAGAAGTCCTATCAGGATTTAATACTGGTGAGCAAAATCTTAAGAATATAGATGATTATATATCTATATACAGTGATGTTCGATAAAAGTGATTCACCCTATCCTTTGAATTGAGCTCAACTTTCGTTTCATCGCAGGAGAGAACATTCTTCCAGTCTTATACGGTGAAATTTTTGTAATAGTGAGCCCATTCAAGTCTCTTGGCTTTGCTTATTAGCGGCTTAAACCTTCGTGTACAAGAGTTGTAGCCTTGTTCTAACAGCCACCGACGGACTGTTGAAGTGGCAAGATGTTATGGTGAAAGACACCTAGTCTATAGATAATAGACTCTCCCATCTATTATAAGTAGGAGTCAGTAGGAGTCGAATACGAAAAGTAGCCAGCGACCACAACTCGATTATTCTGCGTAATACTGATTATTACAAGTTCCTAACGTTTTTAGTCCAAATACAGTTTCCACTGAGGAAATAACTCTACAACACAAGACTAACACCTTGCTTTTCGCTTAGACTGGCTGCAATTTCTTGGCTAGTTATAGTCCTATTCTTCGCAACTTCTCTCTTGATTACCCTGCCAGTTCTATCATCAATCTTTTTCTTTCGTCCCCTTGTTTCCTTCCTTGGAGCAGGAGTGGCATCATTATGTGCCCTAATCACTCAAGAGACAGTTGATTGCGAGGTTATAGCAATTTCTGCAATTTCTCTCGTAGACTTGCCTGCTTTTGAGAGGGCAATATTAGATGCCTTAAGTGGTTCTGATGCGTGTTTGTACCCTTTCATCTGGTTCGTGACTTGAGTGGCTATTTCAAGCTGTTTTTATACAGTATGAGGCTTTCTGGAATATTGTGGAATACTCTAGATTTAATTTAAGCTGTTCTAGAATTCTCTAGAATATTGTTCTGAGTGTATTGTAAAATAGTTTTCAATATTTTGACAAAAGCTCTTTAAATTTACCAGTTTAATCATTAGAATGCGATATCTGAGTCACTTTTTTTGCACAGAGTTTTTTCCTGAATCTCATTTATATCCAAATTTATAATTATCAGTAGAATACCTTAGAGTGAATAAACTTTTTTCCTAGGTGGTCGGGAAGGAGTCTTTATATTAGTAAGATTAAAAATTATTTTAACCTCAAAAACAATAGACAAAAAATATTTTTAGTAAAGAAAATCAGGTGAGTCACTTTTATCGAACAGCCCTGTATATATAAACATTTAGTCTCTAAGTCTGTTATCGAACTCCTCCTAGGGTATTGGAGATAGACCCGCCCCATAACTATATATATTCTGAAACTACAATACTCAGGTACCTGGATAAATATATTTCATTTTGATTAAAAGGGGTCCCAGGGTGGGGGTACTTCCCTACTGATTATTTTTCCCTTCGATATAAATTAAATTTAAATTCGGACAAGCGAATGACTTGGGTAACTTGGATAAGCATAATCCATTTTGATCAAAGGGGGTCTCCGGGTGATACACCCTCCCCAACTAATGATTGCCTTTGAATTGGGAATAAACAAGGGAATGACTCCTATTCAAAATACAGAAGGAGAAAGCCAGAAGATGGAGGTCACATCGGCAAGATCAAAATAAGACAATATGGACGTCAAGTTGAGCAAGAAATCACCAAGAAATCACCAATCAGTGCGATCCGATCCGCTATCCATTACTCCTCCGAGAAAATCAAAAAGAGGATTTATAACTTTCCCAAAGGGTACTAGCACGTAAGTGAATGTAATGGATTCGACTGGAATTCGAACTCGGCTCTCCGATTCCTCAATCCGTGCCGCTATCCATTACTCCTCCGGGAAAATCTAGAAGAGTATTCATACCTTTCCCAAGGGTATTAGCACGTAAGTGAATGTAATGGATTCGACTGGAATTCGAACTCGGCTCTCCGATTCCTCAATCCTAGCCTCTATCCATTACTCCTCCTGGAAAATCTAGAAGAGTATTCATACCTTTCCCAAGGGTATTAATACGTAAGTGAATGCAATGGATTCGACAGGAATTCGAACTCGGCTCTCCGATTCCTCAACCAGAGCCGCTATCCATTACTCCTCCCGGAAAATCTAGAAGAGGATTCATACCTTTCCCAAGGATATTATCACGTAAGTGAATGTAATGGATTCGACTGGAATTCGAACTCGGCTCTCTGATTCCTCAATCCGTGCCGCTATCCATTACTCCTCCGGGAAAATCTAGAAGAGTATTCATACCTTTCCCAAGGGTATTAGCACGTAAGTGAATGTAATGGATTCGACTGGAATTCGAACTCGGCTCTCCGATTCCTCAATCCTAGCCTCTATCCATTACTCCTCCTGGAAAATCTAGAAGAGTATTCATACCTTTCCCAAGGGTATTAATACGTAAGTGAATGCAATGGATTCGACTGGAATTCGAACTCGGCTCTCCGATTCCTCAACCAGAGCCGCTATCCATTACTCATCCGGGATAATATAGAAGAGTATTCATACCTTTCCCAAGGGTATTAATACGTAAGTGAATGCAATGGATTCGACTGGAATTTGAACTCGGCTCTCCGATTCCTCAACCAGAGCCGCTATCCATTACTCCAGCAAACTGTGTCAGTTCTCCGTCCCTTGGTTTAAGCGTTGCAGAGGATCACCAACTGATGTTCTGGATTTTTCTAAATAGATTTGTATATATTCCATCCAGTCGTCTTTCAAGACGAACGCAAAGTTTCTGATCCATACAGTAGGATTAGTTCAATGTTCGAAAGGTCGAGACTTTTAAGGCGGATGAAAGCATCGAGCGCTAAATCTTGTGTCGTTTGTTCCACACAAGTCTTTTTGGGAATCTAGTTTGTGAGATCCAAGATATTTCAAGTCCTCAACTCTTTTGATTAATGAATTATTGAGTGACATCAACTCGGATGGTTCAGGGGAGGTTGTCATATATTCTGTCTTACTCTCGTTGCAATCACTACCTTGAGTGACTCTTGGGGCTTGTACATCGTTGTAAATAATAAATTATGATGGAGAATTTTTAATTTAAATATGTTATTTCTTATCAACCTTAGTCTTAGATGTTAAGTAAAGTTTGCTAAAATTAAGATAAGGAAGAATGTATTCCATTAATTCTCCAGGTAGGTTTGTCTTAGGAATCGTCTACTCGTTATCCTTGTACCGTTTGGGTGGTAAGCCACAAGGCTGATATAATTACGTAGCAGCTCAGGCAAAACTTTTCTTAAAATCTAACTCACCACAGGAAGAATCCATAATATTGTCCATTACAAAATGCTCGTTAATTTTATTTCACTTCGCCAGGAAGACTTTAATTGAATTATTTTTTACGAATTATCAACCCTTTATGAGATATTTAAACGCGAAACATATTTTAGATTGTAAGAATAATTCTTTTTTTTTTTGCGAATGAATATTGCATTAACAATTTTTTAAGAATGGCGTTGGTACAATTTCAACTATTTAACCCATAGCAAGAGGAAAGAAGAAGTAATGGATAGGGGCCCGGTTTTGAAAGTTCAAATTCTAGTCAAGTTCATTGCATACACTTACGTGTACAGAGTGAACGTCATTGTAAAAAAAAAAAGGTCAAAAAATTTGAATTCTGCATTTGTGGTTTCCGTATGCAGCTTCAAGCCTACGGCACAAAGCTCTGAGTCTGTGGAGCCAGTTTACTCTACCTCGAGTGACACTCGGATCTTGTACAGGGTGAACATCATTGTAAAAAAAAAAGACCAAATTTTATTTCTGCTTTTGTGGTTTCCGTATGCAGCTTCAAGCCTACAGCATATAACTCTGAGTCTGTAGAGCCAGTGTTCTTATAATGCGGCAAAATTTCTTTGTTGCACCATAAATTGATGAATACGTTCTGTAAGTAAATCAACGGCGGTGACAAGACAGATTAATTTGATGAAAGAATTTATGAAAGAAATTCTTGTATACTCTTCGGAACTCTGGTTGATTGCCATGATCAAATCTCAAGTGTCGATTTACCTAAAATCGGATGTCAGCCAACCAGGCCGAACATCTCACGACACATACTTGGGTTTGTTATTGTCTTGGCTTTGACGAAATAAAGGTGAATGCAACAAACCTTTCTAATCTCGTCATAGGCTGTATCGTTGGTCGGCCATCAACACCAGTGCGGTTAATGACTGCGACAAGTAAGCAGCAGGCTGTAAAAAGTATGGATAAAATTAAGAACTTTCAAATAATAATAAATAATAAATTATATTAATTGTTATTAATATACAGTAAGAAAAGACGTGACGGATAGAAGATTCCTTGTTGTTATGAGATTTTTCTGAACGCAGCATAGAATGTTTTCTTTTTTTATTAAGTCGGGAAATTTAAAGGTTTGCCTGAGCGAAGTTTTTTTATAGTTCCCCTTTGACGCACACGAATATATATATATATATATATATATATATATATATATATATATATATATATATTCATACATGTTTCATTAAATAATATAGACAAGTGTTGTCTATATATTTTATGTAAGTTCTTTTCATATCGTCTGATGACATTAATAACATTTTCATTAAACAATGAAAGAAAATCACAATATTGATACATATTTTTTAATCCAATCTATCTATATACATATATATATATATATATACATATATATATATATATATATATATATACATATATATATATACATATATATATATATATACATATATATATACATATATATATATACATATATATATATATATATACATATATATATATACATATATATATATATACATATATATATATATACATATATATATATATACATATATATATATATACATATATATATATATACATATATATATATATACATATATATATATATACATATATATATATATACATATATATATATATACATATATATATATATACATATATATATATATACATATATATATATATACATATATATATATATATATATACATATATATATATATACATATATATATATATACATATATATATATATATAAATAATTTTAAATAATGTAGATAATTATATTACATTTACTTGGTTTATAAAGAAATATAGCCGATTAAAATTAACTGTGTAGCGGTAAAACCATATTTTAAATCTATTAATTTATAATATTAATGCTCTGTAAATTTAAATTTACATAGAGCACTATTGTGTAAAAATAAAAATATGTATATATATATATATATATGTATGTATATATATATATATATATATACATACATATATATATATATATATACATATTTTTATTTTTACACAATAGTGCTCTATGTAAATTTAAATTTACAGAGCATTAATATTATAAATTAATAGATTTAAAATATGGTTTTACCGCTACACAGTGATGACCATGTTTCAGAAATGGAAGCTAAAGCCCCTGAATTTAATTTTGTTATTAAACCAAAGACATTAGTTCCATTTCCTCATCAAGCGAATTTTGGAGTAACTTACTTTTTAAAATTTACGGTTGTTAACGGCACAGGAAAGATTCATAGTTTGAGGGTTTCCAAGGTTACCGATAAATCCATTCATCTAGACAAGGGGTGGTAGAGGGTTCAATTTTTAATTTTCGTTGTCTCAGTTAATAGTTACATTTGAAAGCGGGGTTATGTTTAGGGATGGGTAGGGATGTATCTTTTAACAAATTCTGACATCCGCTAAATTCATGTCATCTGGGTTTATTTCTAACGGCAAAAATTCTTATGGTATTATTTCTATTTGTATATTTAAAGATTTTGAGGGACTGTTTAGGTTAGAATATGTTTTATCCACCTTTCTAAAAAGTTATTTTTAATATTTGATATACTATACTTCTAGTTAAAAACCAAGTAAATGTATTAGGATTACTTACAGTATTTAAAATTATTTATTCTTATCGAGTATAAGTAAATATTATTTTATTTTATTTTATTTTATGTAAACTTTATGACAATGACGGCAAAGGTGGTTAAATTATTTCACTAATTCAATAAACTTAGTATTATAAATGTATATATGTATGTATAAAGGACATTTAATGTTCAATATTATATTCTAACTTATTAATTTCACATGACTTTCGGTGTTCACTTGGATTCTTTCCAGTGTTTGAATTGCTTTGAGAGAGGTGTTATGGTTAGAGTACGTTTTATTTAATTACAATTTTAAAAGATATTTAGGTTAGAATCTGTTTTATTTAATTTCAATTTTAAAACATTTTTAAAATTCTACTTTCAAATTTAACTTTTTAATTTTAATCGGCTATATTTCTTTATAAACCAAGTAAATGTAATATAATTATCTACATTATTTAAAATTATTTATACCCATCAAATATGAGTATGTATAATAATCAGGTAATTTTTTTTTTTTTTTTTTTTTTTTTTTTTTATAGATTATTTAAAGATTATTTAAAGAAAACTTTTGGCAATGACGACAAAAAATAGCTATTTCATTTCTCTGATTCAGTAAATTTTTATTTTTTATAAACTTAGTAATATATAGTTTCTCATGTATGCATAAAGGACATGGGTCATTTAATGACCTACATATTCTAGCTCTTCTTATTAACTTCCATTTCACTGTAGGTGTTTTATTGGATTCTTTTAGGTGCCAAAAGTACTTCGAAAGAGATGTCTGACTTTTATACTTATTTATCCTAAACGAGGATTGATGTTGGTAGAACCTCTTTTTGAACTCATGGCTAGTGCAACCTATATAAATTTTTATGTTTTCAGGATTTTCAACAGAAGATATATTACATTGGTATACTACTGATTCTATGCAACATTTATTTTGTAAAGGACAGTTTTGAGGGTTTCTACAATTACATAATTTTTGTTCACCCTCATTAGTTGTTGTTTGTATTTTTCCCTTGTCTACAATTTTTTGGTTCTGGTATAAGTGTTTATTTAAGATATTAGTATTATGTTTCTTAATTATCTTTTCTAGGTTATCAGTACAGCTATAACTTAATTTTAGTGTATTTCTATTGAAAATGGTACTAAGTTTACTTCCACCGGGAAAATGCTTGAGTATTAATTCAAGGAATTTTTGTCCCAATTTGTTTTTTACCATTTGGTTGTATGGGGGTGTATACCAAATTATTTTCCTGCTTCTGTTTTTCCTATGTTTACCGTTTTCATTTTTAATATAAGTTAGTTTTAGGTTTTTGTAGCCACTATCTTTTAGAGCTTTATTATAGAAATTAATATGTTCGTCGAAAATCTTGTCATTTGCTGAATTTGTACTAATTCTTTTTCGGATAGATAAAGGTATATGTTTAATTATAGATGAGGGGTGATTTGATTTAGGGTGTATATATACAGGATTCGTATTGAGTTTTTTATAAGGTGTGTATGTATTGTTCTTTAAATCTAATGTTATATCAAGGAAGTTAACTTTTTTAATTTTAGTGCTAACGGTAATTTTTAAACCCATGCTTTTAAATTCTTTATATAATGCCTTTCTAATTTTGTCTATTCTGAAGTTAGTAGAATTCCTAATAACCATGAGACCATCGTCCCTGTATAGACCAATGTCAGTTGAATCAATATCACGATGCGCTGTTAGGTTGTATAAAATAAAAAGACCAATGAGATCAGAAGACTCAGCTGAGTCTAGTGATCCCATTGTGATGTCAAAATGGTCATATGAATTTTTTACCCATTGCTCACCATTATGGATCAGTACCGATTTCTTCGCATTTAATATAATGTTCTTTTCATCCTCAGTAATATCCGTGTACTGGGTGGCAAAGTCCAACGCATTCAAGAACAGTTCTTTAGATATTGATGGGTAATAATTTTCAATATCGAACTGCATTAGTGTACAGTTGTTTTTTGCTTTTATACAGGTGAACCAGTTTATCACGTCTTCGGTATTTATCCAAAGTTTGAGGTCTATTTTATCTTTGATTTGTTTATTTATCCTTTCAAGGATCATTTTACTAATTTTTCCTATATCTGGTCTTGTAGGATTAATTATCCTTGTAGTTGGATTAGCCTCGAAATCTGGTTTATGGTCTTTTAAGGTTATGTAGCTCTCTTTTTCAGATAATTTACCTACTCTGTCACTGATCTTCAGTTTATCAGTGATTTTTTTACTACTATTATTGATATTCTGGACCATATTTAGGTTACTATTATTTGCTTTTTTGTAGTTCTTATGTAAGTCCTTATTGAATAGATCATAATAGTCTTTCGTGGTTGCCTTATAAAAGTTTCCAGTTTTGTCTGACTTTATTAAAATTTTATCAGAAGTGTTTATTACTTTCACTATTCTATCTAGGTGTTTCTGGAAGTGGCATTTTTTCTCCCTGAAGTTTATGCTGTTTATCATATCCAAAAGGTCATTTTCAAAAGCCGACAAACTATGAACAA
>OZ038514.1:73338258-73340758 GCA_964036315.1 Acanthosepion esculentum
TCTTTTGGAATGTAAGAATTAGGTATTGTATGCAGGTGTCCCCTGGATAATTTGTCCATGTCAAATTTTTGCATCTCGTCGGCTAGAATTTTAACGTGCGAGTTTGTCATTTCACTATTCTCGTTCTTGATAGAGTCAATTAACAATCGGGGGACTTGTGCATGACTCCCTGTTACTGCAGTAAATGAAGAATAGTTTGATTCGTTAGGTGTTATCCTCATTCCCAAAAGGACGATAGGAAGAGCTGACAACCACGATTCTTTCCTGGCTATAATAGCCGTTTTTAAAGTTCTGTGTGCTCGCTCAACTAATCCATTCGTTTGCGGATGGTACGCCGTTGTTCGTAATCTGTGGAAGCCTATTATTTTTGATAGTTCTGAGAATAATTCGGATTCAAATTGGCTTCCTCTGTCCGTAACGACATGAAGAGGAACCCCGAATCGGGAGATCCACAGATTGACAAAAGCCGTTGATATTGATTTTGCCGTAATTTCTGTTATTGGGCATGCTTCTATCCATCTCGTATTTCTATCAATGCATGTTAATAAATATCGATATGGTGAAAAATAAGGGTCAGTTTGGTTCTTTACTGGTAGTAAGGGACCGACAATATCCACATGCACCGTTTCAAAACGACTGGAAGGTAATTCAAATGGATTTACTTTGCTCTTTGTGTGTTTTATTATTTTTGCTTGTTGGCAGTGCTGGCATTCTGTGCACCAGGTTTTTATTGACTTGTCCATCTTCGGCCAATAGTATCTGGATTTTATTATTTTTCTTGAAGATGTTATTCCTGGATGTGATAGATTATGCAGACTGTCAAATACCGATTTTCTGAGCTTTTCAGTCACAAAAGGTCGTGGAAAAGGTAATGTCGTGTCACATAATATGGTTTCATTTTGATTTATTGTGTATGGTTTCAGTTGATCTTTGAATGCCTGAATTTCATTGTCAGTAGCTTGATGCTTCATTATTTCTTGTAAGTCACATATATCAATAGTGATCGCGTTGACAGGTCGTGATAAACAATCAGCTACTATATTTTGTGAACCTCTTATATGTGAAATGTCATTTACATATTCGCTGATAAAACAGAGGTGACGCTGTTGTCTATCTGATTTTAAGGAAGACTGGCTTTTAAAAGCACTGCAAAGTGGTTTGTGATCCGTCAGTAACATTACATTTCTGCCTTCTATTAAATGTTTAAAATGGAGTACTGCTAGATAGGCAGCTAGTAGTTCTCTGTCAAAAGTAGAATATTTTTGTTGGGTTTGGGATAATTTCTTTGAAAAGAAACCTATGGGGATGGGTTGATTATCAATCATTTGATGAAGTGCTGCACCCACCGCATAATTCGAACTGTCTGTTACAAGTTGATAGTTGTTAGCTTTCGAGCTGGGGAAAGCCAAAACAGTTACATTTGATAAAGACTTTTTCATATTTTCGAAAGATTCAATTTCTTCCTTTGTTAGGGTTAATGACTTGGAATTTTGGTTTAAACGTATTTTTTCCGTGAGAGGTAGTATGATATCGCTGAAATTTGGCACAAGTTTTCTGTAAAAATTTGCCATTCCGATGAATCGGCGTAGTGATTTGGAATCGTTTGGTTGAGGAAATTCACTTAATTCATTCAACTTTTTAGCACTGGGTTTGAGACCACTAGCAGAAATATGAAATCCTAAAAAGTCTAATTCATTAGCACTAAATATGCATTTGGAGAGACAAATTTTAAAATCGTACTCACTCAGTTTTTGTAGTACTAGGTCGATATGCTTGGAATGAGTTTCTTCATCTTCTGAGAATATAAGGATATCGTCGATATATACAAAGGTATAATCAGTATCACGAAAGATATTGTCCATCATTCTCTGAAAAGTACATGATGCGTTCCGTAGTCCGAAAGGCATATAGTTATATTCAAATAACCCAAAAGGGGTAGAGATGGCTGTCTTGCAAACATCCTCCGGATGTACAGGTATCTGATGATAAGCAGACGACAGGTCTATCTTTGAAAAGAACTTCTTATTATGAAGCTTCGAAGACAAGGAATTTATATTTGGGACTTGATATCGATCGGCTTTTGTTATGGTATTTAAATGTCTGTAATCGCCAACAGGTCTATATGTGCCGTCTGACTTCGGTACCATATGTAAGGCTGAACTCCATTCAGAGTTTGAAGGGGAAATTATTCCTGCCTTTAGGAGTTTTTTGAATTCCTCTTTTGCAATTTCACATCTCTGAGCTGATAATTGTCTGGCTCTGGAGAAAGTAGGAGGGTTGCTACCAGTTTCTATTCTATGGAATATCTTTGGTTTTGTTGCATTCGTGTCGCGATGAGGAGAAATTAAGTTTGGGTATTTCTCCAGAATTGCTCGTACCATTTTGTTAGCATCTTTATTCGGTACTAAATCTATATTCATGATAATAGACGATGGATGTGCATCGGATTGTCTATTAGTCATTTTATCAATCAGCTTATTGTTTGTGCAGTCCACCATTA
>OZ038514.1:73348258-73370758 GCA_964036315.1 Acanthosepion esculentum
ATTCTTCATTTGGAACTACTTGGAATCTTCTACTTCTATTAGGTATTGTCCGTAGGTTTTATTTGTTATGAATCAATTCGCTTGAGTGCTGGCCCGTTTACACTGCGTCCACGTACACACTGCCCAACCCAGAGATTGAACTCAGAATCATTATATCACCAAATTCTCGAACGAACTATTTAATCCACTAGGCCGCAATAAAACTCAGATGGAGTATTGGTTAAATTCCATCTCGCGTAGTCCCCGTTTTATAAAGGTATGTGCTTTTGCTGAGAAAAATACCGAGTGAGAGAAATGTGGAGAGGTTTACTTCAATGTAAATAAACTAAATACATATTCCTAAATCGATGAAGCAAACAGAGACAGATACACAAACGAAAAAATTTATGTTTATAAATCTTCCATACAAATTCATGTAGGACACAGTTCTATTTTGAGAATTATTTGATAAATTCTTTTTCCGACATTGAGTGGTATCCCTTATATTAGAGGAATTTTTTTTTTTGCATCGTTTTGAAAAGTTGGACCATTTTTGTGTTTGGGCGTGAGTAACCCCATGACATTTAAAGCCTAAATCTTTCCATGTATTAAATAAACATGTCTGCCAACTTATCTAATCTTGGACACGAACAAAATATTTACTTTAAACATATCGCCACCAGTAAATATTCTTTCAAACTGCCAGAATAAATGTCAAGTATATTTTTATTATTTTCTCTATGCATTTCGCTTAACATTTGAAATAATCTTAACTTATTCTTCGAAAAAGATGAAGGAATATTTCTAAAAGGAATCGTTTATATTTTGCTTCAATATGTCACTATTATACAGATAATATAGCGACATATGCCTTAGATATGCGTCTGCATATGTTTTGTCTGTAATGTCCACGACAGTTACATTTACAGAGTTGTCCCCCTTGCAAAAAGAGACAGTCCAGGCCAGAGTCTTTCTTATGACAGGTGAGAGGTTTACAAAACTTAAACATGAAATGAACGACATTAAAAACCGCTAAGCACAACAAGATTTGAGGAGAAGACTAAAAACTTATTTATAGGAAAATCTTATAGCAACAGCAAGGACTTTTCGGGAAAAAATATGTTATTTTTACGATATAGGAAAACAAGTATAAAGATAAGAATCTACTGGGCATAAAGTGGGAGATCGGTTTTCTATTATTTTAAAGTAATAAACTGATCCCCCCCAAGAATTACTACATATTAATATAATAATTGGAAAAATATATTGAAAGGCTCACATGTGAAAAGCTAATAATAGTAAAGACTTAACAAAATATGGCATCCTCTTGATGGCATGGGTCAACGAGTATGAAGATAAGATTCTAATGGACATAAAGTGGGGGATCTGTTTTCTATTATTTTACAGTAATAAACTGATCCCCCCAAGAATTACTACATATTAATATAATAATTGGAAAAATATGTTGAAAGGCTCACATGTGAAAAGCTAATAATAGTAAAGACTTAACAAAATATGGCATCACGTTGATGGCATGGGTCAACGAGTATGAAGATAAGATTCTAATGGATATAAAGTGGGGGATCTGTTTTCTATTATTTTACAGTAATAAACTGATCCCCCCAAGAATTACTACATATTAATATAATAATTGGAAAAATATATTGAAAGGCTCACATGTGAAAAGCTAATAATAGTAAAGACTTAACAAAATATGGCATCATCTTGATGGCATGGGTCAACGAGTATGAAGATAAGATTCTAATGGACATAAAGTGAGGGATCTGTTTTCTATTATTTTAAAGTAATAAACTGATCCCCCAAGAATTACTACATATTAATATAATAATTGGAAAAATATATTGAAAGGCTCACATGTGAAAAGCTAATAATAGTAAAGACTTAACAAAATATGGCATCACGTTGATGGCATGGGTCAACGAGTATGAAGATAAGATTCTAATGGACATAAAGTGGGGGATCGGTTTTCTGTTGTAATTAAGAAATAATCTGATTCTTCCTAAAGTAATTGGAAATCATATTTAAAACTCACTTTTAATAGCCTGTTTAAATTGCTGCACCGCCCAGCACTTCGATTTTTTTTTTTTTTTTTTTTTTTTTTAAGCGTATCCCCCCGAGCAAGGCCGGTGGCCACTATCACGCAAGGGGTTACAGACGGGTTGGAGGAAGAGCAGATAGGAGTGGTAAAGGAAGGGATGTGGAGAAAGAGAAGGACGGAGGGCCGATCGAGGTGGGGAGGTTACGGGAGATATAGAGCGAGAGCAGATAGGAATGAAAGATGTCAGGAAGTGGATAGATCAAGGCAACTGGAGATGACGATTGACGCTACACTTAAACCGTTGGAGATTGTATTTGTCAGGGAAACAGTAACGGGGAAGGGAGTTCCATAGGCGAGATGTGCGAGACATGAAGCTATTGGAGTAGAAAAGACGTCTACACCTAACAGTTTCTACGGTGAAGGGGTGGGAACGGGATGCCAGCCTCGTAGGACGCTTGAATTCACGAGGCTTAGGGACAAGTGAGAGCAACTCCTCAGAGCAATTACCGTGGAAGTACTTGTAGAAAAGGCAGAGTGATGCAACATTCCGTCTGTGAGAGAGCGACTGCAGACGAGATGACAGATCAGGGCCAATCACATTGCATACCCGTCTCTGGATCTTATCAAGAACCCCGAGGCAACACGCACGGGCCCCAGACCATAAATGGCAGCAATACTCCATGCAAGGTCGAATGGTAGACTTATAGACCTGGAGGATCGATTCAGGGGAGAAGAATTTCCTGGCTCGGCACAGGGAACCAACTTTTCTAGCGGTGGATGATGCAATTGACTCGATGTATTTGTTCCATCTCAGATCAGCGGACAGCGTGTGACCGAGCAGCCGCAGAGAGGAACTCTCGAGAAGTTGGTCCTCAGACATTCTGATGGGATGGAGGGATGGGTCCTTGTGGTGGTTAATGGAGAGCAATTTTGTTTTAGAGGCATTAAAGTTGACCATCCATTTCTCTCCCCAGTCCACAACCGATTGGAGGTCCTTTTCAATTTGAGCTGCCAGGTTAATTTTGTCCGCCTCAGTGGATCTGTGCTTGAGGCAGGAGTAAATGGTAGTGTCGTCAGCGTAGATACCGACTTGGGAGTCTATGGCGTCAGGAAGGTCATTTATAAATATGAGGAACAGAGTAGGGCCAAGGATGGAGCCTTGAGGAACACCAGCAGTGGTGGGATAGGAGTTGGAGAAGGATCCATTGAGAACAACCTTCAAATCCCGGTTTGATAGGAACGATTGAATTAGGTCAAACAATCGACCTGTGATACCATAACCCCGGAACTTGCGAAGGAGGCCGGCATGCCAAACCCTATCGAATGCCTTTGAGATGTCAAGGGCCACGGCACGGGCTTCGCCGTTACTATGGATAGCTTGGTAGACAAATTCAGTGATGGCCGTAAGCACATCGGCAGTAGACCGGGCAAAGCGGAAACCATACTGCTTGTCTGAGAGCAGATCGTGGGATATCAGGTGAGTAGTCACTTCGGCGTTGATAATGGCCTCGAAGACTTTGCCGAAGATGGGAAGGAGACTGATAGGACGGTAATTAGAAGGGTTGGAGGGGTCGCCAGAGTTCTTAAAGACAGGAACAATGGTAGAGGACTTCCAGCAGTCAGGAAAACAGGAGTCCTTGAGGCAGCGGTTGTACAATTTAGAGTTGAACTCACATTTAGTTTCACACAATTACCGAATCAACGCTTTAATTCACTAGGTCATAGCCTCGGTGGAAAATCCCTGTTCTAGAACTTGGAGCCCTAAACCTGCTCTGAATGATGCTGCCATTACATCTGCTCCGTGTTAGATTTATATCTGCATTTAGCGAAGATTTCCTTTTCTTTATGTTCCTGCTGCTGCCATTGAAACCTTGTTCCTATTTTCTCTTTATTTATTAACAAGTTCCATACACGGTTCTTATTTATTTGAATAGACCCTCCTCGCCTCACGTACGCGAAGATTTCTTGAGGCGTCTGACAAAACCATTGCATTACCTTTTTTAGCATAACTTTGACAATGACATTTGAATTGGCGTTTCGATTGTATTTTATGCTAAGTATTTTAAGAAATTGATGTCAGCCGATGTGATTTAAAGAATTACATTGCAGATAACAGGCACATTGTAATTAAAGATAACAGTGGCATTAACCCTTTGAGCCCTGCGTTCCTGAACAAATGTAACCCTTCTGCCTGAGCTCCTGTGCCAAAATTCGCAAATAAATGGTATGTAATCTTTCAAGGTAGAAATAGTTACGAGTATTTACCCACCGTTCAACCGATACCTGGGCATTAAGTCATTTTTCGCTACCTCTGTTCAACCGGTGGTTGGGCATTACGTTTATTTTTCTTTACCACCGGTAAAACGGTGGTCAGGACTCAAAGGGTTAAGAAATCAGACTGTATTCGCAAATAATTTGTATGTAATGTTTCACGGTAGATATAAAAATAGTTACAAGTGTTTACCCACCGTTCAACCGGTGGTTGGGCATTAAGTCATTTTTCTCTACCTCTGTTCAAGCGGTTCTGGGGCATTACGTCATTTTTCTCTACCACCGCTAAAACGGTGGTCAGGGCTCAAAGTATTAACAGTCAAAGTTACACCTTCTCGGCTTAACGTTTTCCTTTGACATGAAGTGCAAAGAATACATTGAATCAAATGCTCAGACTGCCACCAAAAATGTTGGTTCACTGTGTCGTGCTAGACAATTTTTCACGCCAAAATCTATCTTATATATTTATAATTCTATCATTCGTTCTTATTTTGAATATTGCTGCTACATTTTATCTTGTGCTATTTAGAGATTCTTGATAAAATCGAAATAAGAATCTGCAATGTTATTGGTCTTGTCCTAGTATCCTGACTCCAGTGACTTTTCCTCTGCCCTCCGTCCTGGGTATGACGTTAAACTGCATCCGCGTCCTGGGTAAGCCGATAAACTACGTCCAACAGCAAGGCCTCTGATCAGGAGGTTTTGAGGAGCGTGGAACCACCTCTTAATTGCTGGTGTTCCCAGGTACAGCCTGACTCGGGGTGGTAGCACCTCTTAGGGTCCCAGCTATGGGCAATCAGTTAACAGCCAAACTTGGGTCAAAATACTATGAAAGTGTAAAAATATGTTTTAATACCAGAAATACTTTGTAAAAAATTTTTACCAGAAATAAAATTTTTGAAGGAAAAATACTGTTAGCAGCAATAGGTTTTTGAAAAAAAATATTACCGGCAATATATTTTTTCAAATAATGTTACCAGGTAAAGAATGTTGTCAGCATTAAATGATCCATTGAGGTTGATATGCCGTAAATTAAAACAAACCAAACCAGACAAATATTCCTCTGTCCTAATTTAGCTACACTGTGCCTTTCCGGTAAAGGCTTTTATCTTAATTGTTCTCATGAACCTTGTCTATGGTACCTAGATTTTACGCATTTAAGTGCAGTACTACAGTTGAAATGGCGTGATATAAACGTAACTTCTATGATCACAGTTGTCTTCTATCGCACTTCTCGCGTGTGGAACTCTTTTCCGGCTACCTGCTTCCCAGTGAAATTTCATTTTCAAATATTTAAATGCAATGTTAATCGTCATCTTCCTAATTCTAGTTCTCTTATTGTGATTTCTCCTCAATAGTACATTAGTAGTACATTTTCTCCTATTCTATAACACGCAGTAATCTCTTGCGTCTTAGTGGTTTTATCGCCTTATCGTAACTCGTTAGATAACTAAATTAAATTATGTATATACATCTTGACTAAAATGTCATGAAAGGCGTGCATTTCTTGAAATATTCTGTAGAACTTTCGTCGAAAACGTCTGTCGATATCCAAGCAAGAACTGTAGCGGTCGACTCTCTTCCTTGTCGAAAATTACTATTTTCAGCGCCATTCCCGGACTCTTTGCAAATCTATAATATTATCGTGGCATATAGTGAAACATTAGAAGTACATTGGCCGCTTGCTTTGTAAATTCAGTTTCAGGTGGAACTCTTTAGCCTGGGAAGGTAGTCAATCTAGGAGAAGGAAAAACTTCACTGTATTGCGGCCATATCCAAGGTTGGCTGGCTGTCAACACCGACCAATACACGGTCACTCCTGGAGCCAAGCCGGCTCCAAATGTAATGACATTTCTTTGGATCTTGTCGGTATAGACGAGATGGGCTGCCTGCCATTTGGGCAGTACACTGTTCCCATAAACCATCGCCCAGGCGTGAGTCTTGGAGAGGTTACTGTAATCTCACTATCTCTAATACAGCAACAAGTAAAAGCTTATGCAGTTTTATTTGACTGCTATGGTCCAGGTTAGGACCAAGGAAGAACAACACGAACACAAGAGTAGAAATAACGAAGATATATTACACGGAATAATAATACAAGATGTGGAAGGTGTTAGCATGACTGTCAGTCTGGTTTGGAGTGAACTACTATCGGCTCGACTCGATTCGTCTCTCTCTCTTGTGAGGCGTAGTATACATAGTGTTAGGAAAAGTTCATTCTGTAGTTATAGGTAAGGACCCATAACATTAACTGATTCATGTTTAGCGCTAACATCGTTTATTTTATCACAGTATATGGTCACAAGCGATAAGGTAGATTGGATGTGATTATTTTATTACCACATCACCAAAGGACTGAATATTGACTAAACCGGCCGCTATCTTGCTAGATAAACGGCTAGCCACCAAGAAGTTTTCAAGTCTGAAGTGAAAGTGAACTTTAGTTTGTAACATAATCAGCATTAATATCATACATTCGCGAACGAAATTACTATCTTTTCGTATATCTGTCAGAAACGCACCACCTGAACCTCTGATCACTTTGTCTGTATATATGGCAACAAAAATTCACAAGGCGAGCTTGACGTAATTGTAAGGTGTGGTCAATTAATGTAAAAGAATCGACGTGTTCGACAGTTTCGAACTGCCTTTGATTGAAGACCGTTAATCAGAGAACGATGGCAACGATAAGAAGCCTTAAGTATCTTATGTCGTGACTTAATCTTTCAATTTCATTCATCGAGGTTCTTGTCTCCAGAAATATTGACAATGTATAAAAGCCACGTGAGAGCGTCGAGGTTTGCAATTAACAATATACTACACAGGGAAGTATTTATATAGACATCCAAAAGAAACGTCATTTCGCTCTCCGTCTCTCTCCGTCTCACTTGTTTCCTTTCGTCCCACCCACTGTCGATCTTGTCTTTCTCTGTTACGTCCAAGACAACTTTTTAGTCTCCTGGCTTCTCCTCGACTTCTCTTAGCTTCTTTTTTTAATTCGACTTTTCTTCCTCCGCCTCGTTTTCATTTATTCTTTTCATCATTTCTCTTTCATTTTATTGCCCCTTTTTTTCTTCCCCAATTCATTCCTTCTCATCCTTTTCTCGTCTACTGTCTTTTTCTGTTAATTTTTTTAAATAATAATAAAAAAAATCAAATCTAATCATCCAAACATCGCGATCAAAGACCACAAAATACAGAACGTGCTTTCTTTCTGACATAGCAGTTTCTGCAGACTTCAATGTGTCTTTGAAGATTTAAAAAAAAAAAAAAAAACTATCAAAATACACTGTTACCTCGGTTCACGAATTTAATTCGTTCCTGAAACTCGTTCGTAACGTGAAATGTTCGTAAACTGAAACTATTATCCCAATAGGATTCAATATAAAAAGGATTAAGCCGTTCCTCAGTCCCAAGACGATTGCCTACGTTAACAACAGTACATTGTGCACAAGTTTATACACAAAACTAATGAAAATCATTAAATCTAAGAAAAAAATAAATAAACCCAATATTAAATAGATAAAATAAAGACGAACATTTTAATTTTAGCGTACCTATAAATAGGAGAGTTCATGGCGTAAGTCAAAGGGGAAAGGAAAGAGATGTTATTGTTTGGAAAAGGAAAGGAAAAACATGGTCGTCTCTTTATTTATAAGAATAGTAGAGATCGTTGATTTTGCCATATGAAACTGAGTAAGAAGAGAAAATATCAACAACAATTGTTTTTCTCTTGACTTTTCTTTTTTCTTTACCAGTATCACTGCTAGCTTTCTTTGGAGCCATGACTGAGGACTAATGAAGAGAAAAAAAGGCGCGGTACAATAACAATGGGAAAGAGAAGCACATCGCGACACACGAAGGTATACAACATGGCGGTCGACTAATACATGATTCCGTTCGGGTTAACTCGGTTAGGCTTAGTGCGGCAGCCGACATTTTCTTTGATAACCGCGGCACTTTCGTATCGGATATTCTGTTCGAAAACCGATTGGTTCGACATGTGTGATTTTGGAGAAGCGAGGTTTCACTGTACAAGGATCTTGAAGTGGAAATCTAAAGAAAATATGAAACATGAAGACATCAATAATTCCAGTTGTGCTGGGTTTTATTGGAAAAGGTTCCGATAGGCGCATTGAATCTGTCCCTAGTAGACAATGCCCTAAAACAAAGAAACATTCCCACTACTTACCAAAGGCTTTATCAATGTAAAATGGGTGAGCTTTTAGGTTGTTTTATTTTTATTTATTTTACAAACATGTTCAGTGTAAAATGTCATGAAGCCATTTCAGACCTTAGGTCTCTGGTTGGGACCCAGAAGGAAATGAGTATGCAACAGAAATCAAAGGAAATAATAATTTTTAAAAAAGTGGTATGAGTTAATGAATTTAATAAATTTATATTACCCTGACGAGGTATATATATATATATATATATATATATATGTAAGCGTGTGTGTGTGAGCTTGTTCATATCTATCTATTTATCTATCGAAGGCTGTTCATATCTGTCTACCTATCTCTCTCTAAGTTTGTTAATATCTCTCAATTTAATGTTGCTCATATCTATCTGTTTTTCATATCTTACTATATATATATAGCTTGTTTATATCTATCTATCTCCCTATCTCAGTCTGCTCATATATATATATATATATATATATATATATATATATATATATATATATATATATATATCTGTCTGCCTGCCTGTTCATTTCAGTATATTCATATATCTCTACCTATCTATTTCATTTCATTCATAATTATCTATATATCTATCTATCCGTACATATCTATCTATACATACATGTCTATCTGTACATATCTATCTATCTATCTATACAAACATGTCTATCTATCTATACAAACATGTCTATCTGTACATATCTATCTATCTATCTATACGTACATGTCTATCTGTACATATCTATCTATACATACGTACATGTCTATCTATCTGTACAAATCTATCTATACATACGTACATGTCTATCTATCTGTACATATCTATCTATACATACATATCTATCTATCTATCCGTACATATCTATCTACCTATATCTATCTATACATATCCATCTATCTACCTATCTATATCTATCTATACATAACCATCTATCTACCTATCTGTCTATCTATCCGTACATATCTATCTATCTATCTATCTATCTGTAGAGACGATAACGGTTAATCGTACACTCGTCCAGCTCAATCCTGTAGTGCTCTGCTGGAGTTTCGAATCAACCCTGCTTCCGGAAGGTAGAAAAAGGTTCTGTGGTGATTAACTAAATGCAGTTTTGTTTTGCATGGTACAATTTACAAATACTATTCATTGCAACATCTCACCACTGAACAGAAGTCTATTTTTTTCGAAGGTCTTTTTCGAGAAGAATTTACTTTAGCAGATTTGCTTTGTCGGCTGATCACTAAACAGAGATTTGTAAATATTATTCATTGGATACGCAGTGTGCAAACCCACTGGCTTTTATTTGTTTAAATATCGATTCCACTTTCTAAGAAAGCAATACTGCAAACAGTAAGTGTTTCTATGATTGTTGGTAGTTCAACTTGAATCTAGTCTGTCTAACCGAGTTGGACTTTATGTTTTACTTTATATCCAATATTGCTTATTACTGCACACAAACAATTTTTCTCTGTGGTCTATATAAATAAAGCGCAGTGTACGTGTGTCCGTCTGTCCGTTTTTTGATTTCAGCGAATCATGAACAACCTGAAGTAACAGGTAGTAATTACTGTAGTTACACGCAATTAAAAATTGTAAACGTAGGACATTTGAAGTTACATTTAAATATAGAGTTGAAAAAACAATTCTTTATTAAAGGTAAACTTTAATTTCACATTTCATCGCCATTGCAATTGATACCGTCTAATTAAACCGTAATTAAAACTTAAGCGGGTCACGGTACTTTGCTCATATGTCTTTTTTTTTCTAGCACTTGTATGGTGACGTATTCGAAATATTACATATACTAATGTCCTTTAATAGCGACTTTATGTGAAGAGATCAGAAATAATAGCGATTTTAAAAGAAAATAAGAATTGCGCGAAAAATTAATGTAAACAAACTACGGAGATCGGTTGCGTATACGAAGAAAGATTATGCCGAATTAAGGTGCCGAATAAAGATAAAATAATATTATTATTTTTAAATTCTTATAACTTTTACGTGCATAGGACGCCTAAGGTAAAAGGCCGAGAGCCCAAAATCCCTCCAGAGGTGCTAGCTTAAACACCGCCTTAATGGTGCCTTCTAGGCTAGTTCAAATAATTTCTAATTTAACACATTGTATTCTTGTATTTATTAAATATTTATTACATTATATTAATTTTTGCACAGTGAAGAAATGGATAGCGGCTCGGATTGAGGAATCGGAGAGCCGGGTTCGAATTCCAGTCGAATCCATTACATTCACTTAAGTGCTAATACCCCTGGGAAAGGTATGAATCCTCTTCTAGATTTCCCCGGAAGAGTAATGGATAGCGGCTAGGATTGAGGAACCGGAGAGCTGAGTTAGAATTCCAGTCGAATCCATTACTTACACTTATGTGCTTGGGAAAGGTATGAATCATTTTTTCTACCCCCAGCTATGGGTAAATAGCAGAACAGACCGGGTTCTATAGCCTTGGATGGCAACTGGTCTACTGCAGAAAGAAATGGCAACCTACTGTGGGAAATATCTGCCTCATTAGTACTGTATCGAAAGATACATGATCGCCTAAGCGTGTATCATGCAAGGCACATAACTGACTGACAGGATAAAATCTCTCTCACTATTAGGTTCAATCAATAATATCTGTCTATATATCCTCAAGGACACATGGCACAGTGGATAAAGGCGCTGGTTAGATCCAGCGACAGGAGCCAAAGAGTGTGAGTACAATATCCGGTTAAGGCAATGGAGAATTTTCATAGGGTAATTAACAGGAGATAACTGATAACTGACATCCATTAAACATGGCACGTAGAACTAGAACAGTATACCCCAGTGAGCGAAATAAAGGGTTCAGTTCGACATTCCAACCATCTGAAGAAGGCCGGAGCGTACAACTGCCGAAACGTCATAAATAAATATGGCGACAAAGATGAGGACGATAGTCCGAATAATGTAAATAATGTACAATCAATAATAATTTTCGTTTTGTGGAACCAATTTTATTGACGAATTCATCACTAAGACAAAATTGATTATTGAGTATGAAAGAATAAGAAAAAAACGAGAAAACCTTATTAACGAGCGTGAACAATAAAAGAAGAGGAACCGAAAAGACAATAGATAACGGCAGACGTTGTATTTCGATATTTAAAGTTTCAAATTTGTCTGGAAAGCATGGAACTGGAACAGAGTTCCACAATCGAGAAAGGCGAGAGGATAAATTGATCGCAAAGAATTTACGGTCGCATCTTGCCAAATTGAATTCCATAAAATGATTAAACTTAGTTGACAATCTAGTACTGCTCTTAAATTCATTGTCTTGGTACCGTGGCGGAAACTGATATTCATTCTCTATAAATTACAGAAATCTGGCATCTTAACCATTACACCAAGTCGAGGTTCCCTAACTTTTATTTTATGTCTATCGAACGCCGAGCTTCTTTTTTTTTTTTTTTTTTTTTTTTGAAGAGCGGGGAACAAAAACGAATTTGATATCAAATTTACGATTCTTGCTCGGAGGAAAATACGCTTGTCTACTCAAGACTTTATACTAACGACGGCTATACGGTATTGCCAAAGTAATATATATATATATATATATATATATATATATATATATATATATATATACATACATATATATATATATATATATATCGTAGCCTGACGATTGCGTCTGGCATGAAACAGCCTCTAAGTGTTGACTTCAATGCTCACTTATACTTATACACGCTCTATCTCATTTCAACTACAGATGTTTTGTAAATAATTTGTATAGTTTCAGGTTGTTTTCGGTTGGTTAATTTTGTTTAGAGTCTTGCAGTTTTTGGGTACTCTATATACTAGTGAGCCAACCAAAATGAGCTGACTCATTTTATAGTTCACTAATAGAAGCGTTACCAATCAGAAGGGTCAAAATATTCAATACGACGTGTATAAAGGCAGCCATGTTTTTTTCCAAATATCCACTGCCAACCTCTGATATCGAAGACTGAAGAATTACGGAACAGCTGCTGCTGCTATTGGCAATATAGTCAGATCCAGTAGAGTGTCTGACTCGTGAGTGTTAATCTTTAACGTTGTTTCATTGAACAGATTACGTACTGCGCTGGATTCTATATTCATAGACTATGGCGAACATGGTCAACATCTCTATGGGTTATTCAATGCCAAAATCTAAATATTTTGTACATAATTTTATATTTTCAGAGTAAAATTATGTTTTTTGAGATATATTTTGTAAATCCTAAAATATATTGATATTTTTCCGCGTTGCATTGATTGTCATGTTGCTATAAAAATGTCTGTTGATTTCTGTTTGGGTTTCACTATTTAACCATAGATGGGACCCATATAGGTACTACAAACGCGGGTCAGGGTGGATCTAGGAACTACAGCAGTTGCGGGGAGGTTTCTCTCTCTTGTGGAACTTTCTTCCGGTTTTTTACGTCCCAGTCAAATTTCACCTTAAAGAATTTAATACGTCATTAGATATCTTCTATGTTTTTTCAATATTTATTCTGATATATACACAGAAATGTGGAACAAGGCCTAAAATGGGGATTGGGGAAAGTACGGTCTTCTTTTGTCTTAGCTTGCAACAAACACTGATCCAATCATACAAACAATATTCCTTACACTAAAACAACACATCCTTACGTACCTTTATTACTACATTCACCATAATACCACATTGTCTCTATGAAAGTACCAACTAGTCGCCATATGTACAATTCGTTGTCTGTGGGGGGAGAGGAATAAAACAATTCTAAAAAAAATACTAACCCCAATGAGTATTTACAATATAAAAACAAAACTATTTACAAGAAACTAAAGAAAATAATGTTAGTAATTGTTGTGGCCTGTTTAGGGGCCAGGAAGAAAGACACGGAAGACGAAGGTAGGTTGAACAAGTGTATTGAAATAACAGATATATGCAAAGCAAGATTGTTAGTAATAAGTAGATAGATGTGTACGTCTGGACAGTAGGTTAACACTGCGTCCCCGCAATATTTATTTCTGTGAAATTACAGAAAATGTGGCACAAGGCCTAAGAAGGGGACCGAGAATAGGACGGTCTTCATCTGTCTTAATTTTAAACTTAGCTAGCCGCAAGCACTGACCCAAGCATACAAACAATATTCCTAACACCAAAACAACACATTCTTACTAACCTTTCTTACTACATCCACCATAATACCTCATTGTCTAATGAAATTCTAAATAGTCCCCATATGTACAAATCATCGTATGTTGGGGGGGGGGGTAAAACAACACATTTAAAAGATCTCTAATGAGTATATACAATATGAATTTATCTATGTACAAGAAACTAAACAAAAATCATTATTAGTAATAACCGCCCCACCCCCAATGCTTAAATGTGGCAGAAATATCAGTTCACTGGACGAAATCAATCCGGGCCTATAAGAATATAAAATTCATTCATTCATCATTAGCATTCACACAGACACGCACTCATCCACACACAACAACAAAAACGAAAAACACACACAAGCGAAAAAGAAACGAAAAGCGCACCGCATCCACCAGAGAATTGACATCACTGACCACCTAACGAGGGAGGGGTTGGGGAATTAAACCAAAGAAAAAATTGGGACAGAAATAAAAAGGGCCAATGAGTATACACAGCCTAGCTAAGTTTACTGGAAAAATGAAAAACTAAGGATTCAAATACAAACCTACACTAACCTAATTTCGGGATGGGTTGCCCAAGTTCAAACCAGGAAGAACAATATCCGGATGCCTAACCGGCATCAAAATGCCACTCTAGGTCAGCTCCTTTTACTCGGCACAACAGCGCAAGAGTCACCCACCTTTTGCCAAATTCTGATGAAGTGAGTCGCCCCTTTTCCGTCCTAATCTTGACTTTAAGTTAGCTTAAAGAACAAGATAAGTTGGGAAGTGAACTTCTGGCCCTCATAGAATTCCTTCTTGCGTGTCGTCCAAATCACGACTCTCATAACCCCTAGTAAGCAAGCGAACATATTGTTCAGCCTTACTCATCTGCGGCACCACATTGCTACAAACAGAACTCGCTTCAAGGACTTTCCCTGCAGCATGCGGACCATGAGACCTTCAACAAACCTGCACAACTGCACTACCACCCTGCAATGAAAGAAGGCATGACCAATGGTTTCGACTTCACTACAGCGACGGCAGTTTGGAGATTTCTCCAAGCCCCTGAACAAAGCCTTTTGGTGACCCAGAGGGCCCCACGAATCATCAGCCAAGTGAGTGATGCCTCATCGTTATTGAGGCATTTCAACCCGGGCGCCCAACGCCATATTGAGCGAGCCTCATGCTTCGTAAAACCGAGCTCGTCAATCAGCTCATGACGCACGCCCCCCCCCGACTAACACTTGATATAATGCCCTACGAGACAACGCCTGGACGTTGGAGAGGCCATCCGACGCTCATAAGAGGCGTTTCAGAGCAATACGACACTCACGATAGAAGGAGCATTCGGCTCGGAGCAAACGATGGGCCACCTCCTCACTCAAGTGCACACTTCTCAGGGATGGGAAGGTTTTGCGGGCGTCTTCCTTCCAGATAGCGTCCTCCTCATCCGAATCGCGACACATTCGATCTAGGAACCCGATGCGAAGCATATGTTGACGAATCTCAATGCTAGGCATACCCAGACCGCCTTCCGAAGGATGAAGGCAACAGATCTCCCGAGATACCATAGCGGCTTTGCCTTTCCACATGAAAGAGAATAAAAGCCATACTAATGACATTAGTGTGGTATACGGAAGTGGAAGTGCAGAGAGTCGGTAAAGCAGGTGTATGAAACACATCTACCCGATTCTCCTCTTCAAGGAAAGATTCCTCCGAGACCACAAATTAATTGCGATTTCGGCCTCCCCTCGCACCTCCGACCAATTCATTTCCAACTGGACATCGAGACCGAACCAGACGCCGAGTATCTTGACCGGCCCATCTGTCCAAAGGAAAGGTTCGGGAAGAGAAACTCCCTTCCACGCACCCAACCGCAAGCCAACAGACTTATCGCGGTTGATCTTGGCCCCTGTCACCATCTCATAACCACTGATCTCTTTGCTGATTTCGTCAATCTCGGCTCTGATCAACCCAAGAACCGAAACGTCATCAGCATAGGTAGAATACCTGATGAGGTGGTAGCCCCAGGCAGGGAAATTCCGCGCAGGACCGGATTCGCCTTTAACTTTCGAAGGAAAAGTTCCAATGCAAGAACGTAAAGCAAAGGCGAAAGCGTACAACCTTGACGAATGGAGCGAGACAATACGAAAGGCTCCGATCGTACCCCATTCGCCTCCACCAGCGCACCGGGAGTCACATACAGAAGTCGGATCCAATTACGAAAGTACGGCCTGAAACCGGCCGCCGAAAGGACAGCCTCCAGGAATCGATGGTCAACCCTATCGAAGACCTTGGACTGATCTAAATTCATCAGCGCAGCTTCACTGTCTACTTTCTCAGTGATCAAGCGTACCATATGAAGGTTGTCCTGAATAGTCCTACCCTTCACACCACAAGTCTGATTGGCTCCGAACAGACTAGACAGGACAGCCTGCAAATGGTTGGCTAAGATCTTTGCCAAAATCTTTAACTCTGTATTTAACAGTTAACGTGCGAAAATTATCTATCCCATCCCCACCTTTCTTGTCCTTGCGTAGCAACTTGATCACATCCCTGGTGAAGCGCTGCGGTATAGACCCCTGCTTCATCCAGTTGTTGAAAATCACTTCCAGCAAAGGAACAAAAACGGGCGACTGCCTCAAGTAAACTTCGTAGGGAGATTTCCCCCGGTCAACCTGTTTCAACACTTCCCAGATTTCCGACTGTGATGGGACTCTCGCACCCACCCGCTTCAGCTGCCTCAAGACAGGGGAAGTCGGCTAAATAGGCGTCGAACTAAGCAGGGCTCAGACCGGGCTCCCTGGGGAAAAGTTCCTGAAAGTAATCACGAAAAGCCTCATACATGCCCGCGTTTGAAGTCACGGTCCACCTTATCCGGCAATGTGACGCATGCGATATGTCGCCGAGATGCATTCCGAGACTCCTTTGCACGCAATTCAGCGGCCATATTCGTCGCCTCAGAGGACATTCTTTTCAACCTAGCCCTAACTACCAGAGCTTGACCCTTCTTGATAAGCAAGGAGGACAACTCTGCCTTAGCTGAGGCTATTTCCCCACTATCACGGGATTTCACAGCCCGATCGAGTTTTTGCTCTAAAGCTGTTTGAGTCGACGGCTAAAATCAGCAGCTAACGTTCTAATTTTGGATTTTAAATTATCCCACCAGGCATTCCCAACAACCGCCCCCGTCAATTCCCTCTGTATCATTAGTAGCAGCTGGTCCCGGAAATCCTGCTCACCAAATAGTGAGCAGTTTAAAATCCAGTATCCGGCCAACCTAACATTATCTAGGTTTACACAGACCCGGACAAGCCTAAAAACTATATAATGAAAACTTGGACACTCTAAGAGCCCTACATCGACTCTCCTAACTAAGACTCGGTCGAGGTAGCTAGAAATAACCCCAGCATCCGAGCCGCCACTATTTGTCAAAGTGCAAACTACCTCCCGAGGGTGCTCATTCCGGTACTTATCGACAAGATCAAACGGTTTCACGTCCCGGTTTTAGTACCCGAATTTGGCCCAATACGATCTATATCAGGGTCAAGGACGGCATTCCAATCTCCCGCTAAAACTACCCTACGAGATGTCATCAAAAACGATCTGCCGAAACAAAGCAGGCCGCGAAGAATGGTTATTGGGCACATAAACCCCAATGAAACACAGAGCCTTATCCTTTATGGTAACATCCAACACGCAAAGCCTGTCCGACGGATCTGCGAAGACAAGAGTACACGCAGCCTTCAAAGACTTGCTCACTACTCAAGAGACATCTCTCGAACGACCATCAAAACATGCTGAATAGAGGGGGAACCCCCTAGACAGAATGTCCTCATAGTCATGAGTAGAAAAACGAGTTCTTGTACACACCAAACATTCACTCCGAGACGTTGAAGGTCACGAAGGAGCATCGCCCTGCGAGACTCCGCCCTCAGGCCTCTGACATTCAGACGAGCCAGAGAGCCAGAATGAAACCGATCAGTGTTGCTCTCCTGCATTAAACATGGACTGGGAAAGGACACCAACGGCCTCTCCCATCGAGCCAGTTCCCATCTCAGTTTTGATGGTACCGTCGGGAGACAGGCCGCCAATGTCCAGAGGGAAATTCAGTTTTAACGCTCTATACAGGGAGCGGTGATAAAAAAAGAAGGAACCTCCGTGAACAAAATTGTTGCAATTTTTTCACTGTGTCATTATCAAAGCAGGCCATGGGCGGAAACTTGCCAAAGACTTTATTTGCCTCCGCAATCATGGCCCAAATTTGTTGACCGGCTTCACCCTGATGACAGTTAAGACCCTTTTAGCGTTGGGGAAGTTTCTGGGGTCTTCAATGTTTAAATTGTTGATTTTTCTGAAATTTACTAGGGATTTGATATTTCTCATTTTCTTGGAGTATTGCAAGGCCTTGTCCTCTAGTTGTTTAGAGACTCGGCACACGTCTTCCATCTCTTCCCTCTCCCCAGGCTATGCGTAAATAACAGGATAAACTTGGTACTATAGTCTTAGTTGGCAACCAGTCTAGAAGGAAAACTCTGAATTCAAACCACCTACTGACTTGCATGTCTTGACTCTTTAACTGCTGTATACAGGGAGGTAGTAATCTGAACATCCTCTGTACAAAATGACACATAAGAAACTTGATTTTCTTTAAGCGTTACACCCCCAAGCAAGGCGGGAAGCCACTATCCCGCAAGGGGTTACAGAGAGTTGGAGCGAGAGCAAAGTTGATTGATATACCGTTAAACGAAGAAACGATACAAAACACTTTGAATTTAAACCACCTGCTACTTTGTAGGCCCTGCCTCTTAAGGCAAAGGTTAGAAGATAACTTCAAAATCCATCCTTGAGAAGAGGGACCTCGGTAATCTCAACATCTCCGGTGCAAAGCGTACCCAGTTCACTGCTCTACGTTGAATGCCCTCATGAACCACAATTGTGAGATTGAGGGGAGCGGTCACCATAGCGACGGTGCAACATTCTATAACGGAATAAATGATGATGATGATGATGATGATGGCAATCTTTTGTGTATCATATAACTTTTAGAAGGCGTTAATGATTATCTTACTACTGTTGGCTTGTAATATACTAAGATTTAACTAATCATATATTGGATGTAATTAAACGTATCTCGTTTTCTTGGCCATGGCGTTGATCATGGAGATAATGCGTAATGTTTGAGTTAAAAGCTTCTTGATCCACAAGAGAGATTTAATTAAATTGTTTTGCTCTTTGACTTTAGAACAATTCTGACGCTATAGTGTTTATCTTCTGGCAAGGTTTAATGAAACGTGATTTCAGATTTATTTTTTCTTTAAGGTTTATATCAGTTACAATGTTTGTTCTTCATTAGCACATTCACTCATTATTTGATTTGATAATGACCAGTCACAGCGTTCTTTTCACTCAAAATTCCGCCATTAATTTGACTGAAGAGAACGGTTTGTATGGCTTCAATCATAGAAATTACAACAGCCGGCTTTTAATTAAGCTGGGGGGAGCATTCAATTTATAAAGTAAATAATTACTTTTCAACATAATCACCTACCTTGTCATTGTAATCAATTTGGTGATGACAAATAAATCGAACATTATAAAAGTTAAATTGAAATTAAACTTCACATACAAACTACGGATTAAACCACGAATTTTCTGATGCCCGCTCTCTCTCTATATATATTCTTTTCTTTTTTATAATTTCACTACAATCAAGGCGATAAAGCCACTAAAGCACAAGGGGGTTACTAAGCGTTAGAGAATATGGTAAAAAACTACTAAGGAGATTGAACAAACAAGAATTAAGAAGACAAATGATAACGATTCATATGTCATTTAAATTTTTGAAGATGAAAGTTGACTCGGAAGAAAGGAGTCGGAAGAGAATTCCACGAACTGTAAGTTCGATAGAAGAAGCTATTAGCATAGAACTTACGGTTTGTGTGTTTGTGTATGCGTATGTGGGTGTATGTAAACAATCAGATAATACAATATATATGTCCGTGTTTATAGTTAATATTGTTGAGAATTACCTTCGTTTTTATTTTTAATATTATATTTATATACAAAAGCGAGAGAGAGAGAGAGAGAGAAAGAGGTCACATACAGATCTCTCTCTCACTTTAATATATATATATATATATATATATATATATATATATATATATATATATATATATATATATATATATATTAATCGTTATAAGCCCATGTAAGGCTGTAAAGCCACTAAGGCACAATGAGTTTATTAGGTGTGCAAGAATTAGGCACAGAAACATTAATATTGAACGAGAACAGGAAGGAGTAATAAGACAGTAGATAGTGATTGATATTGCATTTACATTTTTGCAGAATAAAGTTGGCTGGAAAGATCTAGGCATTTCATATATATATATATATATATATGTGTGTGTGTGTGTGTGTGTGTGTGTGTGTGTGTGTGTGTGTGTGTGTTTGTGTGTGTTTAAAAATCATATATAACAAATATATATATATATATATATATATATATATATATATATATATATATATATATATATATATATATATATATATATATCTGTAAAAGGACTTGTCGAAGCGTTTTGTCCGCTGATGGAATTTATCAAGGCAAATGTAAGGATTTTATTTTGCGACAAGTATTTCTAAATAGGAGTAAAATTGTCGTTAGTTTTTCAAAGTTTTCATATAAGAGTTCTTAAAAAAAACTAACGGCATTTTAAATTCTCTTTGGAAATACTCGTTGCATAATAAAATCCTTATAATATTATTTATATATATATATATATATACAAAAGAATTACTTAACTGTAATGTTCCCCAACTCCGCAGTTTTGTGGTAGTATGTCCTCTTTTCAAAGAGTTAATCGGGATATTAAATATTTCTAATTGTAATGAATTCTTTTTTTTTTTTAATTTTCATATTTGCGTCAATTTTTAAAAAACTCCGTTCACGTTTTTCGACAGAATTATTCTTGCTAATTTTCTGGTTTTTGTCATTGCAATTGCTGTTATTTTTGTCTATATGTCTGAGATGAGGTATTATGTACACTATTTACATTATTCGGACTATTGTCCTCATCTTTGCCGCCATATTAAAAGGCGTTAGTTAGATCCAATGACAGGACCCAAATGAGTGTGAGTTCAATACCCGGTTAAGGCAGTGGAGAACTTGGAGAAGGTAATTAACAGGAGATAACTGATAACTGATATCCATTATAGACATGGCACGTGGAACTAGAACAGTCTACCCCAGTGAACGAAATAAGGGTTTCAGTTCGACATTCCAACCATCTGAAGAAGGCCGGAGCGTACAACGACCGGAACGTTGTAATAAATATGGCGACAAAGATGAGGACAATAGTCTGAATAATGTAAATAGTGCTATTATTTTTGTTTAATATTTTTTATTATGTTTATTTATTATTTTTGCCATATTATTCATACAACTATAACTGATTTTAATTATATTTTTGTTAATGATTTTTGATAGTTTTCTATTTTAGGAAAGTGTTTTGCAATTAATTTTAAAATATTTTTCCTATTTCTCTTTTTATTATATTATTACAAGGTGAATAAAACCAAACTGTATTGCTTTTTCTTTTCTTTTTGTATATATTATTATGTTAGTTATCTATTCTATATTTATTCGAATAACCACTTTTTCTTAATGCTGAACCATATATATTTTTATTTTCATTAAATATTTTTATATTGCTAGAAATATTTGCAATTCTTTCATTAATAGATATTGGTATATATTAAATACATTGGATGGGTGATTTGAATTTTTGTTTATATATATGGTATTATTATTTGCTTTCCTGTATGTTTTGAATGTATTATTATTTAAATTAAATGTTATGTCTACAAAATATTTTTTTAGATTAGATTTTATGTCTATTGCAAATCTTAATTTGCTAAATATTTCTATTATTTGTTTTCTTATATTTTGTGCTTTACGATTTCTTACAATTATTAAACCATCATCTCTATATAAACCTATATCCTTTTTATTAATGATAAATTATTTACACTATATATTCGCATAAGATCGCAGGTGTATCATAATATCATATCATAAAGATATCATAAATGACCACTGATACGTCAAAGTTCTCATTATTACTATTATTATAATAATAATAATGTAAAAATATTATTACTAATATCATTATAATATTACTATTATTTCTTTATAGCCATATTTTGTAATATATAAATATAATAATGATTTTATACAGTGATCAATTATGTTTGATTTTTTCTCTTGAATGTTTATATGTTGTATTACTAAATTTAATCCTTTATTTAATATATAATTGATAAGGTATGGATAATTTTTTTATATCTATTTGTATAAATTAGCAACTGTTTTTCGTTTATAATATCGTTGAAGCAATTAATAGTTTATTTTGTATGTTTCTATTGATTACATTTCATATTTTACTTAATTTCGAACATATTTTTCTACTATTTGTTTACTTATTTTTCATATATTACTTTTTGTTGGAATTACTAATCTGCATGTAGGTTTGCATGTAGGTTTGTTTAGAAGATTATCCCTTTAATTTAATAAATGCTTCTACTTTCATTAATTGTTTAATTCTGATATCTAATTTTAATGTTGTTGCTCTGGTTTTTGCTTCTTTATATTATTTTCTGATTCATTGTTGGTGCTTTTCTAAAGCTTATGTACATCTTTTTTCGATTCATTTGTTACATTTGGTAGGATCCACTTTAGAGATTGTTCTTGATTTGTCTGCTTGAATAAATAGTTTACTTGATTTATTGATTTTATGTCATTTGTTAATTGTTTATAATATTTACTGTTGCTTTTTCTGGTTTCAAGTTTATTTAAATTTATTAAATCGTT
>OZ038514.1:73373258-73453258 GCA_964036315.1 Acanthosepion esculentum
TTATTAACTTAAAACATGAGCCATCTGCCAGGCTTCGACCCTGTATCTCTCTTTGCAGGAGAAACCACCATCTGCAAAGAGAAAACGCAGATTCGTATCCTACCGGAAGAGAAAATTTCATATAATATGTTTTCTCGGGTGTGCAGGTCGGAGGACGAAATACATAATGAATAATAATAAATTAACAATGAAATCGGAGCATGTACTCAAATACGGGTATCTACTAATTCTCTTTAAGTTTATATATATATATATATATATATATATATATATATATATATATATATATATATTATAAATTAATAGATTTAAAATATGGTTTTACCGCTACACAGTGATGACCATGTTTCAGAAATGGAAGCTAAAGCCCCTGAATTTAATTTTGTTATTAAACCAAAGACATTAGTTCCATTTCCTCATCAAGCGAATTTTGGAGTAACTTACTTTTTAAAATTTACGGTTGTTAACGGCACAGGAAAGATTCATAGTTTGAGGGTTTCCAAGGTTACCGATAAATCCATTCATCTAGACAAGGGGTGGTAGAGGGTTCAATTTTTAATTTTCGTTGTCTCAGTTAATAGTTACATTTGAAAGCGGGGTTATGTTTAGGGATGGGTAGGGATGTATCTTTTAACAAATTCTGACATCCGCTAAATTCATGTCATCTGGGTTTATTTCTAACGGCAAAAATTCTTATGGTATTATTTCTATTTGTATATTTAAAGATTTTGAGGGACTGTTTAGGTTAGAATATGTTTTATCCACCTTTCTAAAAAGTTATTTTTAATATTTAATATACTATACTCCTAGTTAAAAACCAAGTAACGATCTATTCAATAAGGACTTACATAAGAACTATAAAAACTATAAAAAAGCAAATAATAGTAACCTAAATATGGTCCAGAATATCAATAATAGTAGTAAAAAAATCACTGATAAACTGAAGATCAGTGACAGAGTAGGTAAATTATCTGAAAAAGAGAGCTACATACCCTTAAAAGACCACAAACCAGATTTCGAGGCAAATCCGACTACAAGGATAATTAATCCTACAAGACCAGATATAGGAAAAATTAGTAAAATGATCCTTGAAAGGATAAATAAACAAATCAAAGATAAAATAGGCCTCAAACTTTGGATAAATACCGAAGACGTGATAAACTGGTTCACCTGTATAAAAGCAAAAAACAATTGTACACTAATGCAGTTCGATATTGAAAATTATTACCCATCAATATCTAAAGAACTGTTCTTGAATGCGTTGGACTTTGCCACCCAGTACACGGATATTACTGAGGATGAAAAGAACATTATATTAAATGCAAAGAAATCGGTACTGATCCATAATGGTGAGCAATGGGTAAAAAATTCATATGACCACTTTGACATCACAATGGGATCACTAGACTCAGCTGAGTCTTCTGATCTCATTAGTCTTTTTATTTTATACAACCTAACAGCGCACCGTGATATTGATTCAACTGACATTGGTCTATACAGGGACGATGGTCTCATGGTTATTAGGAATTCTACTAACTTCAGAATAGACAAAATTAGAAAGGCATTATATAAAGAATTTAAAAGCATGGGTTTAAAAATTACCGTTAGCACTAAAATTAAAAAAGTTAACTTCCTTGATATAACATTAGATTTAAAGAACAATACATACACACCTTATAAAAAACTCAATACGAATCCTGTATATATACACCCTAAATCAAATCACCCCTCATCTATAATTAAACATATACCTTTATCTATCCGAAAAAGAATTAGTACAAATTCAGCAAATGACAAGATTTTCGACGAACATATTAATTTCTATAATAAAGCTCTAAAAGATAGTGGCTACAAAAACCTAAAACTAACTTATATTAAAAATGAAAACGGTAAACATAGGAAAAACAGAAGCAGGAAAATAATTTGGTATACACCCCCATACAACCAAATGGTAAAAAACAAATTGGGACAAAAATTCCTTGAATTAATACTCAAGCATTTTCCCGGTGGAAGTAAACTTAGTACTATTTTCAATAGAAATACACTAAAATTAAGTTATAGCTGTACTGATAACCTAGAAAAGATAATTAAGAAACATAATACTAATATCTTAAATAAACACTTATACCAGAACCAAAAAATTGTAGACAAGGGAAAAATACAAACAACAACTAATGAGTGTGAACAAAAATTATGTAATTGTAGAAACCCTCAAAACTGTCCTTTACAAAATAAATGTTGCATAGAATCAGTAGTATACCAATGTAATATATCTTCTGTTGAAAACCCTGAAAACAAAAATTTATATAGGTTGCACTAGCCATGAGTTCAAAAAGAGGTTCAACCAACATCAATCCTCGTTTAGGATAAATAAGTATAAAAGTCAAACATCTCTTTCGAAGTACTTTTGGCACCTAAAAGAATCCAATAAAACACCTACAGTGAAATGGAAGTTAATAAGAAGGGCTAGAATATGTAGGTCATTAAATGACCCATGTCCTTTATGCATACATGAGAAACTATATATTACTAAGTTTATAAAAAATAAAAATTTACTGAATCAGAGAAATGAAATAGCTATTTTATGTCGTCATTGCCAAAAGTTTTCTTTAAATAATCTATATAAAAAAAAAAAAAATTACCTGATTATTATGCATACTCATATTTGATGGGTATAAATAATTTTAAATAATGTAGATAATTATATTACATTTACTTGGTTTATAAAGAAATATAGCCGATTACTATTATTTGCTTTTTTATAGTTTTTATAGTTCTTATGTAAGTCCTTATTGAATAGATCGTTACTTGGTTTTTAACTAGGAGTATAGTATATTAAATATTAAAAATAACTTTTTAGAAAGGTGGATAAAACATATTCTAACCTAAACAGTCCCTCAAAATCTTTAAATATACAAATAGAAATAATACCATAAGAATTTTTGCCGTTAGAAATAAACCCAGATGACATGAATTTAGCGGATGTCAGAATTTGTTAAAAGATACATCCCTACCCATCCCTAAACATAACCCCGCTTTCAAATGTAACTATTAACTGAGACAACGAAAATTAAAAATTGAACCCTCTACCACCCCTTGTCTAGATGAATGGATTTATCGGTAACCTTGGAAACCCTCAAACTATGAATCTTTCCTGTGCCGTTAACAACCGTAAATTTTAAAAAGTAAGTTACTCCAAAATTCGCTTGATGAGGAAATGGAACTAATGTCTTTGGTTTAATAACAAAATTAAATTCAGGGGCTTTAGCTTCCATTTCTGAAACATGGTCATCACTGTGTAGCGGTAAAACCATATTTTAAATCTATTAATTTATAATATTAATGCTCTGTAAATTTAAATTTACATAGAGCACTATTGTGTAAAAATAAAAATATCTATGAGAACACCGGATTTTATATCTTACTGTTCTTTCCTTTTTATTTATATATATATATATATATATATATATATATATATATATATATATATCCGATGCGATGAGAACGAAAGTAATATATAAATTCCAACGTTCACAGCATTAATCCAAATGAGGGCTCGATACCGATAGTAGAGCGATAATTATTTATTTATTTTATATAGACAAAACTATTTACTCACTACAAAGATGCAACTTCGTTTCAGTGCATTTCAACTGCACTTCGACGGGTGAGAGTCGAAAATGGTTATGAACAATCCTGCTTGTAAGCCAGCCTTATGTGAAACGTCACTTCCTTTTTTCCATTTGTTCGAGAAGAAAAATATATACATAATATATATATATATATATATATATATATATATATATATATATATATATATATATATATATATATATATATATCTATAGGTGTCGGAGTGAAGCAATAGTGCTTGTTGATAGCAGTTTGGTGATGAATAGACCGGGTGTTTAATGTTGATTGGTCTGTGGATTTTTTTTCCCGCTGATAAACATCGGTCAAGAGTTTAGGCACATCATCTCACAAGCGTCCTAAGAGCGAGAGGTAGGGGAGGGAAGATAGAGATAGGGGATAATATTACATTTGAGTAGGTAAAAATTGTGGAGTTTGTTCTAGTAGTAATTGGGAATGTTATTTTTTGGCTTACTATAAGATTTCTAGAGTTGAATCGCATGTATTTATGTTGGGGTTATCACTATTAATTTTGTAATCAATGAACGTGTTTTGTAGATTCAAATTTAGAAGTGGTCATCTCCTCTAAGAAAACTAAGGAAAGTTAATATAACCTTTTATAATCAACTTTTTATTAAATATTCCTGGATCGTAGTGCGTGTAGAATAAGTATGGGTGTAAAACGATTTAATTGAAAATATTGTCAGTAATATATATGAAAAAAAAAATTAGGATCATAATTATATTAGTGGAGAGGTACATAAGAGGGTAGGGAATACATCGAAGGGGGTGATTTATAATTTTAAAACGTTTATAGTTATGGAATTAAGAATTTAACAAGATTGTAGTGTTATATCCTTAGTATGTCTACAGAAAACAGTTGTTTCATATCTTTGATTTAATAATTTCGGTGTTATTCAAGAGTTCAATGATAGATATTTTCTCCTGTAAACATAAGAAGGAAGGTTCGCTCAGCTAATTGCAGGTTCTGGCTTGTCTTAGCATTTTCCATTTAACCATAGGTGTTTTTCCTTCTTCCTTGAGTTTCAAAAAATATTTCGAAAGTGATGTCATATTTTGTTTGGCCACATTTGTAAAGGAGTTCAAGTGATTTTAATACCTATCCTTAAAAGGTCTTATAGTAGACCCCACATACAGTTTAATATCGCTGGGGTTCTCATTTGATGAGATATAGGCCATATACACTATGGATTTGGTTAAGCACCTGTTTAATAATGGACATTGATCGGGGATTCTACAGTTACATAGTCTTTTTTCATGGGGCGTATTAGAACTTGTATTTAGGTTTCGTTTATTATCTCTATGTATTTTCAGTATTCTATTGTTATGTGATTTAATAATTTTATCTAGATTTCTAGAACAGTTATAGCTAATTTTTAAGGTGTTGCGGTTGAAAATCTGGCTTAATTTGCTCTCTGTAGGGAAGTGCTTGTTAATTAGATTTAAGAATTTGTGCCCTAATTTAATACGGACTAAATTGTTGAAGGGAGGTGTATACTAAATTATTCTCCTTCCCTTATTGTTTTTTTTTAATAACTACAATTTTCTCTATATTTAATTTCGGAAGATCTGTAACCACTGTCGGTAAGGATTTTGTTATAGATAATTTTGTCTTTATCGAATATTTCCTTGCTAGAAGGGTGCTTGTTTATACGGCGTTCAACGGATGATAGAATATGTTTAATAACTGAGTTGGGTGATTGGAATTAGGGTTTATATAAATGGGGTTAGCATTATTTTTAAGGGTTGGAAATTTTTTAAGTGTAAGTTTAAGGTTACATCTAAGAAGTCTACTTGTTTTATATTAGAATTAATTTTCACCTTGAGGTGTAAAGATTTAAACACTCTATGTATCCATTTCCTCAACTTGTCAACTTTGCTACCGGTAGAATTATTCACTACCATCAAACCATCGTCTCTATAAATCGCTATATTATTTAGACTAATTTCATTGTGAACTGTAAGATTGTATAGAATAAACAGTCCTACCAAGTCTGATGATTCAGCAGAATCCAGCGATCCCATCGATACATCAAAGTTTTCACCAGATTTTTTTATCCATTGTTCGTTGTTGTGTATCATAATTGATTTCCTGCAATTTAGAATGATGTCGATTTCATTCTTAAAAATATCGGAGTAAAACTCGGCAAGCTCCAAGGCTGTTTCAAAAGGGTCTTTAGATATCGATGGATAGAAGTCTACGATGTCAAATTGGATAAAGGTACTGCTGTTTTTGTTATTGAGGCTTTTAAACCAATCAATCACTTCCGCAGTGTCGACCCATTGGATTAGGACGAGCTGACCCTTTATCTGTTTGTTTACACGTTCCAGGATTGTTTTGCTAATTCTCCCAATTTCAGACTTGGTCGGGTTGATAATTCATTTTTTGTATCAATTGATTTCCTGCAACAACGAACAGTGTATAAAAAAAATTTGGTGGAAACTTTGATGTATCGATGGGATGAGAAATTGACCTATTTAATCGGTTAACTTAACGGAAGTGATATATTGAAAGCGGAGGGGGAGAAGAGAGAAAAAAGAAAAAGAAAAAAGAAAGAAAGAAAGAAGGGGAAGTAAAGAGAAAGAAGCTGTAATTAGGTTTTACAAAGGAAGAGAAGGGGTGGTAATTTTTAGCAATTTATGTAAAGAAAATAACAGATGTTAATGTCTGATAGTAATTTAAATGTTTAAAAAATCACCGAAGAAATTAATTTGATGTTTGCTAGCAATTTAAATATATAACTCATTTAAAAATAATTTAGGGATTTAATATGAGTTAAATAGTATATTTAAAAACACATTCATAGAAAGTACATTACAAACAATTTTATTTAAAATATAACAGTTTACTGATAGTCATCTTTTAATATTGTAAATGATAGTAATCTTTTAATATTGTAAATGATTGTTAAGGTAACATCTCTATCAGTTTGAATCTAATGTGTGTAAGTTTGTATTAAACTTACCTTAGTACGACCAATATATATATATATATATATATATATATATATATATATGTGTGTGTGTATGTTTGTATTAAACTTACCTTAGTACTACCAATATATATATATATATATATATATATATATATATATATATATATATATATATAAATATGTGTGTGTTAGTCGTACTAAGGTAAGTTTAATACAAACATACACCTTAGTACGACCAATATATATATATATATATATATATATATATTGGTCGTACTAAGGTAAGTTTAATACAAACATACACCCGCCGTGATCCTGATAGGTCCTGTCCGAAAAAAAGATGCCTTCAGCTAGCCACAGTCTAACGAAACCTCCACAACAGGAAAAAATTAGTATTGCGACGGCCTTTCAGAGAGCATTCAATTCTGCACTGACATCGAATGCAACACGTGTTTCTACGAAAGGCTGACAGCTGTATATGGTCCCCCTTATCCGACAGCACCCACTTACGTAATGCTGACGATTCAATGCTGTATACAGGCAAGTATATTTTGTTAAACGGTTGGACTGTACATTTCTACACATGCTTCAACACTAACCGTGTAGTTCTGGAATTCTCAACCGGGATCCACATAAGCCCTAGGGTTCCATGTAATATTTCTGGTGTTTCATGGGCAAAATCGGGGTTCACAATGATATTTTGAAGAAATGCAGGAAGCCAACTCAGAATGGTTTTTATTATTAAAATAAAGAACAGCTCCACATTATTGCTTTTCTAACATCTTCGTGAATCGGGATTAAGTCGTGTTTCTCAACTGTTATCAAAAGTTCACAATAGACTTGACCTTGTGAAAAGAGGTGATCTTCGACTCTGATTAACATCGAAGGAACCAGATATAAAGAAACTCGCTGAGCAGCGTCAACCACAAGGATCTCATTGAATAAATATGGCTGTCTTTTTTTTTCTAATCCCACATTTAACTTAAATTGGTTTATTAAAATTTTAACCCGTGTGCATAAATAAATGCTGCAGAGAATTCAATTGCCTGAAGAGCTCTGCTCCCCATGGTCTTGACCATGGAAGAGACATTTTAATATTGTAATAAAAGGTATTGTTCAATAAAAATTGTTATTATTATAGAATAATTTATTTGTATTAAATTAGTTTTCATTTTAAAATAAAGCTTTATTATATAATATTTCTTTGATTATTAAAACCTCCAAATTTTCATTAGTGAAAAAGAGAATATGGTTGTCTTACGTTAAATAGCTATTAAGGGGTTCACGAAGAAAAGAAAGAAAGGGAAAAGGGGTCCATGGGTAAAAAAAAAGGTTGAGAACCACTGGTGTAGTTCATGAAAATGCAATCACACGTTTTTCCCGAGTAGAAGTTAAGGTAGAAATAGACAGGTTGCACCTGTACAACACTTTGCAGCGGCAATCTGGAAATTAAATATGACAAGTCTCCAGGCATTGTTGGTATCTCTGCAGTGATAAGGGGACACGGACACCCAGCTCAGCATCCGAGGTGACAAGAGCTCGTTCTTTGACGTTGGGAGGGAGTTAGACTATCATAGATTTTCAAAGTCATCATAACCCTTTACAAAGACAAAGGACAACAGTTCGATTGCTCAAGCTGATGCCGCATCAGGTGACATTTTATTTCTGACAAAGTCTGGCTAAGTTAGCGAGAATTCTGATGGTATAGACGAATAGGAAACGTTATATTGAACTACAGACATAAGAGCCAATGTGGATTTAGAGTAAAAGATATTACGACAGAAAAATCCAACAAAGAATAAATCTTTATAGAAGAGCATTTTAGCAGCCTTCCAAAATCCTCAATATTCTCAGTCAAATACAAGAGGCACTGTAACTTGGCCCAGACCGCCCATTCCATATCGAAAATGCGTTCTGTCCTCTGAGCTATTCCAGGAACACAGTATACAATATTCTTCAGTGCGTTGTTGCAACAGTTCTTAGACATATATATATATATATATATATATATATATATATATATATATATATATATATTGATGCCTGTTTCATTAAATAATATAGACAAATTTTGTCTATTTAATTTACGTAAATTCCTTTCATATAGTCAGATAAGCTTAATAACATTATCATTGAAAGATAAAAGAAAAGCACCATATTGATACATGTTTTTGAATCCTATCTAAGATTTTGTATTTCGAGACGCGGAAGCGAAAATCGCGCCGCATCTCGTGACGTCACACATGACCACGTGAGATATATATATATATATATATATATATATATATATATATATATATATATATATATATATTGATCTGATGATGAGGTTATTGTCAATAGTATTGCTATCTAGAGCTTATGATGAGTTACACTGATGAATATTTGTAACAAATCATTGTTATATTACCACTACTCTTGGAATCACATTGGCAAGATAAATGAATCCTGATTCAATGTGCGAATCAAGATATTTGTTCCTATCAATGCTAAAATATTGGCGAATAGCGAGCGATAATGATTACAGGCGCTGATACAAGAATCGGCAAATCGATTTGGAATCGATCATGTCATTGACTCTGTGCAGAGAATGAATTAATATTTATCTGCAATCTGTCTTTCATTAACAAGTGATTGGCACGCCAGGAATGCATGACTGGTAAAAGACGTGGCAATAATTTACCTTCGGACGAACGATCTTAACTTCGGTTTTGTTCCCACAACGAAGAAGAATAAAATCAGGAAAGCGAACAAGACAACAAATTCATTTACATTTTTAAATTTTCCGTTGACATGAATTGGAAAGATTATATTATAATATTATTCCTGCAGCGATTTCTATCGAGGCAAGACGACAAGATCTCAAGTTACGGCCTCGTTTCCACAAATCTTTCTAATTTATAATAATAATAATAATAATAATAATATTAATAATAACAATAATAATAATAATGCTAGGTTTGCTGCTAGAAAGATTGGTTCACTGTTGTTGGAGTTTTTGGGTACCTTGGTGTACTAGTGAGCCAGCCAAAATGAGCTGACTCATTTTATAGTTCGCCAATAGAAAAGTTAACCAATCAGAAGATATGTTTAATTAAATGGTTAATTACCGCGGAGATTTCTATCGAGGCAACACGACAAGACCTAAAGTTACGGCACTGTTTCTTAAAACTGTCTAATTTATGATAATAATAATAATAATAATAATAATAATAATAATAATAACAGACATTGTTATTAAATGTTATTAAAGACCACAAACAAAATAAGTGCCTCCTTATTGATATGGCAGTCCCTGCAGACTGCAATGTATCTTTGAAGATATTCGAAAAACTGTCAAAATACAAGGACCTTGAAATCGAAATCTCAAAAATGTGGCACATGGGAACATCGACAATCCCTGTTGTAGTTGAAGCCCTTCGACTGGTTGGAAAAGATTCCAGTAGGCTGATTGAAGGGATCCCTGGAAGTCCATGCCTCAAAGAGATACAAAAAATTGTTCTGACAAGTACAGCCTACAATTTACGAAGGGCTTTATCCATGTAATTATTTTTTTTTTGCAGTGGAAAGTGTCATGATGCCATTTCTAACCTTAGGTCCCTGGGCGGGACCCGGAAAGAAATGTGTAAACGCCAGATATCAAAGGAAATAAAAATAATAATAATAATAATAATAATAATGATGTATAAAAGGTTGGCAAAACAGGAAATAGGAGAGTTAGCAAAGATATAATTATTATTAAGAACAAGGGATAGGAAGCAGTGAAGGACCATAATCACCCACATCCTGAAGGAACATGACGCATAGAAGAATAAAGTGAACCCCCATGCCAATACTCTTTCGACGTAAATGACACGGCCCCCAAATCTTATTTCTTTTCCATTTTAACAGGTGGCATTCTTCGAATTCACAGAAATACAAATGGTAAATTTTCTTAATGCATCTGAGTGAACGTGAGCGATTTTTTCATTTAAACAGCTTCTCCGAATCTTCCCAAGGGGCTGTTTTGAAAAGATTGTCTGTCAGGAGTAATTATCAAAATATAGAACCTGATAGTACCTATCTCGTCCATCTTTGGACTTGTTTTTTTTTATTTATTGTCCTATGATAGCTAAGAAAACATTATTCTTCCTCTTTCGCCGACATGTATCCGAAAAAGAGAGAGAAGTGAAGTGGCTACTGTTTCTGTAAATGGTTAATTACCGCAGCGATTTCTATCGAGGCATCACAATAACAAGATCTCAAGTTACGGCACAGTTTCTTAAAACTGTCTAATTTAAGATAATAATAATAATAATAATAATAATAATAATAATAATAATAATAATAATAATAACATTTCTAGGTCTGCTGCTATGAAAATTGGTTCACTCTGTCGTGTTAGGCAATTTTTCTAGTTACAATCTATCTTAAATATTTATAAGTCTACCCTTCGTCCATGCTTTGAATATAGTTGTTCTATATGATCTGGTGCTTCTGTTATATATTTAGAGATTCTTGATTAAATCCAAAGAAGCATGGCGGTAAGGTCGAGAAGGAGGGACCAGACTGAATGTAACCAGCCTCCGAAGGCCCCTACGGCGGAATAGGCATGATCTACACGAACTCAACGACCAAACCGGCGGAAGAGTGTCGCGCCATTCGCGTTGGCTTAACTAATGCGGACCTTAACAGACCAAGCATATGACAGTCCTATACAACTAAATTTGTCAGATATCACCTGTCTCCATCCACTTTTAGCCGAGAGTGAGGTGCTTTTGGCCAAGAATGTGGGCTTTTATCCGTCGCGCAGCAGCAGCAGTAGTAGTTGCAATAGCAGTAACTGTTAACGCCGAACAAAGCCAGAGAACGCAAGCGAATAGTCTACGTTTGGTGAGACTAAAAAGGACTAATTTATGATGGAATGCTTCAAAACAAGCAAATGGTCAATGTTAAGCCGTATGTTGAATAAATCAAAAGAGACTCAAAGAGGTAATTCGGCAGAAACAACTTGATCTGCCAAGGTTTAAAATAATAATAATATTCGTTCTTTGTTTCTGATCTTCTGCGATTAATCTCCAAGAGTAATCTTTGGTACCATTTTCTGCTTCTTAGCAACTCTGGTCATCCTGTGAAACTGTTGTTCAACATTATTGAAATCTTATATCATATTAGACATCCTCTTTTAGCTGCAATGCGAAGTAGGCAAGAATGAGAATTTTTGACATCTCTTTGCCTTTAATCAAAAAGCTACCAAAATCGACTCGGGACATTAGTGTTGTGTACAAGGAAGACGTCATTATCGACAGAATGATACAGAAATGGCCCTGACTACGTTTTCAGTTTCATGAGAACCAACTTTAAGCGCTGATTAAAGAAGAACTCCGCAGACCCCACCCCCCAAAGGCTTAGAAGATGACGCCCTCCCATCTTGCTGTCGCTCGTCATCTTTACGCAGTGAGTAAGGAAAGAAACACGGTGCACGGGTGACACACGCATGGCCCAAGAGAAACAAATTCCAGCGTTCCTCCATTTCCAACAGTTTATTTGCTCGAAACAGGTTGACTCCTGGATCTAAAGAAAAATTGCTTTACCGTATTATCACCGGGGACAAAAATGTTGTCTTTAGGTGAATATGAAGCAGAGGAAAGAATGGATGAGTCCTGACAAACAGGTAACAGGCCAAACCAAGCCAGAGAACGCAAGCGAATGATCTGCCTTTGGTGGTACTGAAAAGGACTAATTTGCGATGAAAACTATGCATAAACTCCTGCCTCAAACACAAATCCAGTGATGCTGACAAAATTAACCTGGCATCTCGGATAGAAAAGGACCTACAATCGGTTGTGAACTGGGGCAAGAAATGGAGAGTTAACTTTAACGCCTCTAAAACTAAACTGCTTTTTATTAACCACCACAAGGATCCATCCCTGCATCCCATTAGAATGTCTGATGACCAACTTCTTGAGAGCTCCTCTCTGCGGTTGCTCGGTCTCACGCTGTCCGCTGATCTGAGATGGAACAAATACATCGAGTCAATTGCATCATCCACTGCAAGGAAAGTTGGCTCCCTGTGCCGAGCCAGGAAATTTTTCTCCCCGGAATCTATCCTCCAAATCTATAAATCGACCATTCGCCCTTGCATGGAGTATTGCTGCCATATATGGTCTGGAGCCCCTGCTGTTTGCCTCAGAGATCCAGAGACGGATATGCAATGTAATTGGCCCCGATATGTCATCTCATCTGCAGTCTCTCTATCACCGACGCGCCGTCGCCTCGCTCTGTCTTTTTTACAAATACTTTCACGGTAATTGCTCCGAGGAGCTGCTTTCGCTGGTTCCTAGGACTCAAGAATTTAAACGTCCCACGAGGCTGGCATCCCGTTCCCACCCCTTCACCGTCGAAACTGTTATATGTAGACGTCTCTTCTACTCCAATAGCTTCATGTCTCGCACATCTCGCACATCTCGCCTGTGGAACTCCCTTCCTTATTCCTGTTTCCCTGACAAATACAATCTCCAACTATTTAAGTGTAACGTCAATCGACATCTCCAGCTGCCTTGATCTATCCTCTTCCCTTCTCCACATCCTTTCACCTTTCCTTCCTATCTGCTCTCGCTCCAAAACTTCTGTAACCCCCTAGCCTTGATCGATCCACTATCTTTCTCCACATCCTTTACCACTCCTATCTGCTCTTCCTCCAAACCTTCTGTAACCCCCTGCGTACTAGTGGCTTCCAGCCTTGCTTGGGGTGATATGCTTTAAAAAAACAAAAAAAAAACAAACATCCAATTAAACAATTTGGTTAGGAAGTTGTGACACCCCCAGCCATATTCTCCTGGTATAGCCTCTTCAGACAACCACGTTTTCAGTCGCTTTCTGATAATCTGAGGGGCGTTTCAATCAACAACAATGTCGAGGTTAAAAGATAGATGGAATGTTTCGAGTCAAAACCTCGTGATTTCTATCGCCGGGCCATTGAACAGTCAGTGGATCGCTGGCCGGAGCTCGAAAACAACGAAGAGAAAAACATTGTTAAATGATTCATTATTATTTTAATACTTATTTATTAATAAATAAATAAGTATTAAAATAAATTATAAACAACGAACGAATTTATATAACAATCTAATACAAGTTCTGTAGGTATTTTAAGGAATTCTGATAATGAAAATGAAAATATTTATAAGAGTTGTTTCGATTTGAACAAAGTTAAAAACAAATAATCATTACGTGGCAAACCGTACATAATTTTTACCAAAGATTTTTAAGCGTTTCACCCCAAGCAAGGCGGGAAGCCACTAGCACGCAAGGGGTTACAGAGGGTTGGAGCGAGAGCAAATAGCAGCGATAGAGGAAAGGATGAAGAGAAGGATAGGGGATAGACCGAGGCATCTGGAGACGTCGATTGACATTACATTTGAATAGTTGGAAATTATAGCTATCAGGGAAACAGGAAAAGGGGGGTCCACAGGCGAGAAGTGCAAGACATGAAGCTATTGGAGTAGAAGAGACGACTACATTTAACAGTTTCGACAGTGAAAGAGTAAGAGCTTGATGCCAGCCTAATAGAATGCTCAAATTCATGAAATCTGGGAACCAGCGAAAGCAGCTCATCGGAGCAGTTACCGTGAAAGTATTTGTAAAAAAAAAGACACTGGGAGGCGATGGGACGTCTGTGAGAGAGCGACTACAGACGAGATGCCAGATCAGGGATAATTACATTGCATATCCGTCTCTGGATCTTATCAAGAACCTTAAGACAAACAGAAGGAGCTCCAGAACATAAACGGCAGCAATACTCCATGCAAGGGCGAATGGTTGATTTGTAGCTTTGAAGGATTGACTCCGGCGAGAAAAAATTCTTGGCGCGGCACAGGGAGCCAACTTTCCATACGGTGCACGAATCTATTGACTCAATGTATTCGTTCCATCTCAGGTCAGCAGTCAATGTGAGACCGAGCAGTCGCAAAGAGGTGCTCTTGTGGAGTTGAGCGTCAGACATTCTAAGGGGGAGGCAGGGATGGTTCTCTCTGGTGAGTAATAGAGAGCAGTTTTGTTTTGGAGGCATTAAAGTTAACCAGCTAATTCCTGCCCCAGACCACAACTGATTGGAGGCCCTTTTCGAGACAAATGGTCAGGTTGGGTTTGTCAGCGACACTAGATTAGTTTTTGAGGTAGGAGTAAATAGTGGGTGTCTTTCGCGTAGATGTCTACAAGGGATTGAATAAATATCGAATTTAATATATGAAAACATCATAAAACTGGCTATAAAAAATTAAATATACATTCTGAGTTACCGTTAAAATTATATTGAATTATTTTTAGCTCGTAATTTATTAAATTTTGCAGTGATTTAATCCTGCGTTTTGTCCGAATGTGTCACAAAAACTGACGTCATCATTATTATTTTGCCCCGACGTTGTTTTATTAAGAACCAAAAGGGTAAATCTAGAAAAGGAAGATAAATACAAATAAATCAGACTAGTTAGTCTGAAAATACAAACCAGCGTAATAAAAAATAACTAAGATATCTGGAAGCTTGAAACATCAAACTAAAATCATTTTTCTAAATGAGTCAAGAAATATAGCGAATATTTTGTTTACATGAATATGTATAAAGTTTCCTACAAGAATGAATTTCAATCTAGCGCTGAGTTCTCGGAAAAAGAAAAAACAAAAAGGTTACATTTTTGCAACAGTGTACGGGTACTGTGGTACTTGTTGACAGAATTCTACACGGAGAGAAAGAAACATATGAAATAAGGCTACATTAAAAGACTGTTCAGATAAGAACATAGAAATAAATTAGACAAATGTAGACAGTTAAACAAAAGTTAGAAACCGATTAAGGTTAACTTTGGGGATTATGGGATTATTGTGAGGGTTTCCGGTGCTATGCTAAGTGTTAACCGGAAGTGGTCAAAACGGTGACAAATCTAAAAAGTATCTAAACAAAAACAGGGACAAAAGGAAGTAAAATAATACAGTTTCTGTACTAGATGTGCGTTGTACTCTGTGGGTTACTTACAGCATACCCGGATTAAAAGGAGAATTTAATGCGGGATACCCTGTCCACAAAATACAACGCAAATTTCAAGAAAAGACAACACGATAAAAAATGTTTGTAGAAAAATAGAATATTGTATATTTAATGACATTCATGCAGAATAAACAAATTTGTATATTTTTATATCTTGTTTGAATAGAATAAAAAAGATTAATGCTTTTTAGTTCGTTTAAGCAAATGTGATTTGAACAAAAAATGTCTATGTGTTCGCTGTCTTTCAACGGAGTAGTAGAGTAATGTCTGTTTCTTTTGTTTTTGTTGTATCCGCCGAGTAGGTGGAAAGGAAAAAGGGGCGATCAATTTAGGTTGAAAAAGATAGTGTGAATGAGAAATAAAAGATAAGAGGAAAATGTACTTATCGGGTTGAATTGTTTTGGAGTAAATTTGTTGTTGTTTTCCTTTCCTACCCCACTTTCTGCTCTTAGTGTCGGGTTGAGTCAGTGACGAACCTGACTGTCAGTCCACTGCCCTCTTTGATCTCTGCGCCCTTCTGACTCTTGGTTGACTTGAGTCTCTCTATTTATATCTGACCTTTTTTTCATACTGGATCGTTAATTTTTTCTCAGTTTAGCAAATCGCCTCCTTTCATTGGTCAGAAAATTAATTTCACACCTTATTGCGGAACCTGTTTTTAGTCGTTTTGATCCGATTTTGCGGGTGTGCAAATCTACTTTATGTTTTTTCAGAAAATAAATACAAATAAATCAGACTAGTTAGTGTGAGAATACAAACAAACCAGAGAAACAAAGAAATAATAAAAGCAGTTGGATGCTTTAAAATAAAACCATTTGGCGAAATAGATAAAAGAACGTATCAAATACTTCATATACATGAATATATATAAAATTTTCTACGAGAATATATTTCAATGTCGCGGTGCCTTATAGAAAAGAAAGTTATAAGAAGGTGACATTTTGCAACAGAGTACGTGGACATGAGACACTTGTTGACAGGATCCCACACGGAGAGATACAAACGTAAGGCTACATTAAACAAATGTCCACACTATAACAATGAAATAAAATAGACAAATGCAGAGAGAAAGTTAACAAAATCTACAAACCTAAGAGGGTTAACTTTGGGGGTGAAATGAAGACGATAAAGCTACTGACCACATGCCTGGTGTGATGCCTTTGTTTTGTTTGGGTTTCCTCGTGCCAATGGGTAAGTGATTTGATCCTGCGATTTGTCTGCAAGTGTTACAAAATCTAACGACACATGTTGACAGGATTCTACGCGGAGAGATACAAACGTACGGCTATATTGAACAAAATGTTCAAACAATAACAGGGAAATATATTGATTTTCTGTGCTTAGCTTAGATGCGACACAAGGCCGAAGGTGTGGAGCACCTAATGACGATCAAACACACAACTCAACTGTAATTGTTCTAGCAAGACAAGCTTGATAACTATTACGCCACGACGTGGTGCCCAATAACATGGAAATCAAATAAAATAGAGAAATGTAGAGAGAAAGTTAACAAAAGTACAAGCCTAAGAGGGTTAATGTTGTGGTAGGATCCACCTAATTTGCATAGCGGAGTACCGATGATATAATGAGTACCGACCATATAAATATGGTTGGTACCGGGAAGAGAGGGGAACGAATCAAGAGATTCAACCAGAGACTCTGCCCGACTGCGACTCAGTCAACACATTCTCCAGGAACGGTCTTCCCAGGAATATACAAAAGACTATATGTAAATATTGTGTACACTTTCTTGTTTCAATACATTTTGTTCTAAGTACATTTTGTGTTGCATTATTATTCCATGCATTAGTCAAGTTTCAACAGTTAACTTAGGGGGTGAAACCAAGAGGATAAAACTACCGCCCACATGCTTGGTGTGATATCTTTGTTGTGTCTGGTGTTCCTTGTGCAATACTAAGGGCTAACAAGAAATGGTAAAAACAGTATCTAATCTAAAAAAAAGGGACAAAGAAAGGAGAAATAAACAATATGGTTTCTCTACTATGGTAACAGAACGACAATGGAAACGTGACAATTTAAATCTTTATGTCTTTGGGGGTCTCATTTTGTAAAAAGAAATATAACTTCATTTCGGCAGGAGAAATTAATAAGTTTTGTTACAACAACCTTTCAGTGATTGTGCACTCCGGCCTCGTTCTGATGTCTGCCGATTCTGGTAACTTTCAAGGTAAATTAACATTTTTTTTAATCTACGGAGGCTGTTGGTTCTCGTTCGGCTGTTCATGTCTAGGGATATTTCGTTTTTTTTTCTTCTTTTTTTAAAGAAATAAACCCAATGAGAAAACTCAATCGAATAATTTTAAACAGTATTTCTGTTCAATTTTACATGAATTATTTTAAAAAAAAACATCATTATTATTAAATAACGGACCCATTTAAAAAGAGAAGAAAATGCAGATCATCCTGTTTCGATTTTTCTTATTCTTTCCCCCTCAGTAAACGCCTTGCGTCTCAGTGCCTTCCTTGGTTTAAAAAATTCATTTAATGAAAATCCCTATCCACCTATATTTCAGATTTACTTTTGGGCTTTATCAAAGAGCATTAATTAGGTATTTACTCTGACTCCCCACTAAGACGAGTCATGACACAAGTTCAGTTTTTAAGGTACCTGAGCGGGCTAGGAACAAAAATTGCCCGCAGCCCCCTGGAACCGTCGGTTGCTCTGGCCTCGGTGCGAACACCGATCCCTCGCACTGGTGTAATGAGAGGGCGCGGCTCCGGGCAGCTGTTTCCCAGGGCTGGGCATCTCTCAGCATAATTTTTCTCAGTTGTGATTGTCCTTTGACGGAGTCACCCCTGAGGGCACTCTGCCCAAGACACAGATGCAACTGGGAGACGATAATATGTCACAAACCACTCGAGAGAGCAATTTACACACATCAAAGATCATTAATTATATAGTTATATAATTAAAGATCTTTGATAAAATCCAAAAATAAATCTGAAATATACCAGGACATATGTGGCAGCAGTTTTCAAAGCAAGAAGAAATGGTAAACTTAAAAGAAAGATTCTATAAAGAAAAAAATTCCTCGGATTTGTTTTGCCAGCCACTTTCTTAAGCCATCTCAAGAAGAGAAAATTAATTTTCATTATCACCTGACGAAGAGAACCGACATTTTCTTCTGAACAAAAAGGCTATGTCGTTCAAATTTGACACCTGGAAATTGTGAAATATTTTAAACAAACATAATATACAGATTCTGTTTTATTTTCTGGGTTGAGACGAAGAGTTTTTGTTATTTATATGTGGGCTATTATCCTCATCTTTGTTGTGATTTGCGGTTTTCTTCAGGGGCTTGTAGATCCGAATTTCATTTCAGAAAAACCCTTTAATCTCCACAGATTTTTTTCTGTTTACACTGAATAATATATTGATACTACTCAGACCTCATTTTATTATCACGACGTTTCGGCCGCTACGCCCTCCGTTCAATATCTAAAGTTAGGGGCGTGACTACCTGAGATTTCTGTAAGCAGACTATGCTGCATGCTACCCAAGCAGAAGAACACAGTCCTGACTGTCAGACAATTTCTGCGACCACATTACCCGCTTACATCTGGCCACCTAACTCCCCAGACTGCAACCAGCTCCATTATGTGTGGAGCGTAGATGAGCGAGAGACCAACAAAACACTTTGTAAGAACAAAGATGAACTGAAAGCAAGGGTTATAGCAATATCCACCAACTTAAACAAGGAGACTGTTCAGAGGAGTTGCAGGAGATTCCGAAATCGTCTGCAGGACGTGCTTGAAGCCAATGGCGATTTTATTGAATAAATTTACTCTATAGTATTTCAAGATATTTTTGTGGAATTTTGCTAAATGTATCTGTTAAAATGAGATTTTTATCTCAGTTTTATTTTAATTATTGCGCCATTTAGACGACAATTTATCCATCGCACCATATATATATATATATTTATATATTTCGGTTGAGCTCTCTGGGGATGAAGTGTGGGTTTGTAATTATTTAATAAGAGAAAGGGAAATACACGAGAAAAAGAACGCAAAAGAAAAGAGAAAATCCAGAGAAAATTATATGAATGAATATCAACGAAGATGAATTGATTGATTTGATTTTTTACGGCTTATCAACCTTTAGTAGATAAGTTAAAGGCAGATATATATATATATATTAAATTGTAAGATTTCTTTGGCAATAATAATGATTTAATGATATATTAATTAACCCATTGCAGAAATGGGTTCATGCCTTTCCCAAGGGCATTCGTTCGTAAGTGAATATAACGAACCCGACTGGAATTAGAACACGGCCTTATTCATTACGCTACCAACACATCCAAGCTAACAGCACGTTGTGTCTCCCAAGCGGCTACCATCTAGATAATTACCAGGGTTGACGTTGATTAACTTTGGTGATTGGGTGAGAATCGGTTTGTCAGCGTAAGCACATCATAGGACATGAACATTCGAGCTGACAACATCAGGTATTCCCAATCTAGATACTGTCCACGGTTGACATTGCTCAACTTCTGTGTGCAGACGAGAAAAGGTTGTTTCAACTTGATATAGTTGTAAGCCCTTTATATCAGCCGCACATGCAAGTTTACAGCCCCTCGTATTCCGGAACGGTCACCCATCTAGCCATTTGACTAGGCTCGATGTTGCTTAACTTCAACGTGATATGTTTGCAAGACCTTCATAACTCTCGCACATTCTAGCTTACAGCACTAGTTATTACGAAACGTTCATCCATCTAGGCCATGCCCAGGTTCGGCGTTGCTTAACTTCGGCGATCTTACGATCATTCACATTCGGTAGTGAGTTACCGCTGAATAGAATGAATGGAAATCGGGTGTTGGTCCGGACCTCGTTCGTATGAAGAAACGGAGGTGAAAGAGACCCCGACCGAAGGGCGGATAGGCAACTTTCATAGGAAGAAAGATTGAAATGCATGGTCCTTGTTGATTAGATCGGAGATGGAAAAATCCACTAATCTAAAACCGGGACGACAAGCAATGCCGTGACAATTCAATGCTGAAGCTTTCTCTTTCTCTAATAGTGTCGGCCATTTTGAATCATTGGTCTGTGGGAATGAATGGCTTGTTGGCACTAAATATTGAGCAAACGAAAGAAGTAGCCTCGATGTGCTATGGCTTGAGAAAATTGCTGACCATTTGCCAACTGGTTAGCTTTTATCGCTAACTACCTGTGTCGTCAAAAATGACTGATTTTGTTTGAAGGTTTTAATAGTGAGATGCTGTCAAACAAAATTCTTAAAACAATGTACGGATATTCAATAAAGCCAAGATAAATATTCCACGACTAAAACAAAGGCCAAGGAATCGTTTATTTATCCGCTTCCTTTATTATTTGCTTATTTGATTATTTGCCCGTTCCCTTTATAGTTATAGACGTTCCGTAATATTGTATAGTTTAAATAGTATCGTATATGTTATATTTTATATCTTATATTTTCATATTATTATTTTTATATTTATTATTAGATTATATGTATTATATAGGGTGACCCCCCCAAAAAACAGGAACTTTTTAACAATCCAATAAAACCAAGAGTGATGGAAGAAAAATATTTAATTCATAGTGATTGATACCTTAAAACATGCCATTTAAGAAACCATGATGGAATTTTCATATTTTTAAATTACGTCCTGTAGATGGCGTCTTCCTGTACGAATGCATTCTTGAAATCTGCTGTTGAGATTCCTCATTGACTGCAGCAACATCTCAGCTGGGATACTGTGAATTTCATTCTCATTACTAAAATGGCGAAATGTTTACTTGCTCAAGGTCACTGTCTCGCAGTGTTGCCACTTGCTCATGTCTGGCAATACGCTTTCAAAAATTCGCGTTTTTTTGGGTCAGCCTATATATTATATTATATTATATTATAAATATATATGTCATGAAAACACTCCAATGAGTGCTCAGGATCGCCTCGTCAGTGATGTTATGACCTGGAGTCATGACAATTTTCGGGTCTTCCAACATCATACTTGTTCGCCCAAGAGACCCTACCGAAATTGTACTATGCCGACAGGCGATACTATAACAAAAAAAATACGTCAAGCACGCAACAAATGGACTCATTAAATAAATGCCACTGCTGACCAATCATTAAAGTCTTACGTCACTTCCTCCTCACCCAAGACGATACAAAAAAAAAAGAATAGACAGCGTCCTCGTCTTTTTTCTTCATTCTCAACGACCAGTTTGACATAACAGGTAAGTATTGACAAGAACATTATATATATATATATATATATATATATATATATATATATATATATATATATATATATATATATATATATATGTGTGTATATATATATATATATATATATATATATATATATATATATATATATATATATATATATATATATGTGTGTATATATATATATATATATATATATATATATATATATATATATATATATATATATATATGTTATAATAAAAAGAAAGAACAGTAAGATATATAATCTGGTGTTCTAATTGACATTTAAAAATAAGTTATTCCAAAAAATAAGTTATTCCAATATTCGCTTGAAGATGAAACAGAACTAATATGCCGTAAAACAAAATAAACCAAACCTATCTAAACCAAAGAATACATATTCTATTCATACGAATCTATCCTAAAAATGTTGTCGGCATTAAATAACCCATTGAGGTTGATACACCGTTAAACAAAATAAACCAAACCAATCTAAACCAAAGAATACATATTGGTTATTCCTGTGAGATCAACGAACACTCGTTGCCATTCGGGCAACGCCAACGAATACTCGTTGTCACGTTCGTAATGCTCTTTGTAGTAGAGACTTTGTAATCGCAGATACAACTATAGCACGCCGTTGAACAATGCTGGTGCCAGACGCCTTCGAATAACACTTGCACTAATAGTACTTGCTCGATAATACTCGCTCGTATAGTAATCCGTATAATGGAATAGTATAAAGAATAGCGGTTTGTATAGTACAGAGGATATAGAACTGATGATCCGTATAGTATAGAGGATAGACTAGAAATAGTGATCGTTGGACGTCACGCTAAAGCCCATATATTTCTTTCCTCTATGATCACGTGATCCAATTAATTCAATAATGGGATCGCCTGTGTTTTGCTCACTGGCGATCTATGTTCAAACTCAAGTGTCGGCAGCGACACTTTGTTCCTATATGACAGTTATTTCATGCCGAAATCGACATATTTTAATCCAATTTTATGGCATATATATATATATATATATATATATATATATATATATATATATATATATATATATATATATATATTATGAACGCAATTTTATGCCTTGAACTATATACTTTCAGGGCAAACGTAATTTTTTTTTTTAGATATGTAGTTTGTAGATTATAGAATATTAGTAAGGTTTTTTTATCAAATTGTGGTAATTTTACGATTAGCACGAAAGTGAATGTAATGGATTTGACTGGATTTCGAACTCGGCTCTCCGATTCCTCAATCCGAGCCGCTATCCATTACTCGTCCGGGAAAATCTAGAAGAGGATTCATACCTTTCCCAAGGGTATTAGCACGTAAGTGAATGTAATGGATTCGACTGGAATTCGAACTCGGCTCTCCGATTCCTCAATCCGAGCCGCTATCCATTACTCCTCCGGGAAAATCTAGAAGAGGATTCATCTTAGCACGTAAGTGAATGTAATGGATTCGACTGGAATTCGAACTCGGCTCTCCGATTCCTCAATCCGTGCCGCTATTCATTATTTCTTCGGGAAAATCTAGAAGAGGATTCATACCTTTCCCAAGGGTATTAGCACGTAAGTGAATGTAATGGATTCGACTGGAATTCGAACTCGGCTCTCCGATTCATCAATCCCAAACACTATCCATTACTCCACCGTTCCTCCTGATGACTAGTACTAAATAAAACATAGGCGACGTGTCCCTAGAAATATCGGTCAGTAAATAGATCAGTACGATGCAAACGGCGTAAACTAAATAAACTCTTCAGTTCTAAATTGCCAGCAAGTTACCCGGATCGACATACTTCTGATGAAGGTCCGGTGGGGCACAACGACTAACTGAAACACTGTGCTAACAAAAACAACAAAGATGAGAACAATAGCTTGAAAGTAATTGTAATCTCAGTCGCATCATTTCAGTATTCATTGACCGAGCATCCATTACTGACGACCGTTGAAATTAATATCTTTCTCTTAAAATAGTTTTGTTAGGAAAACACGTTTCACGAGTCAAGTAGCTGTTATCGCACTTTCCAGTAGTGATTGTAGTTTCCTTACTAACCTTTTTGTTTAACGTAGTGTGGAATATCAACCTCTTGATTATGTCATTATTTTCTCTACAAGTTACATGTGCTATTCAGTTTAGCTGGAAGTCCTCAACTGGTGTGGTTTCTGTTATTTAGTACAGTTCTTTCTTTGTGATTCTGTACCGCCAGTCTACACTGTATAGAAACTACCGTGGTCACAAAATGATGGATCAGTTTACATATGGATTGTAATTTAGAATTGATCCCCCACTTTATATCCATATAAGCTTTTCACGTCCAGTAGCTACTACCCTCTTTCCTGTATTGATGAAGGTTTCCTTCCTAACCTTTTATTTAAAATGGTGTGGAATGTCTACAACTTGATTATATCATTATTTTCTCTTCGAGATATATGTGCAACCCGTTTTAGTTGTTGCTACTGTTGGTAGTCCCCAAAGGATGCGGGTTCTACTATTTGGTATATTTTCTTTGTGATTCTGTAGCGCCAGTTCACAATGTTCAAAAAAGGATGGTCCTTGTTGAGACCTACATGATTCATTCACTTAAAACATTTTTTCACCCTTGATCTTAGTAAGAGGTTTATACAGCTGACAGTTTAGATATTTCTGAACGGGTTTGGCCCCATGTATGACATCCGTATGAAAGAGTCGATTTGACAAGGCTATTTAAGGTTTTTAACAGACTTCTTAAGCACAGTAGCTGTTATCGCTCTTTCTAGTATTAATGTAGGATTTTCTTTCCTAACCTTTCATTTCAGTGAAATGCGTTGAGTACCAAATGTATTCTACTGATTCACCTTTATATTAATATATCTCTATCTGTTCATCTTTTCTGCTGCTGCCATTGGAGCTTTTAATTCTGTCTCGATCTTCTCCATTCTGATTGTTTACTTTCAATTTATCCCTTCTTATTTACTGTTATCATTTAAACTTGATAACGGCTTCGTGGCAAGATTCTTATTTAAGTTGTCACTTAAGGTTTAATATGTTCGGACGCCGATCCAATTGGTGCACTGGTTCAAGTGCAACATGGAGTAAATCCTTTGTCTTGATTCTTTTTAATAATCTATATACGTTCCCAATTCGATCGCCATCTTCTCTCTTAAAGATATTTGTTTCGAAACAAATTTGTTTCTCAAAAACAATTGACATATTATTTGTTACAATGGAGCTTTTGCTGAATATAAAACACGTTGTGACTTGTAACAAGCATGTCGATGTCATTTGAAAAGTAATAAAGAATACAATATTTTAAGTACTAATTGTCAGTTGCCTTAAACATGACAGTTGTAAAAGGGAACATTTACAAAGTTGAACGGCTTCAGAACTAAAAGATTGATACTTATCAATGCAAAACAGTCGACTTTTCTTCATCTTAGAAACGAATTGATATTATAGAGTAAACATTTACATTCTGAATCCAAACAGATACACAGCGGTTTCTTTTCTATAATTGGAATATCCATGTGAACGAAATTAATACCGAATTGATGGTGATAAGGTTTTCAAGTTTATAAATATCCCATTTATTCGTTGTTTTAACGGTTTTTAACGGATATATTAAAAGCCAACTAGAATCCCGTCTTAGGTGTGACGAGAAAATGCATCCGCGTTCTGTGTAAGACGATAAACTACGTCCAACAGCAAGGAATCTGATCAAGAGATTTTGAGGAGCGTGGAACCACCTCGTAATTGCTGGTGTTCCCAGGTCCACCCTGACCCGTGGTGGTAGTACCTGTTAGGGTCCCAGCTATGGGCAAATAGTTGACCCCCCAATCTGACTCAAAACACTATGAAAGTGTAAAAATAGATTTTAATACCAGAAATACTTTTTAAACAATTAGTATCAGCAATAAATATTTGAAAAAAGAAAATATTACCAGAAATAAAAATCGTCAGCATTAAATAACCCATTGAGGTTAATATGCCACAAAACAAACCAAACATACAAACCGAACAGGATCAATTCAACCTGGTTTAATAGCCATCAGGCTTGTCTCGTTAAATCAATTACAATTGAATAGTTAGTTCGATCCCCACTAGGTGTTCGATAATGTCGACCATGTGCTATAACTATACAACACGTAGTAAAATCGTTGGAGCACTTCGACGTGGCGTCCTGTTCAGGAAATTTGTCTCGCTAAATCAATCAGGTCTGAGTAGTGAGTTCATTCCTAACCAGGTGCTCCTTAGTTTCGGCCTCATGCCACAACTAAGCTCCGATTAGTAACTTACATCTGGACATTCCGACGTGATGTAAAGTTTAACTAGCTTGTCTCCCTGGACCGAGTGTTACTGAGTTGTAAGTTATCTCCCCCGTGCTTCATAATTTCCAGATTGTACCACATCTAAGCCACACTTATGAAATTTCTATGCAAAATCGGCCCAAGATGAGGAAATTCTTCAGCCTGGGAAGGTAGTCCAAACGAAAACTGATTTCAAAACGTGTAGTCATAAGGAATCACAGGAACGGTTTCAGAAATAAAATCCTGAGGATAAAATATGAACTCAAAGTTCAAAGGGCATCCAACCCTCGTCAGGTAAAGCCTGCGATACCACTGGTACCCCTGGCTTTAACTTGGACAACATCGATAGTGTGGACAGACGTGCTATATGGGTGACAATTGACCTCCCATAAAATCCGGAGAGTACACCTCGGCACTTAAATAAAAATTCCCTAGGCGCAGATCTCTTGAGAATTTCAGATGTCCCACATAATTTATTAGTGTTTACTACGTAAAAAAAAAACACATTGTCGCTTCAGCTCGAAAACACCTTGCTGGGGACAGAAATCGATCTGGTCAATTGAGGGACAGAAGCTGCAGAATGAACCAATTGGCGAAGAGCAGTCCGCGAAAAACAATATCATTCGAAAACACCAGAAGGGAAATAGAAGGAAGCCCAAAGAAAAGCCAGAGCTCTTCATATCCTGAACACTTCCTACGAACCTGCAGAATGTACAGACGTCACCTCAGATCCAACATAGGACTCATTTCACGCAGACGGAAATTATAGTGAGCAGCCCAATACTTGACAATGAGTTCCGCCAATGACGACCTCATTTTAAATACATTTTTGGATCTTTACATTTCTAAAACACCAGAAGACAAATATGAACAGTTGAGAAGAGCCCAAAGAAAAGCCAGAAATCTCCATATACTGAACACTCCCTCCTACCGTATGAACGTCCCTTCAAATTCAACATAAAAATCATTTCACACAAAAGGAAATGTCGATGAGAACCCCCAATACTCGGCGATGATATTCGGAAATAACGACATTTCAAAATATATTTTCGGGTTTTTTACATTTCGAAATCCCCAGAAGACAAGTAGAAATAGACACCAAAGAAAAGTCACCTCTATTCATGCACGGAACTCTCCATCCTACCCTACCAGCAGTAGGCACGGATGTCTCTTCAGATCCAACATAGAACTCATCTCACAAAAGTAAATGTCGATGAGAAGCCCATATTTGGCAACGAGTTCCATCAATGAAGACAACATTTTAAATACATTTTTGGAGATTGTTACATCTTGAAAACACCGGAAGACAAATAGAAGAGACGAAGACAGCCCAAAGAAAAGGCCGATCTCTCCATACCCTGAACACGCCCACCTAGAGTTTCTGCAGGAGGTACTGATGTCTCATTATATCTAACATAGGACTCATTTGACGCAGAAGGACATTTCGATGAGCACCCCAATACACGGTAATGATTTTCGACATTTTAAATACATTTTCGGATCGATACACCAGAAGACAAATAGAAAAGTGGAAGAAACACCAAAGAAAAGCCAAATCTCTACATACAATGAACAATTCCTCCTAACGTATCTTCAGTAGTGACGAAGGTCACTTGTGATACAACATAGGATTCATTTCATACAGAAGGAAATCTCCATGAACACCCCAATACTTGACAAAGTGTCCCGCCAATGACAACAACATTTTAGATACATTTTGGATCTTTATATTTCGAAAACACCAGAAGACAAACAGAAGAAACGGAGACAGACTAAAGAAAAGACAGAGCTCTCCATACAATGAACCCTCCCTGCGAAACTTCATTAGGTACGGACGTGACTTCAGATACAACATAGGACTCATTTCACATAGAAGGAAATATCCATGAACACCCCAATACTTGACAAAGTGTCGCCAATGACAACAACATTTGAGATACATTTTGGATCTTTATATTTCGAAAACACCAGAAGACAAACAGAAGAAACGGAGACAGACCAAAGAAAAGACAGAGCTCTCCATTACCTGATCACTCCCTCCGAACTTGCAGTAGGTGCGGACGTGACTTCAGATACAACATAAGACTCATTTCACACAGAACAAAATGTTGAAAAACATCCCAATATCTGGGAACGAGTTCCACCAATTACGACCACATTTTAAATACATTTTGTGTCGTTATATTTCGCAAACAATAAAAGACAAATATAAGGGACGAACAGAGACCCAAAAAGCCAGAGATTTCCATACACTGAATACTCCCCCCTGCCGTACCCGCAGTACGCATGGACGTCACTTCAGATCGAACATAGCACTCATTTCACACAGAAGGAAATGTTGATGTCACCCCAATTCTTGACAACGTGTTTCGTCAATAACGACATACCAAAGAACAATTCTGGTGTTTATCCATCCATCGCTGAAGATTCTGGGGAAATGGTTGGTTCCTTGTACCGCACCAGGTGGTACCTGACCCCTGTCATGCTCTATCTTTACAATAAGTTTCGCTTCGATGTCTAGCCTGGAGCTGTCCAATCCTGACTTTCCAACTTCGACAGAGTATGAATGCATTAACCCGGACCTGTAGATGATGAACTATTTCCACCTTACAACCCCTTTCCCCACAGACGATACGTCGCAAGCCTAGCGCTGCTCTATCGCTATTCCCATTGCTACTTATCCGCATTCCATTCGTTTACCTTTTAATGCAGAACAGTGCAATTCATTACAACTCCCATTTGAGTGGTGATTATTGATTTTGATACGGTTCTTCTAAGGTTATTGATTGATTTATTCCTGTTTTACGATTTATCAACCTTTGACATACATATTATTGAAAGCCATAAAATATTTTAGTTTGTAAGAATATTTTTGAGATAATAATGATTTAATGGTACAAGCTTTACTCTTTAAAACATAGCAGATACGAAAATTGTTGGATTCATACCTAATCACAATTTGATAAACAAACAAGAAATAATAATGGGGATAAAACGGGGGGGGGGACATTTCTATATTACAAAAAAATCTATAAACTGATCCCTCACTTTGCCCACCGGTCGTTTACATACAAGAATATTCCAAAGAATGTAAGTAAATCTAAAAGACATACATGTGCAGTCAATCAGTATTTAATTGATTGACTTTGTGTGTATTTAAAGACAGAAAATACTTTTTGTAAAAGACTTTTTTAGATAATAATGGTTTAGTGATAATGCCTTACTAATTAAACCATTATTCACCACCTACAAATCAAAACTTACAGCAGCTGGTATTCTCATGCAGTCACCAATCTAGGTATTGACCAGGCTTGACGTTGCTTAACTTCGGTGATAGTACAGAAACCGGTGTGTCAACATCACATGGTCCTAAGCCCCTCATACCAACTGCACATCTATGATTACTGCACCTGGTATTCCAAAGCGGTCACCCATCTAGGTATTGACCAAGCTTGATGTTGCTTAACTTCAGTGATAATATGGAAACCGGTGTGTCAATTTCACATAGTCCTAAGCCCCTTAAACCAACTGCACATCTATGATTACAGCACTTCGTATTCCAAAGCGGTCACCCATCTAGGTAGTGACCAGCGATCACACAGAAACCAATGTTTTAACATGATACGGCCATAAGTCCTTTACACTATGCACACATCGAAGTTCATAGCACCTATGCATTCTCAAGCTGTCATCCATCTGGGTGCTGCTCTGTGATCGTACAGGAGCTGGTGTTTCATCATATGGCCCTAAGTCCATTACACTATGTACGCGTCCAAGCTCACTGCAGCTTTGTATTTTCAAGCGGCCACCCCTGTGGGCATTAACCATTGATCTTACAGGAACCGGTGTTTCAACGTGATAAGCCCTTTGCACTAGCCGCACATCCAAGCTCACAGCACCTTTGTATTCTCAAGCGGTCACCCATCTGGGTACTGACCAGTGATGGTACAGGAATCGTAAGTCCACTAAAATATGCACCCCCTTACTATGCTCACAGCAGCTTTGTATACTCATGCGGTCTCCCATTTGGATACAGACCAGTTATTGTACAGGAACTGGCGTTCAATATGATACGGTCGAAAGTCCTTTACACTAGCCATACATCCAAGTTCACACTACCTTTGTACTTCCAAGCAGCTACCCATCTGGGTATGGACCAATGATCATACAGTAACCGATGTTACAACATGGTACGGCCGTAAGTCCATACACTATCCACACATCCAAGAGAACATCCCCGTTTTACTCTCAAGAGGTCACACATCTGGGTGCTGACCAGTGATCGTACAGGAACCGGTGTTTCAACATGAAACGGCCGTAAGACCATTTCACTATACGTATATCCAAGTTCACCACATCTTACCATTCTCAAGCGGTCATCCATCTTGTTACTGACCAGTGATCGTACAGGAACCGGGGCTTCAACATGATACGGCCGTTAATTCATTACACTATCCACATTTTTAAAGCTGGCAGCATCTTTGTATTCCCAAGCGGTCACCGATCTGTTTAATAACCATTGATCTTACAGGAATCGGTGTTTCAACATGATACGGCCGTAAGTCCATTACACTATGCACACATCCAATCTAACAGCATCTTTGTATTGGCAAGCGGTCACTCATCTGGATAGGAAGCAGTGATCGTACAGGAACCGGTGTTTCAAAATGATGTGGCCATCAGCCATGTTCTTTCAATTCATGATTTCCCACACTAGACTGTCGTTTCCTTCTATGGTAGATTTGTTGAGAGCCAAAGCTGTAGGATACAATCTATCCTGTTATTTAACCCTTGGCTTGTGTGAGAAGCGATAGATTTAGAGCCGTTCCCAATGGTATTTGTGGAAAACTGAATGAAAACAAAAAGAACAAATGAATATATTATTAAAAATTGTTAGCAGTAAAAACAAATAATGGAAATATTTTTTATATAAAACTTTTGGAATATAAAGCGTCGTTGAGACTCTGAAAGAGGCAAACAATTGTGTGTAATAAAATCCCAATAAATGCATGAGGACTCCTGGTGTATTTCCGCCTGTTTACGTTTTATACTTGCGTCAGGCTCCGAGGCGGCTGGAGCCTAGTGCAAAAGCAGTAGCATTTCTTTCTTACTTCTGGCCTGGCTCTTTTCAATGACTGACATGTTGTGATAGGCACGCGAGACATTTACGTGTTGTTGTGACTTTACTTTCCTACAGTCGATATCAGAAATATCAATAATTATTGATTAATAAAGTAAAATTCAGGAAAAATTCATCGGATAAGCTAAACGAAAAAAAAAAATTATGTTTTTGTTCGAAAGATTGCCAAGCGTCAAAAATTCGTGTTTAGAATCGCCGAACGAAACCTAACCCTAACCCTAACCCCACTGGTTGTACTGTCATGCAATGTATAACGATTCGGAATGAATTTGTCAATCATTATATATTTTTTTATTAAAAAAAACATTTCTTTGGAAATGTATTTGTTTATGAAATGGTAAATGATGAACATTGCATTGTACTTGGTTCATGTATTTTTTTTATAATATTGTAAATAAACATTAGCAAGGGAGTGGAAAAAAGTAGTAATAGCGGTGTCAAGGGAAGGACAGTCCAGGTTTATTTGCAGGCAAGAAGTTTAAAGATTTCCGCTTTTTTTTATAAAATAAAGTAAGATTTAATTTAAATGAAATAAATCAGAAATAATTTCCGTATTCTGTGAATCAAGTGCATGTACACGCTTTATTCAATTATATGTTCCCCATTAGCTAATATTATCAATACTATGGAGATTATTTTATTACAAAAAATACAAGGGAAAAGATGTTACTATGGAAATGCAGTGGAAGTGATCTCTCTATGAAAATGCATTGAAGATGATTTTACAATGAAAACGCATCTGAAATTAATTTACTATGGAAATGCATTGGAAGTGATTTTACTATGAAAAGGCATCAGGACTGAATTTAATATGGAAATACATGAAAAAGTGATTTTACTATGGAAATGCAGTGGAAATGATTTCTCTGTGAAAATGCATTAAAGGTGATTTTTCTATGGAAATGCATCTGAAATGAATTTTCATTGAAAATGCATTGGAAGTAATTTTACTATGGAAATGCGTTGGAAATTATTTTCTATGGAAATGCGTTGGATATAATTTTGAAAATGAAAATGCATTGGAAATGATTTTGTTATAAAATATTAGGTTGAATCATAAATAATTTCCGTTTTTCATCAATTTTATTCTTCAAAATATTTTTGAAGTTTGTAGTTATCAGGGAAGCGAAAAATTCGAATGTATTTGGACTGGTGAGAAGTGTGAGAAAAGAAACTGTTAGATTAGATGTGGCTTTTTACATCTAGCTATTTCCACCCTAAACTGTCGGGTCCTAGATGTCAGTCTATTAGCGCGTAAATTCATGGAGTCGGAGTAGCAGGGTAAAAAGTTCACCAGAGTAGTTGCCATGAAAATATTTGTAGAAAAGGCAGAGGGAAGTCGCGTCGATGAGAAAGTGACTAAAGTCGAGATACCAAATCAGGATCGATTACATTAGAGATCCTTCTTTGGATTTTGTCACATATAAATGACGACTGAAAGAAAATTAAGAAAAAATCGTTTCACCTCAAGCAAGGCAATTAATGCCACTAGGACGCTTGGTGTTGCTTTTAAAATTTCGGACTATAATGGGTATGTCTACATTCACATAAATACTGTAGTAAATACAGTATGTGGGTCTGAAGTTGGAGATTCCTCTCCTCGGCCTTGTGCCACATCTGTCCGCGTGGGGCGGTTGGTACATATACTTCAGTTAGAGATTCGTCTCCAGCTGTGCTGGTCAAACTCTCTGCCTTCGGACAGAGAGGATCCCCAGACGGAGCTATGTCGAAGGGCAGAGTCTCGTCTCAGGAAGCAGCTAACCGACCCCATTTTTATACGGGGTCTACAGGGAAATTTCGGCCTTGTGTCACATCCGACCGCGTGGGGCGGTTGCTAGATATCCTATAGTTGGAGATTCATTGTGGAATTCACTTGACTCACTTCTAGCAGTTGGCTACTACTTCTACGCGCCGCTGGCGAATCTTATACATGTTGTTCTTGTCCTAAGTATTATCGTTCATTACCAACCTTCGTTTGATTATTCTATTTAGTAACCTTCCCTAGGTTACAAAAGTTATCAGGGAAGCAAGAAATGGAACGGAAGTTCCACAGGTGAGAAGTGTGAGAAAAGAAATTGTTAGAGTAGAAGTGGCTGTTAGTTCAAGAGTAAAACGGTGAGATTTATTTGCCAATATAGTAATAATTTTATATAAAACAAAATATGATTTGTACCTTTTTTTATTTCTAAAAGATTCTTCTGCTGATTTTTTGGTACCGGAATAACCATTTAACAGCTGCTTGCTAACACGTTAAATTGATTTTCGAGAAAATTCTCATTAGAATTTAATTTTTTCTTCAGCATAGCAATTTTATGGCAGAAGAATTGTGCTTAGAAATGTTATTCGAAATAATAGTGAGAATCTGAGTGTTTTAGGCTGTTGTGTAAATTATCGATTTCTGGCTAAATCGTTTCTGATCTACTTAATTTTTTGGAAGAGACCATTACTGGGAGGACTGTTTAATTGGCTACCTTTTTCCATCAATCATTAACTTTACATTAAGGTCTTTCAATCAGATAATTTTCTAAAAAGAAACACACTTTTGGATAGGCCAAGTTGTATCGTCGATTGTCGTATGACACTATTACTTGCTCGAATCTGATAAACTGGCTGTCGGCCATATCGGAACCGGCAGAAGTAAAAGAAACGATAGGACCAAAGAAATGACGTCGAGGTTTTGCGTGAGACCTTTATGCTTTCAAGGCATTCGGCCAGATGCCATATTAACGTTGCTCTTTCTCGAGAAGTCCGTTAACACTTGTGTTCTTTCAAACATTTAAAGGTAACACGTTACAACTGAAAGCGATCATCAATGCAGATGATTTCCTAATCCAATGCTTGCTGTGCCAATTGCGATGCTAACGGAATGTATTTTCATTTACAGGTCTCATTTTTTTATAGGAAAGTAAGTTAATAAAATTTGTGAAAGTAAATGAAGACTGTTAAGTATTTTCCCTAAAGAAATTTTTATAAAGTATATTTTTATAAAGTATACTTTTTGTAAAGTATATATTTTTATAAAATATATTTTTATGAAATATATTTTTTATAAAGTATATTTTATAAAGCATATTTTTATAAAGTATAATTTTATAAAGTATTTTTTAAAGTATATTTTTTGTAAAGTATATATTTTTTATAAAATATATTTTTATGTAGTATATTTTTATAAAGTATATTTTTATAAAGTATATTTTTATAAAGTATATTTTTATAAAGTGTATTTTTATAAAGTATATTCTTGTAAAGTATATTTTTATAAAATATATTTTTATAAAATATATTTTTATGAAGTATATTTTTATAAATATATTTTTTTCATAAAGTATATTTTTATAAAGCATATTTTTATAAAGTATATTTTTTATAAAGTATATTTTTATAAAGTATTGTTATGGACCAGGTTAGGACCAAGGAAGAACAATACGAACACAAGAGTAGAAATAACGAAGATATATTACACGGAATAACAATACAAGATGTGGAAGGTGTTAGTCTGACTGTCAGTCTGGTTTGGAGTGAACTACTATCGGCTTGACTCGATTCCGTCTTGTCCCTCTCTCTTGAGAGGCGTAGTAGACATAGTGTTAGGAAGAGTTCATTCTGTAGTGATAGGTAAGGACCCATAACAGAAACAAAGAAAGAAAGAAAGAAAGAAGAAAGAAAGATAGAAAGAAAGAAAGTGTTATGGTCCAGATTAGGACCAAGGTAGAACAACAAGTATATTTTTATAAAGTATATACTCTGTACTTATCTAGTCAATGTGTTAGGCGTTGTAAAAATTTGCCATTTAAGTAGCGACCTCCACAAAATTGGCGATACACAAGGTTTAAAATGAGATTCTCCCAACGAGGGAGAATGATCCCACTGTATAGTTACAAGATATATACGTCGATGTTAATAAACTAGCTAAGTTAAAATTCCCTTTGTTGAAGTTTTTTTTATCTCTGGACTTAAAACAACTAGCGATCACTGGCCACGAAAGAAGGCAACTTTATTATCGAACTGACGCCGCCTACCAATATCTCCCTAGAACGAGGGGGCTATACAACACTACCAAGGGAGACACATGTTCGTTTTTCTGTCGGAGAGTATATTCTCTTTATTGAAATTTCTCGGTATGCTGGCCGATAGACGTAAAACACACTGGTTAAAGTAAAAAAAAAATAGGGCGTATATTTCAATTACGAGTAACTACTATTATATCGTGTGAAGTAATAAATATTTGTGAATTTGTCATACATCTTTTCTTTATATAAGAATTTATATATTGTTATCCTATATATTAGGGGTGTGCCGTCTAGTTAGGTAAAGTAGTTCCAACCGGGATAAAATAGATCAGTAGCTATATTTTCCTTGTGGCACAATATGCACCTAATCCAACAAAATTATTCAGCTTACTCTATTCGGCATAAAATGCAAAATATTTTATCTTTTGTAGTTTTTTGTAGACATTCTTGTGACTACGCATGCGCGCGAACGAGAGATGTTAGTAGTTTCTTTTTTTCGTGCGCATGCGTAGTGACAACAACGACAACAAACCAAGTCAGATGAAATACTAACGGATGAAACGAGCCACAAATAAACTTTTCTATTTTGTCTTACAAATTCCACAATATATATAAACATGTGTGCGTGATAAATATGTATATCTTTAATATAAAGATCATGGTAACGAACTGCTATGTAAGATTAGTCCATGTATACAGCGGAGAATGCCGGACAATTTCTTCACAGATGAATTCGAGAAATTTTCGATGTGGATGCTGAGAATACCATGCGTAACGTATGTGAGCAACGAGAAAATGTTAAGGCAAAATTATGCGAAAAGGAGATTTATGCTTAGAACCAGAAAGAGGTAGCTTCAAATTTCTGGGGCATATCATGAAAATAAAGAGGTTTGAAGGATTTGACACTCACAGGACTTATTGAAAGAGACAGAGGGAGACATCTAGTAAACTAGCTAACGAATTTATGTGAAATAATTTAAGACAACAGACTCAGAGCGAGAGTAAGGAGACATACATTACTTCGAACAAGAAAGGATAGGAACTTGTGGTGAGCCCACTTCCAGAAGGTGTAGAGGGCAGCATCTAGTAAACTAGCTAACGGGTTTGGGAAAATAGATGTCAAAACATGGGCTGGGATAGATAGTAAAGGATCAAACCTTGCTTACGGCTAGGAATCTTAAGGAGATGTTGAGAACCATGATCGCCCACGTCTTGGAGGTTCGCATAACATCAAGAAGAATATAAAGCTATGCCGCTATATTGGAACTGAGGTTTGATCTTCATGTTCTAAACACCGATCTAACTCTTGGCGCCAAATCTCGAACTTTGAATACAATGACTCTATCGTTAAGCTTCTTATCATCAACCTAGCCATCGACGTGTTCGGTGCCTGACACAATAAGACGGTCAATATCTTCCGTCTCTTTTCAGTGCCGTTGTCTGGGATTCGCAGCAATATCTTGAGATCTTTCACTAGGAATCAGACGTATGTTTTCCTCTCAATAACGCTGACCAGATAAAAAAAACAAAAACAATTATTTCGATCTTGTCACTGACAGAAAAAAAAAAGACAATAGGACCGAAATCTTTTAGCAAAGAATAAAGAATTTACAAGCTTTACGTAGAGAATGTACTTATTGTTTTGATATGCGAAACCAAAAATCGAGTCGAAATTTCTGAACACTGTCGGATGGACACGGTGAATATTTTTATCAAATGACTAAGAAAAAACACACTACGCACACAAATATAAACACACTGAGAAAATTATTCCCTTTTAACAAATATACAAAGATACTTCTCCCTTTTTTTCCATACATATAAATTGAAAACAAAGAATATTCTCTTTCTATCTGCTATGCCCCTTCAAGACGTTAGCAATCATAGCTCTCCATAATTTCCTGCCCATTCCAGTTCTTAGTAAATTTTAACATCTATATAAGCTCGTTAGGCAAGGGTTATGCGCTCCCTTCTTCTTGTCTGGGTGGGATTGCTTTCAATATGTCTTTTGAGTGCTAAACTTTCACAGGCCTCTTTCCTCAATATGTACCCTGGAAATTTTACTGCTTCTTTCTGATGTTAAGCATTATTGTACATTTTGTTTCGGTTTTCTCTCAAAATTAAACTGTAATCAATTCTTCAGTCCATGGTATCTTCAGCATACAACTCCAGAAAGATATCACTGTTACTCCAAGTCTCCATTTTTTAATAATTGTCCAGCATTCACCATTATATGAGCATTAAACCATTTTAAGCTACGCGGGCCCCGTTAATTAGATAACCGAAAGCTATCGACTATCCAATTTGCATCTGTGAAATTCGAACTTAACTCTTTACTTCAGGAGCAGTCGGAAGCTTCGCTTATCGTCGGGTTCCTATCTCTTCAAGTTTCTGCTTCAGCTGTGAGGAGATTGTCCAGCATTCACTGCCATATACGAGGATTGATATTACATAGAAGTTCATCACTCTTTTCTTTGTTTCTAACGAAATCTTCCTGTTTCTTAATACTTTGTTTAGCTTTTGGAAGACATGAGGAGATTTTCCAGTACTCACTGCCATATAGGAGGATTGATATTACATAGAAGTTCATCACTCTTTTCTTTCTTTCTAACGAAATCTTCCTGTTTCTTAATACTTTGTTTAGCTTTTGGAAGACATGAGAAGATTGTCCAGCATTCACTGCCATATAGGAGGATTGATATTACAGAGAAGTTCATCACTCTTTTCTTTGTTTCTAACCAAATCTTCCTGTTTCTTAATACTTTGTTTAGCTTTTGGAAGACATGAGGAGATTGTCCAGCATTCACTGCCATATAGGAGGATTGATATTACATAGAAGTTCATCACTCTTTTCTTTCTTTCTAACCAAATCTTCCTGTTTCTTAATACTTTGTTTAGCTTTTGGAAGACATGAGGAGATTGTCCAGCATTCACTGCCATATAGGAGGATTGATATTACATAGAAGTTCATCACTCTTTTCTTTCGTTCTAACGAAATCTTCCTGTTTCTTAATACTTTGTTTAGCTTTTGGAAGACATGAGGAGATTGTCCAGCATTCACTGCCATATAGGAGGATTGATATTACATAGAAGTTCATCACTCTTTTCTTTGTTTCTAACGAAATCTTCCTGTTTCTTAATACTTTGTTTAGCTTTTGGAAGACATGAGGAGATTGTCCAGCATTCACTGCCATATAGGAGGATTGATATTACATAGAAGTTCATCACTCTTTTCTTTCTTTCTAACGAAATCTTCCTGTTTCTTAATACTTCGTTTAGCTTTTGGAAGACATGAGGAGATTGTCCAGCATTCACTGCCATATAGGAGGATTGATATTACATAGAAGTTCATCACTCTTTTCTTTGTTTCTAACCAAATCTTCCTGTTTCTTAATACTTTGTTTAGCTTTTGGAAGACATGAGGAGATTGTCCAGCATTCACTGCCATATAGGAGGATTGATATTACATAGAAGTTCATCACTCTTTTCTTTCTTTCTAACGAAATCTTCCTGTTTCTTAATACTTTGTTTAGCTTTTGGAAGACATGAGGAGATTGTCCAGCATTCACTGCCATATAGGAGGATTGATATTACATAGAAGTTCATCACGCTTTTCTTTGTTTCTAACGAAATCTTCCTGTTTCTTAATACTTTGTTTAGCTTTTGGAAGACACGAGGGGTTGTCCAGCATTCACTGCCATATAGGAGGATTGATATTACATAGAAGTTCATCACTCTTTTCTTTCTTTCTAACCAAATCTTCCTGTTTCTTAATACTTTGTTTAGCTTTTGGAAGACATGAGGAGATTGTCCAGCATTCACTGCCATATAGGAGGATTGATATTAGAGAGAAGTTCATCACTCTTTTCTTTCTTTCTAACGAAATCTTCCTGTTTCTTAATACTTTGTTTAGCTTTTGGAAGACATGAGGAGATTGTCCAGCATTCACTGCCATATAGGAGGATTGATATTACATAGAAGTTCATCACTCTTTTCTTTCTTTCTAACGAAATCTTCCTGTTTCTTAATACTTTGTTTAGCTTTTGGAAGACATGAGGAGATTGTCCAGCCTTCACTGCCATATAGGAGGATTGATATTACATAGAAGTTCATCACTCTTTTCTTTGTTTCTAACGAAATCTTCCTGTTACTTAATACTTTGTTTAGCTTTTGGAAGACATGAGGAGATTGTCCAGCATTCACTGCCATATAGGAGGATTGATATTACATAGAAGTTCATCACGCTTTTCTTTGTTTCTAACGAAATCTTCCTGTTTCTTAATACTTTGTTTAGCTTTTGGAAGACACGAGGGGGTGTCCAGCATTCACTGCCATATAGGAGGATTGATATTACATAGAAGTTCATCACTCTTTTCTTTCTTTCTAACGAAATCTTCCTGTTTCTTAATACTTTGTTTAGCTTTTGGAAGACATGAGGAGATTGTCCAGCATTCACTGCCATATAGGAGGATTGATATTACATAGAAGTTCATCACTCTTTTCTTTGTTTCTAACGAAATCTTCCTGTTACTTAATACTTTGTTTAGCTTTTGGAAGACATGAGGAGATTGTCCAGCATTCACTGCCATATAGGTGGATTGATATTACATAGAAGTTCATCACTCTTTTCTTTGTTTCTAACGAAATCTTCCTGTTTCTTAATACTTTGTTTAGCTTTTGGAAGACATGAGGAGATTGTCCAGCATTCACTGCCATATAGGAGGATTGATATTACATAGAAGTTCATCACTCTTTTCTTTCTTTCTAACGAAATCTTCCTGTTTCTTAATACTTTGTTTAGCTTTTGGAAGACATGAGGAGATTGTCCAGCATTCACTGCCATATAGGAGGATTGATATTACATAGAAGTTCATCACTCTTTTCTTTGTTTCTAACGAAATCTTCCTGTTACTTAAAACTTTGTTTAGCTTTTGGAAGACATGTGGAGATTGTCCAGCATTCACTGCCATATAGGAGGATTGATATTACATAGAAGTTCATCACTCTTTTCTTTGTTTCTAACGAAATCTTCCTGTTTCTTAATACTTTGTTTAGCTTTTGGAAGACATGAGGAGATTGTCCAGCATTCACTGCCATATAGGAGGATTGATATTACATAGAAGTTCATCACTCTTTTCTTTCTTTCTAACGAAATCTTCCTGTTTCTTAATACTTTGTTTAGCTTTTGGAAGACATGAGGAGATTGTCCAGCATTCACTGCCATATAGGAGGATTGATATTACATAGAAGTTCATCACTCTTTTCTTTCTTTCTAACGAAATCTTCCTGTTTCTTAATACTTTGTTTAGCTTTTGGAAGACATGAGGAGATTGTCCAGCATTCACTGCCATATAGGTGGATTGATATTACATAGAAGTTCATCACTCTTTCTTTCTTTCTAACGAAATCTTCCTGTTTCTTAATACTTTGTTTAGCTTTTGGAAGACATGAGGAGATTGTCCAGCATTCACTGCCATATAGGTGGATTGATATTACATAGAAGTTCATCACTCTTTTCTTTCTTTCTAACGAAATCTTCCTGTTTCTTAATACTTTGTTTAGCTTTTGGAAGACATGAGGAGATTGTCCAGCATTCACTGCCATATAGGAGGATTGATATTACATAGAAGTTCATCACTCTTTTCTTTCTTTCTAACGAAATCTTCCTGTTTCTTAATACTTTGTTTAGCTTTTGGAAGACATGAGGAGATTGTCCAGCATTCACTGCCATATAGGAGGATTGATATTACATAGAAGTTCATCACTCTTTTCTTTGTTTCTAACGAAATCTTCCTGTTTCGTAATACTTTGTTTAGCTTTTGGAAGACATGGGGAGATTGTCCAGCATTCACTGCCATATAGGAGGATTGATATTACAGAGAAGTTCATCACTCTTTTCTTTCTTTCTAACGAAATCTTCCTGTTTCTTAATACTTTGTTTAGCTTTTGGAAGACATGAGGAGATTGTCCAGCATTCACTGCCATATAGGAGGATTGATATTACAGAGAAGTTCATCACTCTTTTCTTTCTTTCTAACGAATTCTTCCTGTTTCTTAATACTTTGTTTAGCTTTTGGAAGACATGAGGAGATTGTCCAGCATTCACTGCCATATAGGAGGATTGATATTACAGAGAAGTTCATCACTCTTTTCTTTCTTTCTAACGAAATCTTCCTGTTTCTTAATACTTTGTTTAGCTTTTGGAAGACATGAGGAGATTGTCCAGCATTCACTGCCATATAGGAGGATTGATATTACATAGAAGTTCATCACTCTTTTCTTGGTTTCTAACGAAATCTTCCTGTTTCTTAATACTTTGTTTAGCTTTTGGAAGACATGAGGAGATTGTCCAGCATTCACTGCCATATAGGAGGATTGATATTACATAGAAGTTCATCACTCTTTTCTTTGTTTCTAACGAAATCTTCCTGTTTCTTAATACTTTGTTTAGCTTTTGGAAGACATGAGGAGATTGTCCAGCATTCACTGCCATATAGGAGGATTGATATTACATAGAAGTTCATCACTCTTTTCTTTCTTTCTAACGAAATCTTCCTGTTTCTTAATACTTTGTTTAGCTTTTGGAAGACATGAGGAGATTGTCCAGCATTCACTGCCATATAGGAGGATTGATATTACATAGAAGTTCATCACTCTTTTCTTTGTTTCTAACGAAATCTTCCTGTTACTTAATACTTTGTTTAGCTTTTGGAAGACATGTGGAGATTGTCCAGCATTCACTGCCATATAGGAGGATTGATATTACATAGAAGTTCATCACTCTTTTCTTTGTTTCTAACGAAATCTTCCTGTTTCTTAATACTTTGTTTAGCTTTTGGAAGACATGAGGAGATTGTCCAGCATTCACTGCCATATAGGAGGATTGATATTACATAGAAGTTCATCACTCTTTTCTTTCTTTCTAACGAAATCTTCCTGTTTCTTAATACTTTGTTTAGCTTTTGGAAGACATGAGGAGATTGTCCAGCATTCACTGCCATATAGGAGGATTGATATTACATAGAAGTTCATCACTCTTTTCTTTCTTTCTAACGAAATCTTCCTGTTTCTTAATACTTTGTTTAGCTTTTGGAAGACATGAGGAGATTGTCCAGCATTCACTGCCATATAGGTGGATTGATATTACATAGAAGTTCATCACTCTTTCTTTCTTTCTAACGAAATCTTCCTGTTTCTTAATACTTTGTTTAGCTTTTGGAAGACATGAGGAGATTGTCCAGCATTCACTGCCATATAGGTGGATTGATATTACATAGAAGTTCATCACTCTTTTCTTTCTTTCTAACGAAATCTTCCTGTTTCTTAATACTTTGTTTAGCTTTTGGAAGACATGAGGAGATTGTCCAGCATTCACTGCCATATAGGAGGATTGATATTACATAGAAGTTCATCACTCTTTTCTTTCTTTCTAACGAAATCTTCCTGTTTCTTAATACTTTGTTTAGCTTTTGGAAGACATGAGGAGATTGTCCAGCATTCACTGCCATATAGGAGGATTGATATTACATAGAAGTTCATCACTCTTTTCTTTGTTTCTAACGAAATCTTCCTGTTTCGTAATACTTTGTTTAGCTTTTGGAAGACATGGGGAGATTGTCCAGCATTCACTGCCATATAGGAGGATTGATATTACAGAGAAGTTCATCACTCTTTTCTTTCTTTCTAACGAAATCTTCCTGTTTCTTAATACTTTGTTTTGCTTTTGGAAGACATGAGGAGATTGTCCAGCATTCACTGCCATATAGGAGGATTGATATTACATAGAAGTTCATCACTCTTTTCTTTCTTTCTAACGAAATCTTCCTGTTTCTTAATACTTTGTTTAGCTTTTGGAAGACATGAGGAGATTGTCCAGCATTCACTGCCATATAGGAGGATTGATATTACAGAGAAGTTCATCACTCTTTTCTTTCTTTCTAACGAATTCTTCCTGTTTCTTAATACTTTGTTTAGCTTTTGGAAGACATGAGGAGATTGTCCAGCATTCACTGCCATATAGGAGGATTGATATTACAGAGAAGTTCATCACTCTTTTCTTTCTTTCTAACGAAATCTTCCTGTTTCTTAATACTTTGTTTAGCTTTTGGAAGACATGAGGAGATTGTCCAGCATTCACTGCCATATAGGAGGATTGATATTACATAGAAGTTCATCACTCTTTTCTTGGTTTCTAACGAAATCTTCCTGTTTCTTAATACTTTGTTTAGCTTTTGGAAGACATGGGGAGATTGTCCAGCATTCACTGCCATATAGGAGGATTGATGTTACAGAGAAGTTCATCACTCTTTTCTTTCTTTCTAACGAAATCTTCCTGTTTCTTAATACTTTGTTTAGCTTTTGGAAGACATGTGGAGATTGTCCAGCATTCACTGCCATATAGGAGGATTGATATTACATAGAAGTTCATCACTCTTTTCTTTCTTTCTAACCAAATCTTCCTGTTTCTTAATACTTTGTTTAGCTTTTGGAAGACATGAGGAGATTGTCCAGTATTCACTGCCATATAGGAGGATTGATATTACATAGAAGTTCATCACACTTTTCTTTTTTTCTAAAGAAATCTTCCTGTTTCTTAATACTTTGTTTAGCTTTTGGAAGACATGTGGAGATTGTCCAGCATTCCCTGCCATATAGGAGGATTGATATTACATAGAAGTTCATCACTCTTTTCTTTCTTTCTAATGAAATCTTCCTGTTTCTTAATACTTTGTTTAGCTTTTGGAAGACATGTGGAGATTGTCCAGCATTCACTGCCATATAGGAGGATTGATATTACATAGAAGTTCATCACTCTTTTCTTTCTTTCTAACCAAATCTTCCTGTTTCTTAATACTTTGTTTAGCTTTTGGAAGACATGAGGAGATTGTCCAGCATTCACTGCCATATAGGAGGATTGATATTAGAGAGAAGTTCATCACTCTTTTCTTTCTTTCTAACGAAATCTTCCTGTTTCTTAATACTTTGTTTAGCTTTTGGAAGACATGAGGAGATTGTCCAGCATTCACTGCCATATAGGAGGATTGATATTACATAGAAGTTCATCACTCTTTTCTTTCTTTCTAACGAAATCTTCCTGTTTCTTAATACTTTGTTTAGCTTTTGGAAGACATGAGGAGATTGTCCAGCATTCACTGCCATATAGGAGGATTGATATTACATAGAAGTTCATCACTCTTTTCTTTGTTTCTAACGAAATCTTCCTGTTACTTAATACTTTGTTTAGCTTTTGGAAGACATGTGGAGATTGTCCAGCATTCACTGCCATATAGGAGGATTGATATTACATAGAAGTTCATCACTCTTTTCTTTGTTTCTAACGAAATCTTCCTGTTTCTTAATACTTTGTTTAGCTTTTGGAAGACATGAGGAGATTGTCCAGCATTCACTGCCATATAGGAGGATTGATATTACATAGAAGTTCATCACTCTTTTCTTTCTTTCTAACGAAATCTTCCTGTTTCTTAATACTTTGTTTAGCTTTTGGAAGACATGAGGAGATTGTCCAGCATTCACTGCCATATAGGAGGATTGATATTACATAGAAGTTCATCACTCTTTTCTTTCTTTCTAACGAAATCTTCCTGTTTCTTAATACTTTGTTTAGCTTTTGGAAGACATGAGGAGATTGTCCAGCATTCACTGCCATATAGGTGGATTGATATTACATAGAAGTTCATCACTCTTTCTTTCTTTCTAACGAAATCTTCCTGTTTCTTAATACTTTGTTTAGCTTTTGGAAGACATGAGGAGATTGTCCAGCATTCACTGCCATATAGGTGGATTGATATTACATAGAAGTTCATCACTCTTTTCTTTCTTTCTAACGAAATCTTCCTGTTTCTTAATACTTTGTTTAGCTTTTGGAAGACATGAGGAGATTGTCCAGCATTCACTGCCATATAGGAGGATTGATATTACATAGAAGTTCATCACTCTTTTCTTTCTTTCTAACGAAATCTTCCTGTTTCTTAATACTTTGTTTAGCTTTTGGAAGACATGAGGAGATTGTCCAGCATTCACTGCCATATAGGAGGATTGATATTACATAGAAGTTCATCACTCTTTTCTTTGTTTCTAACGAAATCTTCCTGTTTCGTAATACTTTGTTTAGCTTTTGGAAGACATGGGGAGATTGTCCAGCATTCACTGCCATATAGGAGGATTGATATTACAGAGAAGTTCATCACTCTTTTCTTTCTTTCTAACGAAATCTTCCTGTTTCTTAATACTTTGTTTTGCTTTTGGAAGACATGAGGAGATTGTCCAGCATTCACTGCCATATAGGAGGATTGATATTACATAGAAGTTCATCACTCTTTTCTTTCTTTCTAACGAAATCTTCCTGTTTCTTAATACTTTGTTTAGCTTTTGGAAGACATGAGGAGATTGTCCAGCATTCACTGCCATATAGGAGGATTGATATTACAGAGAAGTTCATCACTCTTTTCTTTCTTTCTAACGAATTCTTCCTGTTTCTTAATACTTTGTTTAGCTTTTGGAAGACATGAGGAGATTGTCCAGCATTCACTGCCATATAGGAGGATTGATATTACAGAGAAGTTCATCACTCTTTTCTTTCTTTCTAACGAAATCTTCCTGTTTCTTAATACTTTGTTTAGCTTTTGGAAGACATGAGGAGATTGTCCAGCATTCACTGCCATATAGGAGGATTGATATTACATAGAAGTTCATCACTCTTTTCTTGGTTTCTAACGAAATCTTCCTGTTTCTTAATACTTTGTTTAGCTTTTGTAAGACATGGGGAGATTGTCCAGCATTCACTGCCATATAGGAGGATTGATATTACAGAGAAGTTCATCACTCTTTTCTTTCTTTCTAACGAAATCTTCCTGTTTCTTAATACTTTGTTTTGCTTTTGGAAGACATGAGGAGATTGTCCAGCATTCACTGCCATATAGGAGGATTGATATTACATAGAAGTTCATCACTCTTTTCTTTCTTTCTAACGAAATCTTCCCGTTTCTTAATACTTTGTTTAGCTTTTGGAAGACATGGGGAGATTGTCCAGCATTCACTGCCATATAGGAGGATTGATATTACAGAGAGGTTCATCACTCTTTTCTTTCTTTCTAACGAATTCTTCCTGTTTCTTAATACTTTGTTTAGCTTTTGGAAGACATGAGGAGATTGTCCAGCATTCACTGCCATATAGGAGGATTGATATTACAGAGAAGTTCATCACTCTTTTCTTTCTTTCTAACGAAATCTTCCTGTTTCTTAATACTTTGTTTAGCTTTTGGAAGACATGAGGAGATTGTCCAGCATTCACTGCCATATAGGAGGATTGATATTACATAGAAGTTCATCACTCTTTTCTTGGTTTCTAACGAAATCTTCCTGTTTCTTAATACTTTGTTTAGCTTTTGGAAGACATGGGGAGATTGTCCAGCATTCACTGCCATATAGGAGGATTGATATTACAGAGAAGTTCATCACTCTTTTCTTTCTTTCTAACGAAATCTTCCTGTTTCTTAATACTTTGTTTTGCTTTTGGAAGACATGAGGAGATTGTCCAGCATTCACTGCCATATAGGAGGATTGATATTACATAGAAGTTCATCACTCTTTTCTTTCTTTCTAACGAAATCTTCCCGTTTCTTAATACTTTGTTTAGCTTTTGGAAGACATGGGGAGATTGTCCAGCATTCACTGCCATATAGGAGGATTGATATTACATAGAAGTTCATCACTCTTTTCTTTCTTTCTAACGAAATCTTCCCGTTTCTTAATACTTTGTTTAGCTTTTGGAAGACATGGGGAGATTGTCCAGCATTCACTGCCATATAGGAGGAGTGATATTACAAAGAAGTTCATCACTCTTTTCTTTCTTTCTAACGAAATCTTCCTGTTTCTTAATACTTTGTTTTGCTTTTGGAAGACATGAGGAGATTGTCCAGCATTCACTGCCATATAGGAGGATTGATATTACATAGAAGTTCATCACTCTTTTCTTGGTTTCTAACGAAATCTTCCTGTTTCTTAATACTTTGTTTAGCTTTTGGAAGACATGGGGAGATTGTCCAGCATTCACTGCCATATAGGAGGATTGATATTACATAGAAGTTCATCACTCTTTTCTTTCTTTCTAACGAAATCTTCCTGTTTCTTAATACTTTGTTTTGCTTTTGGAAGACATGAGGAGATTGTCCAGCATTCACTGCCATATAGGAGGATTGATATTACATAGAAGTTCATCACTCTTTTCTTGGTTTCTAACGAAATCTTCCTGTTTCTTAATACTTTGTTTAGCTTTTGGAAGACATGGGGAGATTGTCCAGCATTCACTGCCATATAGGAGGATTGATGTTACAGAGAAGTTCATCACTCTTTTCTTTCTTTCTAACGAAATCTTCCTGTTTCTTAATACTTTGTTTAGCTTTTGGAAGACATGTGGAGATTGTCCAGCATTCACTGCCATATAGGAGGATTGATATTACATAGAAGTTCATCACTCTTTTCTTTCTTTCTAACCAAATCTTCCTGTTTCTTAATACTTTGTTTAGCTTTTGGAAGACATGAGGAGATTGTCCAGTATTCACTGCCATATAGGAGGATTGATATTACATAGAAGTTCATCACTCTTTTCTTTTTTTCTAAAGAAATCTTCCTGTTTCTTAATACTTTGTTTAGCTTTTGGAAGACATGTGGAGATTGTCCAGCATTCCCTGCCATATAGGAGGATTGATATTACATAGAAGTTCATCACTCTTTTCTTTCTTTCTAATGAAATCTTCCTGTTTCTTAATACTTTGTTTAGCTTTTGGAAGACATGTGGAGATTGTCCAGCATTCACTGCCATATAGGAGGATTGATATTACATAGAAGTTCATCACTCTTTTCTTTCTTTCTAACCAAATCTTCCTGTTTCTTAATACTTTGTTTAGCTTTTGGAAGACATGAGGAGATTGTCCAGCATTCACTGCCATATAGGAGGATTGATATTAGAGAGAAGTTCATCACTCTTTTCTTTCTTTCTAACGAAATCTTCCTGTTTCTTAATACTTTGTTTAGCTTTTGGAAGACATGAGGAGATTGTCCAGCATTCACTGCCATATAGGAGGATTGATATTACATAGAAGTTCATCACTCTTTTCTTTCTTTCTAACGAAATCTTCCTGTTTCTTAATACTTTGTTTAGCTTTTGGAAGACATGAGGAGATTGTCCAGCATTCACTGCCATATAGGAGGATTGATATTACATAGAAGTTCATCACTCTTTTCTTTGTTTCTAACGAAATCTTCCTGTTACTTAATACTTTGTTTAGCTTTTGGAAGACATGAGGAGATTGTCCAGCATTCACTGCCATATAGGTGGATTGATATTACATAGAAGTTCATCACTCTTTTCTTTGTTTCTAACGAAATCTTCCTGTTTCTTAATACTTTGTTTAGCTTTTGGAAGACATGAGGAGATTGTCCAGCATTCACTGCCATATAGGAGGATTGATATTACATAGAAGTTCATCACTCTTTTCTTTCTTTCTAACGAAATCTTCCTGTTTCTTAATACTTTGTTTAGCTTTTGGAAGACATGAGGAGATTGTCCAGCATTCACTGCCATATAGGAGGATTGATATTACATAGAAGTTCATCACTCTTTTCTTTGTTTCTAACGAAATCTTCCTGTTACTTAATACTTTGTTTAGCTTTTGGAAGACATGTGGAGATTGTCCAGCATTCACTGCCATATAGGAGGATTGATATTACATAGAAGTTCATCACTCTTTTCTTTCTTTCTAACGAAATCTTCCTGTTTCTTAATACTTTGTTTAGCTTTTGGAAGACATGAGGAGATTGTCCAGCATTCACTGCCATATAGGAGGATTGATATTACATAGAAGTTCATCACTCTTTTCTTTCTTTCTAACCAAATCTTCCTGTTTCTTAATACTTTGTTTAGCTTTTGGAAGACATGAGGAGATTGTCCAGTATTCACTGCCATATAGGAGGATTGATATTACATAGAAGTTCATCACTCTTTTCTTTTTTTCTAAAGAAATCTTCCTGTTTCTTAATACTTTGTTTAGCTTTTGGAAGACATGTGGAGATTGTCCAGCATTCACTGCCATATAGGAGGATTGATATTACATAGAAGTTCATCACTCTTTTCTTTCTTTCTAACCAAATCTTCCTGTTTCTTAATACTTTGTTTAGCTTTTGGAAGACATGAGGAGATTGTCCAGCATTCACTGCCATATAGGAGGATTGATATTAGAGAGAAGTTCATCACTCTTTTCTTTCTTTCTAACGAAATCTTCCTGTTTCTTAATACTTTGTTTAGCTTTTGGAAGACATGAGGAGATTGTCCAGCATTCACTGCCATATAGGAGGATTGATATTACATAGAAGTTCATCACTCTTTTCTTTCTTTCTAACGAAATCTTCCTGTTTCTTAATACTTTGTTTAGCTTTTGGAAGACATGAGGAGATTGTCCAGCATTCACTGCCATATAGGAGGATTGATATTACATAGAAGTTCATCACTCTTTTCTTTGTTTCTAACGAAATCTTCCTGTTACTTAATACTTTGTTTAGCTTTTGGAAGACATGTGGAGATTGTCCAGCATTCACTGCCATATAGGAGGATTGATATTACATAGAAGTTCATCACTCTTTTCTTTCTTTCTAACGAAATCTTCCTGTTTCTTAATACTTTGTTTAGCTTTTGGAAGACATGAGGAGATTGTCCAGCATTCACTGCCATATAGGAGGATTGATATTACATAGAAGTTCATCACTCTTTTCTTTCTTTCTAACCAAATCTTCCTGTTTCTTAATACTTTGTTTAGCTTTTGGAAGACATGAGGAGATTGTCCAGTATTCACTGCCATATAGGAGGATTGATATTACATAGAAGTTCATCACTCTTTTCTTTTTTTCTAAAGAAATCTTCCTGTTTCTTAATACTTTGTTTAGCTTTTGGAAGACATGTGGAGATTGTCCAGCATTCACTGCCATATAGGAGGATTGATATTACATAGAAGTTCATCACTCTTTTCTTTCTTTCTAACCAAATCTTCCTGTTTCTTAATACTTTGTTTAGCTTTTGGAAGACATGAGGAGATTGTCCAGCATTCACTGCCATATAGGAGGATTGATATTAGAGAGAAGTTCATCACTCTTTTCTTTCTTTCTAACGAAATCTTCCTGTTTCTTAATACTTTGTTTAGCTTTTGGAAGACATGAGGAGATTGTCCAGCATTCACTGCCATATAGGAGGATTGATATTACATAGAAGTTCATCACTCTTTTCTTTGTTTCTAACGAAATCTTCCTGTTTCTTAATACTTTGTTTAGCTTTTGGAAGACATGAGGAGATTGTCCAGCATTCACTGCCATATAGGTGGATTGATATTACATAGAAGTTCATCACTCTTTTCTTTGTTTCTAACGAAATCTTCCTGTTTCTTAATACTTTGTTTAGCTTTTGGAAGACATGAGGAGATTGTCCAGCATTCACTGCCATATAGGAGGATTGATATTACATAGAAGTTCATCACTCTTTTCTTTCTTTCTAACGAAATCTTCCTGTTTCTTAATACTTTGTTTAGCTTTTGGAAGACATGAGGAGATTGTCCAGCATTCACTGCCATATAGGAGGATTGATATTACATAGAAGTTCATCACTCTTTTCTTTGTTTCTAACGAAATCTTCCTGTTACTTAATACTTTGTTTAGCTTTTGGAAGACATGAGGAGATTGTCCAGCATTCACTGCCATATAGGTGGATTGATATTACATAGAAGTTCATCACTCTTTTCTTTGTTTCTAACGAAATCTTCCTGTTCCTTAATACTTTGTTTAGCTTTTGGAAGACATGAGGAGATTGTCCAGCATTCACTGCCATATAGGAGGATTGATATTACATAGAAGTTCATCACTCTTTTCTTTCTTTCTAACGAAATCTTCCTGTTTCTTAATACTTTGTTTAGCTTTTGGAAGACATGAGGAGATTGTCCAGCATTCACTGCCATATAGGAGGATTGATATTACATAGAAGTTCATCACTCTTTTCTTTGTTTCTAACGAAATCTTCCTGTTACTTAATACTTTGTTTAGCTTTTGGAAGACATGTGGAGATTGTCCAGCATTCACTGCCATATAGGAGGATTGATATTACATAGAAGTTCATCACTCTTTTCTTTCTTTCTAACGAAATCTTCCTGTTTCTTAATACTTTGTTTAGCTTTTGGAAGACATGAGGAGATTGTCCAGCATTCACTGCCATATAGGAGGATTGATATTACATAGAAGTTCATCACTCTTTTCTTTCTTTCTAACGAAATCTTCCTGTTTCTTAATACTTTGTTTAGCTTTTGGAAGACATGAGGAGATTGTCCAGCATTCACTGCCATATAGGAGGATTGATATTACATAGAAGTTCATCACTCTTTTCTTTCTTTCTAACGAAATCTTCCTGTTTCTTAATACTTTGTTTAGCTTTTGGAAGACATGAGGAGATTGTCCAGCATTCACTGCCATATAGGTGGATTGATATTACATAGAAGTTCATCACTCTTTCTTTCTTTCTAACGAAATCTTCCTGTTTCTTAATACTTTGTTTAGCTTTTGGAAGACATGAGGAGATTGTCCAGCATTCACTGCCATATAGGAGGATTGATATTACATAGAAGTTCATCACTCTTTTCTTTCTTTCTAACGAAATCTTCCTGTTTCTTAATACTTTGTTTAGCTTTTGGAAGACATGAGGAGATTGTCCAGCATTCACTGCCATATAGGAGGATTGATATTACATAGAAGTTCATCACTCTTTTCTTTGTTTCTAACGAAATCTTCCTGTTTCGTAATACTTTGTTTAGCTTTTGGAAGACATGGGGAGATTGTCCAGCATTCACTGCCATATAGGAGGATTGATATTACAGAGAAGTTCATCACTCTTTTCTTTCTTTCTAACGAAATCTTCCTGTTTCTTAATACTTTGTTTTGCTTTTGGAAGACATGAGGAGATTGTCCAGCATTCACTTCCATATAGGAGGATTGATATTACATAGAAGTTCATCACTCTTTTCTTTCTTTCTAACGAAATCTTCCTGTTTCTTAATACTTTGTTTAGCTTTTGGAAGACATGAGGAGATTGTCCAGCATTCACTGCCATATAGGAGGATTGATATTACAGAGAAGTTCATCACTCTTTTCTTTCTTTCTAACGAATTCTTCCTGTTTCTTAATACTTTGTTTAGCTTTTGGAAGACATGAGGAGATTGTCCAGCATTCACTGCCATATAGGAGGATTGATATTACAGAGAAGTTCATCACTCTTTTCTTTCTTTCTAACGAAATCTTCCTGTTTCTTAATACTTTGTTTAGCTTTTGGAAGACATGAGGAGATTGTCCAGCATTCACTGCCATATAGGAGGATTGATATTACATAGAAGTTCATCACTCTTTTCTTTCTTTCTAACGAAATCTTCCTGTTTCTTAATACTTTGTTTAGCTTTTGGAAGACATGGGGAGATTGTCCAGCATTCACTGCCATATAGGAGGATTGATATTACAGAGAAGTTCATCACTCTTTTCTTTCTTTCTAACGAAATCTTCCTGTTTCTTAATACTTTGTTTTGCTTTTGGAAGACATGAGGAGATTGTCCAGCATTCACTGCCATATAGGAGGATTGATATTACATAGAAGTTCATCACTCTTTTCTTTCTTTCTAACGAAATCTTCCCGTTTCTTAATACTTTGTTTAGCTTTTGGAAGACATGGGGAGATTGTCCAGCATTCACTGCCATATAGGAGGAGTGATATTACAGAGAAGTTCATCACTCTTTTCTTTCTTTCTAACGAAATCTTCCTGTTTCTTAATACTTTGTTTTGCTTTTGGAAGACATGAGGAGATTGTCCAGCATTCACTGCCATATAGGAGGATTGATATTACATAGAAGTTCATCACTCTTTTCTTGGTTTCTAACGAAATCTTCCTGTTTCTTAATACTTTGTTTAGCTTTTGGAAGACATGGGGAGATTGTCCAGCATTCACTGCCATATAGGAGGATTGATATTACAGAGAAGTTCATCACTCTTTTCTTTCTTTCTAACGAAATCTTCCTGTTTCTTAATACTTTGTTTAGCTTTTGGAAGACATGTGGAGATTGTCCAGCATTCACTGCCATATAGGAGGATTGATATTACATAGAAGTTCATCACTCTTTTCTTTCTTTCTAACCAAATCTTCCTGTTTCTTAATACTTTGTTTAGCTTTTGGAAGACATGAGGAGATTGTCCAGTATTCACTGCCATATAGGAGGATTGATATTACATAGAAGTTCATCACTCTTTTCTTTTTTTCTAAAGAAATCTTCCTGTTTCTTAATACTTTGTTTAGCTTTTGGAAGACATGTGGAGATTGTCCAGCATTCCCTGCCATATAGGAGGATTGATATTACATAGAAGTTCATCACTCTTTTCTTTCTTTCTAAAGAAATCTTCCTGTTTCTTAATACTTTGTTTAGCTTTTGGAAGACATGTGGAGATTGTCCAGCATTCAATGCCATATAGGAGGATTGATATTACATAGAAGTTCATCACTCTTTTCTTTCTTTCTAACGAAATCTTCCCGTTTCTTAATACTTTGTTTAGCTTTTGGAAGACATGGGGAGATTGTCCAGCATTCACTGCCATATAGGAGGATTGATATTACATAGAAGTTCATCACTCTTTTCTTTGTTTCTAACCAAATCTTCCTGTTTCTTAATACTTTGTTTAGCTTTTGGAAGACATGAGGAGATTGTCCAGTATTCACTGCCATATGGGAGGATTGATATTACATAGAAGTTCATCACTCTTTTCTTTGTTTCTAACCAAATCTTCCTGTTTCTTAATATGAGAGACGTGCATTGCTTAAGTAGTTATTTTATCCTTATATTATTATTATTACGATTTCCGGTAGCATAATTGTTAGCGGCCATAATTGTGTACGCCGCCTTGTGTACGATGACTTATTTTCCACCCTACTATCCGTTTTCCCCAGACGAAACATTGCAAACCAATCGCTCTTTCCATGGCAAATATTCAGAGAAGCCCTATTTGTTAATTCCATTTGTTCAGACCTTTAGAGCTAGGACCCCGATGCAACGTACACGGGTTCGAGTCATCTATATTGCCTTTGTATTCCATTGGTAAAAAAAATGTGTTCGACAGACAGCTTCCTCCCGAGAGAATACTTCCCCGATCACAACAATATTAATCTCTTCAATTTTACCGCCGACCGTTATCTATCTTACCTATCCTCATAATCTGCACTTTCTTTATCCTTTCATGTTTCTACAGCAGCCGCATTCAGTAACGCTTGAGTGGCTCTTGGACCTTATATAATGAAATTTACAGCTGCAAGCACAAGATTACAGAGAAATGTGTTCTTGAAACAATTGCATGATAGAGTTTTATGTTTATAATGCAAATCAAAAGAGCAAAAATAAAGTTTAGAGTAATAAGAAGTTATTCTGTAAGTAATTGAGACTTATTATGAAGCTCTCCGTGGCCTAATTGCTAAGGGCTACTTATGGTTCTAGAAATGTTTTCCTTGATGCAATACAATTTCGAATCCTACTGAGAGGCACTGTTTTCTTAAATAACACTTCTCAATTTAGGCCGGTAGATAATAATTTCATTGTTCAAGAAAATGAAAAACCGCGGCGTCAATTCAAAGATGTATAATAATTTACTAAGTTGTGGCACAAGGCCGAAAGTATGGGGCAACCAGTGAGGACCGAACTCCCTATTCAGATATAATTGATCTATCGAAACAAGCTTGTTAACCATTACACCACGTCGAAGCTTATATGTGGCACAAGGCCGAAAATATGGGGCACCCAGTGAGGATCGAACTCCCTATTCAGTCATGGCCGATCTAGCGACACAAGTTTGCTAAGCATTACACCACGTGGAAATGCCTAGTAATGATTTTTACACCACGTAGCTTAGAGGTTGCACCCGGCCGAATGTACGAGCAACCAAATTAGGATCGAAATCACTAATCGGTCGTAACTGATTTCGCACAAAGTGAGAGGAAATGATTTTCTGAGCCGAAATTAGATGTGGCCCGAGGCCGAAAGTATGGAGCAGTTGGTAAGAATTGAACTCACTATCCAGTCGTAATTGATCAAGCTCGACATTCTTGCTAACCATACACCACGTCGTACCGCCCCTGAATGATTTTCTAAACGTAGCTGGGATGTGACACAAAGCTAAAAGTTTAGGCCACACAGTGGGAATCGAACTCGCTACCCGTATTTGATATTGCGAGACAAGCTTGCTAACCATTACACCACGTCGAAGTGCCCCGTGGTTTAATAAGCGTAGATTACTTGTGGCACAAGGTCGAAAGTGCGGGGCACTCAGCGAGTATCAAACTTACTAATCAGCCGTAAAGGATCTAGCGAGACAAGCTTGTTAACCATTACACTACATCGAAGTGTCCCGTGGTTTAATAAGCGTAGATAACTTGTGGTACAAGGCCGAAAGTGCGGAGCACCCAGTGAGTACCAAACTTAATCAGCCGTAAAGGATCTAGCAATAACACCACATCGAAGTGCTACAACATAACCATGTATAGCCACTAAAAGTAAAGTTTATAGTATTAAGAGATTAACTGGTTTATATCCTCCTATAATTAATCCTATTCGTGTACGGTTTTAACTCCCATGCGAACCAAACCTACCGCTCGCCGTCTGATGTTTATTATAATATAGAACTAGCAGCATGGGGCTTGATTCAAAATCGTACGACTCATACAGCAATCGCTATCACTTGATTTAAAATATCCCCCCCCTTGCCTTTAAAGGAGTGCCCTTTTCCGGCCGTGCTAATGTTGCTACATGCCTTACTTCTTGCCTATTTTTTCTGCGATTTTTTTCTAAGCTCTATACTAAACATTAAATCTGTTTCAAAAAAAGAACTAAACAAAATGAACACAAAACGATCAGCTTTAAAAAAAAGGACTCGTAACTGGAAAAACTGAATGAAAAAAGAATGTTAACAACAAATACTGTTTGACACCCAACACAGTTCTGCGGAATCAGAATCAGCGTTGAGTTTAAGCAAGCGAATGAGCCAATTGGAGTAAAGTGCCATGCAGATTAAAATTTTTCCCACTTGTGACGAATGCAACTATCGATTTTTTTTTGCATGCTAGCATGCTAGTTAAAATTCGTGTCAGTCAGCTGTTGCCTCTGATGCTGGCCAATAGAATCTTCCTGCCTATTCGTGGCAGCCAGCTATAGGCTCTCACTCTGGCCAGTAGAAAATGACTGCAAACTACATGAAAACTGCCGTAGAAGCATGAAAAAATCGATTATTTCCACTATCGATAGGAGTTGGGAAATGAAACGTCGGTTTTGGCCTTTTCACTAACTTGGAGCATGTGCATGTAAATTTTGGTGCAAATCCGTCGAAAATTGCGACCATGCATTCGTTACACACACACACACAAACACACAAACACATCCTGCCTTTTATAGATAGAGATTCGGTATTAATCTGAAAAAGATTGGTATACCAAAATTCATAACATACGGAACAATAACATTTATGCAATTAATGTTTTTTCATCCGACATTCTTGCTCGGCACTATATACGATTTAGTACGCACATGGATTTGCGTAGACATACCTCTGTTTTTCAAGAAATTACTATCTACTGGCCTATAGCTTGAGGGTCTTACTAAAGAAAACGTATCAGGAAATGATATGGGTAAATACAATTCACTGCCGTTTCTTTGCTATATTCTTCTAAAAGCCGAAATGCAAAAAAGAAATAAAATCTGCCTAACCAACGGACATATTTTTATTTTAAAAAGTCAATTTTGTTTGGTTTGGTTTGGTTTATTTTGTTTTACGGCACATTAACATTAATGGGTTATTTAATGCCGACAACATTTTTAGGATAGATTCGTATGAATAGAACATGTATTCTTTGGTTTAAATTGGTTTGGTTATTTTGTTTTACGGCATATCAACCTTAATGGGTTATTTAATGCCGACATTTCTAGGATAGATTCGTATGAATAGAATATGTATTCTTTGGTTTAGATTGGTTTGGTTTATTTTGTTTTACGGCATATCAACCTCAATGGGTTATTTAATGTCGACAAGATTTTTAGGATAGATTTGTATGAACAGAATATGTATTCTTTGGTTTAGATTGGTTTGGTTTATTTTATCCCACGGCACACCAACCCCAATGGGCTACTCAATGCAGACAAAATTCTTTATTGTTTGTAATATTTTGTTTTTTCAAAAATCTGTTTCTGGTAATATTTTTCCATCAAAATTGTATTGCTGGTAATAATCTTTTCAAAAAAGTATTGCTGGTAATAGTTAACTATTTGCCCATAGCTGGGACACTAAAAGGTGCTACTTCCCCGGCTCAGGGTGGACCTGGGAACACCAGCAATTAAGAGGTGGTTCCACGCTCCTGAAAACCTACTGATCAGAGGCCTTGCTGCTGGACGTAGTTTATCGTCTTACCCAGGACGAGTCAATTCTGTACTATGGAGGTTTAACGTTCCAAAATCGAATTTTCTTTTTCATGAGCAGAATATTCTTGGGGGTGCCTAGTCTCGAGGATCAACTGTCCGCGTCAGTACCTCTCGCGTTGCCCTAAAGAGGGAGTATCAGTAGTAATACCGATGTTATTTTGGACCTGGCCCGGGGTGCACGTGCTCGGGCTCCCCACATTAAACTGACTTTGTGTCACGTCCGACCAGCGAGGAGCGGGAAGTAAATACGAAGTGTAGTGTTTATACTCGGTCGGACAAACTGTATTTTATCTCTCAATTGTGTGTTTTTATCTTCTGACAGGACACAACAAATAAAACCTGGCACCGGGGATAAAAACGCTGCGGCAGTATCTCCTTCATTCCCCCGAAGTAAGTAATTTCTAGGGAATATCGACGCCAGCGTATTCTTGTTTTCGAGGATTTTACCTTTTTCTAGCCCTGAGCCATGTGCACGGATTCGGGCTCCCACTTTAAATCTGCCTTGTGCCATATAACGTCACTGTTATGGGGCTGCGTAAATACCAGGTGTGGTATACATTCGCTGTTCCTCTTAAAATTATGAGGCAAGCATGGTACCACAGATTCCAACTATGCCACAGTACCTCCCTCATTACTCTAATTGGTGGGGATACTGAAAACAGGGTGAGAATCGTTACAAATACCGGAAACGTTTTCTTCATGATCGGTACAGTAAGTGGCCTGTTAATATTAACGCCTACAAAATGAACCTGCTCTATATTAATCATCTTAAATCATCCTTTTTGCCGTCCATAAGTATGGCTGATGCTAACCTCCAGGAGAGCAATATTGTACTGCTTTGGTTTCACGTTTTCCACTGACATGAAATGGCACGATTATATTGAATCAATTGCTTAATCTGCTTGTTACCACATCTAGTCTGGTGCCTCTTTTATATACCGGCTTGCAAAACATTTGGGCTACATTCGTAAGTTAACTAATTTTGTTAATTTTACAGTCAGACCGATTGACGGTATGCTTTTCTCGGTGCATTTGATGATCTTTGAGGATCAGGATACAAGCTACGGCATTTTCATTAATGCTGTATGGTGTCGAAAAAGGTTATAGAAAACAATGGACCACCAGCGAAAATTTCACCTTCCTGCACTTCTCTTAAGTTTAAAAAGATTTTTCTTTTGCAAGTGTAATACTTATTATTGCGGAATGTACAAACGTCAAAGTATGGAATTAGTAAGTAGTGTTGCAGTTTTTGGCTTCAATTCGAAGTGATATTGAATGGGTGTTGTAAGCTAGAAAAGGTTACTGAATGAGGAATAAGCAATGAGGTTGGAAATGAAATGGTACTCTTTATAACATCAAAAAAATACAATACTCGCCAGCGGTATGAAGTAGGTAAACCACTGCTAGTGGTGCACTACTTAGACAGTATATTACCCCCACTTACAATAGTGTTCAACGTATTTATGAGGATTGGTATATACCCATTAGTGTTCATAGGTACGGTATATAACAATGGGACTTCCAGATTTTCACATAGGGAATTTTCTCATTGTTCTTGTCTGTAATCTTGGAGCACTTATTTCTTCATTTCCCACCACAATGGTTCAATTATATTGATATCAGAATTTGCGCTCACCAGTTTTCTAAATATTGAACATCTTCATCAACAAAAAAAACGTTTTTTTTTGCACGTGATTCGTGACAAGGAGTACCGACATACTGAGAGATTTCTTTATCTTCATAGTCTGATAGATTAAACCGTATTAAATTTTATATTTGTTTATATTTCTGTTGTAACCTAGAAAAGGTTACTGAATGAGAAATAACCAAAACGAGGTTGGAAATGAAATGGTAATCGTAATAACATCAGCAAAATACAATACTCGCCAGCGGCGTGAAGTAGGTAAACCACTGCTAGTGGTGGACTAATTAGACCGCATATTACCACAACTTAATAGTGTCCAACATATTTATGAGGATTGGGTTATACACATTAGTGTTCATAGGTACGATATATAACAATTTCTGAGATGAAGTATTGTAATTATTTATATTATTTATATTATTGACCCAGTGGATAAAAGCGTTAGTTGGATCCAGTGACTTGATTCAAAGAGTTTTTAGTTCAATACCAGGCTACTGACGTGGTGAACAGACACTTGGAGAATTCAGTTAGAAAGAGATTGAGACACTCGGAAGAGGCATGGCATGTGGAACTAGAACAATATACCCCGGTGTACGAAATAAAGTGTTCAGTTCGAAATTCCAATCACCCGAAGAAGGCCGGAGCGTAAAACGGGCGAAACGTCGAGAATAGGCCAGTGAAGACGAGGACAATAATCCGAACAATGTAAATATAAATTTCTATAATTTCCGCTGTTTAGGTTTCCTTCGGCTTTTACCAATGTTCGTCTCCCATGGCCTTGTGCTACATCTAAACTTCGACGTGGTGTAATGGACACCACGCTCGTCTCGCTAGATCAGTTATGACTGAAAAGTGAGTTCGATCCTCACGAGGTGACCCATACTTTCGGCCTTGTGCCACATCTAAGCTACGTTTAAAAATAATCATAATGCTTTGCATTCACGATTAGCAGTAAAAATTACATTTTGTCAGTTTCCAGAATTCTATATTTGCTGTTCTTTCAACCAGTTTAATCTTTTATTCCAATGTTGTTTTTGGCCAATGATATTTTTTCAGCTATACGCCTATTCAAATTGATTTTTCTTAATAGTCTGCGTGTTGTATCAACTGAAACCTCACTGTTAAACGTCCATTCACTCGTTACTTGTGCGCATGCTCATTTAGGATGGCCTACCAATCTCAAATTTATTCTAATCTAAGTTTTGTGATATTCCGGTTTTTTTTGGAGTTAAATCGTTATCTCTCATTGCATCATCTTCACATTTAAAATCACAAACTACATCTTTTGTTTCACCATGATTCTAGTCTAAAAACGCAAGTTAATGTTCAATTGCAATTACTTGTCATCATCTTCCGTCCAAGGTATGGCGTTAAATAACATCCGTTAACAAAACCTCTGATTTGGAGTTTTTCTGGAGTGTGTAACGACCTTTTAATTGCTATTGTTTCCAGGTCCGCCTAGTAGCAACCGTTAGGGTCACAAAGATGAGCAAATAGTCAACCACCAACCTGGGGTCAAATATGAAAGTACAAAACTTGTTATCGTAAAAATACCGGAAATACATATTTATATTGTTATATCCTTAAAGAAGGTTACAATAGTGGCGACGAGGATTCGATTCGAACTCACAGCAAGAAAGACCCCAAAACACACTTTGTAAAATATAAAACACATTTGTCAAATATAGCAGCAATGCATTTCTGTAAAGTAAGGACGGCGGAGTAATCGATAGCGGCTCGGATTGAGGAATCGGAGAACCGAGTTCGAATTCCAGTCGAATCCATTACATGCACTTACGTGCTAATAACCTTGGGAAATGTATGAATCCTCTTCTAGATTTTCCCGGAGGAGTAATGGATAGCGGCTCGGATTGAGGAATTGGAGAGCCGAGTTCGAATTCCAGTCGAATCCATTACATTCACTTACGTGCTAATAACCTTGGGAAAGGTATGAATCCTCTTCTAGATTTTCCCGGAGGAGTAATGGATAGCGGCTCGGATTGAGGAATCGGAGAGCCGTGTTCAAATTCCAGTCGAATCCATTACATTCACTTACGTGCTAATACCCTTGGGAAAGGTATGAATCCTCTTCTAGATTTTCCCGGAGGAGTAATGGATAGCGGCTAGGATTGAGGAATCGGAGATCAGAGTTCGAATTCCAGTCGAATCCATTACATGCACTTACGTGCTAATAACCTTGGGAAAGGTATGAATCCTCTTCTAGATTTTCCCGGAGGAGTAATGGATAGCGGCTAGGATTGAGGAATCGGAGAGACGAGGTCGAATTCCAGTCGAATCTATTACATTCACTTACGTGCTAATAACCTTGGGAAAGGTATGAATCCTCTTCTAGATTTTCCCGGAGGAGTAATGGATAGCGGCTCGGATTGAGAAATCGGAGAGCCGAGTTCGAATTCCAGTCGAATCCATTACATTCATTTACGTGCTAATAACCTTGGGAAAGGTATGAATCCTCTTCTAGATTTTCCCGGAGGAGTAATGGATAGCGGCTCTGATTGAGAAATCGGAGAGCCGAGTTCGAATTCCAGTCGAATCCATTACATTCACTTACGTGCTAATACCCTTGGGAAAGGTATGAATCCTCTTCTAGATTTTCCCGGAGTGGTAATGGATAGCAGCTCGGATTGAGGAATCGGAGAGCCGAGTTCGAATTCCAGTCGAATCCATTACATGCACTTACGTGCTAATAACCTTGGGAAAGGTATGAATCCTCTTCTAGATTTTCCCGGAGGAGTAATGGATAGCGGCTCGGATTGAGGAATCTGAGAGCCGAGTTCGAATTCCACTCGAATCCATTACATGCACTTACGTGCTAATAACCTTGAAAAAGGTATGAATCCTAATTCTAGATTTTCCCGGAGGAGTAATGGATAGCGGCTCGGATTGTGGAATCGGAGAGCCGAGTTCGAATTCCAGTCGAATCCATTACATGCACTTACGTGCTAATAACCTTGGGAAAGGTATGAATCCTCTTCTAGATTTTCCCGGAGGAGTAATGGATAGCGGCTCTGATTGAGAAATCGGAGAGCCGAGTTCGAATTCCAGTCGAATCCATTACATTCACTTACGTTCTAATACCCTTGGGAAAGGTATGAATCCTCTTCTAGATTTTCCCGGGGGAGTAATGGATAGCGGCTCTGATTGAGAAGTCGGAGAGCCGAGTTCGAATTCCAGTCGAATCCATTACATTCACTTACGTGCTAATACCCTTTGGAAAGGTATGAATCCTCTTCTAGATTTTCTCGGTGGAGTAATGGATAGCGGCTCGGATTGAGGAATCGGAGAGCCGAGTTCGAATTCCAGTCGAATCCATTACATTCACTTACGTGCTAATACCCTTGGGAAAGGTATGAATCCTCTTCTAGATTTTCCCGGAGGAGTAATGGATAGCGGCTCGGATTGAGGAATCGGAGAGGCGAGTTCGAATTCCACTCGAATCCATTACATTCACTTACGTGCTAATACCCTTGGGAAAGGTATGAATCCTCTTCTAGATTTTCCCGGAGGAGTAATGGATAACGGCTCGGATTGAGGAATCGGAGAGCCGAGTTCGAATTCCAGTCGAATCCACTACATTCACTTACGTGGTAAGAACCTTGGGAAAGGTATGGATCCTCTTCTAGATTTTCCCGGAGGAGTAATGGATAGCGGCTCGGATTGAGGAATCGGAGATCCGAGTTCGAATTCCAGTCGAATCCATTACATTCACTTACTTGTTAATACCCTTGGGAAAGGTATGAATACTCTTCTAGATTTTCCCGGAGGAGTAATGGATAACGGCTCGGATTGAGGAATCAGAGAGCCGAGTTCGAATTCCAGTCGAATCCATTACATTCACTTACGTGCTAATAACCTTGGGAAAGGTATGAATCCTCTTCTAGATTTTCCCGGATGAGTAATGGATAGCGGCTCGGATTGAGGAATCGGAGAGCCGAGTTCGAATTCCAGTCGAATCCATTACATTCACTTACGTGCTAATACCTATGTGAAAGGTATGGATCCTCTTCTTCTCCCCCCACGTCAACTATAGGTAAATAGCAGGACAAACCGTGTCCTATAGCCTTGGCTGACAACTGGTCTATCTCAAAAACAAATGGCAACCCACTGCGGGAGAAAATCTGGCTCGTCAGTTATGCATCGAAAGATACATGATCGCCTAAGCGTGTATCAGGCATAGCACACTACTGAAGGAAACGAAAATATTATCTGAAATGCATTTTGTTGTTAAAGAGATTACTAATACTCCCAAGAAAATTAAATTTCGACATTAAATGACGCATAAGGTGTCGATATGCCGCTAAACAGACAAACAAACGTGGAATATTGCTGTCATATATGGACTGGTGCTCCCGCCGGGCGTCTTGAGGTCCTCGACAAAATCCAGAGATGAATATGCAATGTGATAGGTCCTGATCTGGCATCTAGTCAACAATCGCTTTGCTATAGACGTACTGTGGCTTTTCTCTGTCTCTTCTACAAGAAATTTTCGCGGCAACTACCATTTACTTCTTTCTAATGCTTTTTACAATTTATTAATATTATTAATTATAGAAATAATCTGTAAAAAATGTTATAAAGTTTAATGTACCTAGTTTTAAGTATAGCTAAAATAACTAATATGATTTCAGGCATTACTGTAAATCAGTTGGCAAATGTTTTCCGTGAACTGCAAAATCGTATATATATATATATATATATATATATATATATATATATATATATATATATATATATATATACAGGGTGTCCATATAAAATATATATATATAGACAGGGTGCCCATAAAAATAGTATATATATATATATACAGGGTGTCCATAAAAAACGTGCACACGAACTTTATGGACACCCTATATATATATATATATATATATATATATATATATATATATATATATATATATATAGGGTGTCCATAAAGTTCGCGTCCACTTTTTTTATGTACACCCTGTATATATATATATATATATATATATATATATATATATATATATATATATATATATATATATATACAGGATGTCCATAAATTTCGTGTGCATATTAAAAAAATTATATTTTTTTTGTATTTGCGATAGAAATAATCTGTAAAAAATGTTATAAAGTTTAATGTACCTAGTTTTAAGTATAGCTAAAATAACTAATGTGATTTCAGGCATTACTGTAAATCAGTTGGCAAATGTTTTCCGTGAACTTCAAAATCGTATTACCCTTTGTATTGCTAATGAGGACATGTGGAAACTAAAATAAAATTTCAATAAAACCTTAAAAAATATAGATTTACTTCTTTCTAATCCTTTTTACAAATTATTTCTATCGCAAGTACAAATAAAGTTACAAATTTTTTAAAGTGCACACCAACTTTATATGGGCACCCTGTATTTATACTACGACCATATAAAAGTATTCGTATCTGGTGTTCGCCCGAAAATGTCTGAACCTAGCATGTTTCCACGTCTTAAGCAAGTTTGGGAAATTCTGATCTCGATCAAGAGAAAGTTTGCGCACTTTTCCGCAAGGAAAGTTGGCTGGCTGTGTCGTGCCAGAAAGTCTTTCTCGTCTGAGTCCATCCTTCAAATCTGTAAATTCAACCATCCGTCCTTGCATGGAATTTTGCTGTCATATATTGTCTGATGCTCGCGCTGTAAGTCTCGAGGTCCTCGACAAAATCCAGAGACGAATATGCAATGTGATAGGTCCGGACCTGGCATCTAGTCTACAAACGCTACCCCACAGACATACCGTGTCGTCCCTCTGTACCTTCTACAAGTATTTCCACGGCAACTGTTCCGGCCGGCTACTTTCGCTGGTTCCCGGACTGCATGAATTTCAGCGAGCTACCAGGCTGGCATCTTGGTCCCAACCTTTCACTGTCAAAACGGTTAAATGTAACCGTCTCTTCTACTCAAACAGCTTCTCTCGCACTTCCCGTCTGTGAAACTCCCTTCCCCTTACTTGCTTCCCCGGTGACTTTAATCTTCAAATATTCAAGTGTAATGTCAATCGACATCTGACAACCTGAGCTTGTTTCCCGACCTTCTATGTACCCTTCCTCCAAACATGCCTCTTTACTCTTTTTCTCAATCCTCTGTAACCTGTTGCGTGCTAGTGGCACTCCTGCCTTGCTTGGAGGGAAGTGTTTTAAAAAAATACAATTATGTCCATAAAATGAAACAATTCCTATTTAGAGATTTGCATGTTATCATGACTTTATCATCTCAGATCTTTTATTATTTTTTTTAAGTTTCAAACGACGTAACGTCTGTTAAACGACTCCTACGAAAGCTGAAAAACATATTTTCTTTTCCTCAAGGTCCACAAATAAAAAGTATATTGGTAAAAAAGTGTCAACTTCTTAACAAAATTAAGATGTGTAATCATTTCATGTATTTCAGCCCAAACTATTGCCCGCTTCTTTATATCTAAACAACTTCAGTCACTTTCTAACTGTCGTACAATAACTTCCCTGGGCCTTTTCTAAAATGATTTCAATTCTCGACTTCACCAATTTACGCGCAATACTAAAATGCCAGCGAGGTCACATAATTTAATTGTTGAAATTGCAAGTCATAACCGTAAGTTATGTGCTAATAGTTTATTTTCCCGCACTTCTCTCTTATGGAACTCACTTCCGGTATCTGATTTTATGGAACTCACTTCCGGTATCTGATCTTGAAGCCTGTTCTTTCATTGTCCTCCCCGATTCTTTCACTCTTACTAACCTCTTGAATACATCTCCTCTTTATTGCCTTTGATATAGTGTGAAATGATAAAAAAAAGCATTAATATAAGTTGCCCGTATTAAAAACAACCTCGTGTCACATCCTGATGTTAAGGTTAATATTTTGTATGATTAAAATATAGCAATTATTTTGTGATTTATTTGTAAATGACATAGTGAAATCTCCACGAGTTTTACAATTGGTTTTTTTTTCCTTACTTTTGTTTTAACCAATTATATTATGTGCGGGGATCTAATGAAGCGAGTGTTTCAATTAAAAGCTGATGTTACACGCGAAAAATATATGAAAGGCAATAAGCGGCAAAACGCCAGTGGAACATCAATAAAGGGTGGAAATATTTATTTTGTGCAATTAAGGACAGCCGTAAAGGAAATGACGGTCCACAAAATAAGCTAGTCAATTGAGAAACAAGGACAAATTAATCGATTTGTGTCCGTGGCCATTTTTTCAGAGCAAGAGCAAACTCAACAGTTTAAATTCGCTAAGCGATAGAACAAACGTATAAAGAAGACTCCGTATTGTAACAAAGAAAGGGAAAAGAGCGGAGTGTGATTTCCTTCGTCTCATATGTTGCTTGGTTGCCATTGCTTCAGTGTCATTGACCGACGGACGGACAGAGATGTTTACTTAACTTTGTAAGCCGATTTCTCTACCTCAAATCCACGTAAAAGTCTCTGCTGTCTTTGAGAGTGAATGCGTGATATTTCAAAGTGGACAGGCAAGTCTTAACTGAAAAAACGAGTTAACACAACCCAAATCCCTGAAATGTTATCGCTCTTTCGAATAGTGATAGGGAGTTTCTTTCCAGGGTTTTTCTTTAATCTCTCTCTCTCTCTCTCTCTCTCTCTCTGTCTCACACACACACGCACACACACACGCACACACACACACTCTCTCTCTATCGCACGCTCTCACTCCCTAGCTCTCAACCTCTAACACTCAATTTCTCTCTCGAAGGCTCTCTCTCTCACGCAGGCTTTCTCTCTTTCTCGAATGCTCTCTCGCGCGCGCTCTCTCGCTCTCTCTCTTCCTATTTCTCTAACTCTCTGCCTCGCACTCACTCTTTCGCCCATGCTCTCTCTCTCTCATACGCACCTTCGCTCTCACTCTCTATCGATCTCTCTCTCTCTCTTGCACACTATCTCTCACGCTCTCTCTCTTACACACTCTCCCCGTCGTTCTCCATTTCTCTCCCTCACTCTGCCTCTATAGCTCTCTCTCTCACACTCACTCGCTCTCTCTCTCCTCCTCGCTCTCACTCTCGCGTACGCTCTCTCTCCCTTTCTCTCATTCTCTCTCCCTCGCTCTCCGTCTTTTCTTCATCTATGAGGAGATTGTCCAGCATTCACTGCCATATAGGAAGGCTGATATTACGTAACAGTTCAGTACTCTTTTCTCTGTTTTTGCTGCTTCAAGTCTCTTCTTCATCTATGAGGAGATTGTCCAGCATTCACTGCCATAGATCTGGACTGATATTTTTTATATTTCGTAACAGTTCAGTACTTTTGTCTTTATTTCCAACAAAATTTTCCTGTTTCTTAATACTTTGCCTGTTTTTTTTTTTTAATATTAAATGTGCATTCTCATTCGTTCTGCTTATCTTTCCATGTTTAAATTCATAATAAAAATAAAATCCAACATATTACACTTGATAAACATGAAGAACTCCAGACTGCAAAAAGTAGGTTTTTAGAGGAAATGTTAATAATTTTAATCGTTTCACTCCGACAAAGCCAATTATAATGAAAATACGACACAAGAACGAGTGTGAAAGAATAAAGTAAAGAGTGTAGCGGACGGTTGGGGGTGAAGATGTGAAGAGATACCAGAAGGTTAAACTTTCCTGCTGGCGGGTCCAGCTACATGGGAAAGTCAGACGTTAATTAAGTCCAAAGAAGACAAAGAAAACAAACAAGACCGATATACATGGATAAACAAATATATATTAATAACAAAACAAGTTAAACAAAGATATGGACTGTTACATAGAGTTTGTATGGAGAAATTATGTGTGTGTGTTGTAAGGGTTCGTACGTACGTGTATTGTTCTTAGCGCGTTCCCAGAATTTGGGAACGCTGTATCTGTGAGAGGTCACATATTGGTGTAAGTGAAAAAGAGAGATTTTACCTCGTCTCCGCGCGAGGTAGCGGCCCAAGGCCTGAGTCGAAAAAGGAAGAGAGAGAGAGAGAGAGAGAGAGAGAGAGCAGGGTCAGCCAGTATTTATAGCCAGGGGAGAGAGACCCCTGTTGAAGGATTAAAGAACTGAGGAGGAGCTAACTGCGACAACTGTGACCGATGTAATTATTTATGAGTTTGGGTTTGATCAGGAAAAGAGTTCCTTAAGGGGCATTTAAACTTTTAATGATGCTTGTTTTTTGTAGTTTTGATTTTTGAGGATAAGGTTAACTGTTTTAAATTTTTTCTAATAGATAATTTAATTTTTTCTAATAGATAATTTAATTTTGGGGGGGTTAACTGAGGTAGTGTATTTCATTATGATATTTCTAAAAGAAGATTCATCTTGTTTGTAATTGATGTACATGTTATGAAATAAAATAAGACATATCTCGGCTGATTTGCAGGCAAATAGACTAACATACTCAAGAGCGAGAGTCGGATGTGAACGGGACAAGGCCTAAGTCGAAAAAGAGAGAGAGGCGAAGGATCAGATAGTATTTATAGCTAGGGGAGAGAGCCCCCTGTTGAAGGATTAAAGAACTGGGGAGGAGATAACTGCGACAAGAGAAATTGAAGAATAAAAGAGAATTCAGGAAGATAGTAGATAACGATTGACATTGCATTTAAATTTTTGCAGTTTAAAATTGACTGGAAAGCATAGAGCCGGAATGGAGTTCCATGTGCGAAAAGAGAAACTGTTAACATAGATTTTACGGTTACATCTAGCCAGATCAACGGTAAATTGGTGAGATTTTGACGCCAGTCTAGTATTGCGTTTAAACTAAAAACAAAAGGTCTCGGTACCATACCAAAGAGCTCATCCGAACGATTACCATAAAAGTATTTATAGAAAAGACAGAGAGAGGCATGTTTATGGCGGGCGTGAAAGTGATTGAAGCCGAGCTGCCAGATCAGGATTCTTCTTTGGATCTTATCAAGGAGCTCTAGGTAAATAGCAGGGGATGGTATAAGCGAGTGAGGAGGCAGAGATAGTCAAAGGGCAAATATACAGCTACGAAGACAATGAATGATTGTAAGAGAATAAAGAAAAGAGAAACAGAAGAATAAAAGGAGAGGATTCAGGAAGACAGTAGATAACAATTGACATTTCATTAAATTTTTGAAAATCAAACTTGACAGTTAAGCAGAAGCCCTGAAGAGAGTTCCACAAGCGAGAAGTACGACCGAAGAAACAGTTAGGATAGAACTTACGGTTGCATCTCGCCAACTGATAATTGAGGAAACCATTTCAGTCAGTCAGTTATGTGCCAAGCATGATACACGCTTAAGCGATCATGTATCTTTCGATACATGACTGACGAGGCAGTTTTTTTTTCTCGCAGTTGTTTGCCATTTCTTTCTGCGGTAAGTCTACAGAAGCCGCTTTGTCCTGTTATTCACCCATAGTTGGGGAGAGAAGAAGAGGATTCATACCTTTCCCAAGGGTCAGTCAGTTATGTGCCATGCTTCATACACGCTAAGGCGATCATGTATCTTTCGATACATGACTAACGAGGCAGATATTTTCCCGTAGTCCAGTGTAACCCGGATATAAGAGAGTTGCCAGGACCGGAGAAGAATTATCTTATATCCGGGTTTCTCTTATATCCGGGTTTGGTCTATTTTGTTTAGGTAAGTCTGGCTCTAATTTGGGCCCAGAGAAAGTCACTCTTATATCCGGGTTTCTCTTATATCCGGGTCTCTTATATCCGGGTTACACTGTAGTTTGCCATTTCTTTCAGCGGTAGACCTGTTGCCATCCAAGGCTATAGAACACGGTCTTTCCTGCTATTTACCAATTACTAGGGGGAGAAGAAGAGAATTCATACCTTTCCCAAGGGTCAGACAGTTATGTGGCATACGTGATACACGCTTAGGCGAACATGTATCTTTCTATATTTGACTGACGAGACAGATATTTTTCCGCGCCATTTCTTTCTGCGATAGACCAGTTGCCATTCAAAGCCGGTCTATTTAACCATAGCGCAGGTGGAGAAGAAGAGGATTCATAGCTTTCCCAAGGGTATTAGCACGTAAGTGAATGTAATGGATTCAACTGGAATTCGAACTCGGCTCTCCGATTCCTCAGTCCAAGCCGCTATCCATTACTCCTCCGCGAAAATCTAGAAGAGGGTTCATACCTTTCCCAAGGGTATTAGCACGTAAATGAATGTAATGGATTCGACTGGAATTCGAACTCGGCTCTCCGATTCCTCAATCCGAGCCGCTATCCATTACTCCTCCGCGAAAATCTAGAAGAGGGTTCATACCTTTCCCAAGGGTATTAGCACGTAAATGAATGTAATGGATTCGACTGGAATTCGAACTCGGCTCTCCGATTCCTCAATCCGAGCCGCTATCCATTACTCCTCCGGGAAAATCTAGAAGAGGATTCATACCTTTCCCAAGGATATTATCACGTAAGTGAATGTAATGGATTTGACTGGAATTCGAACTCGGCTCTCCGATTCCTCAATCCCAGCCGCTATCCATTACTCCTCCGGGAAAATCTAGAAGAGGATTCATACCTTTCCCAAGGGTATTAGCACGTAAGTGAATGTAATGGATTCGACTGGAATTCGAACTCGGCTCTCCGATTCCTCAATCCGAGCCGCTATCCATTACTCCTCCGCGAAAATCTAGAAGAGGGTTCATACCTTTCCCAAGGGTATTAGCACGTAAGTGAATGTAATGGATTCGACTGGAATTCGAACTCGGCTCTCCGATTCCTCAATCCGAGCCGCTATCCATTACCACTCCGGGAAAATCTAGAAGAGGATTCATACCTTTCCCAAGGATATTATCACGTAAGTGAATGTAATGGATTTGACTGGAATTCGAACTCGGCTCTCCGATTCCTCAATCCCAGCCGCTATCCATTACTCCTCCGGGAAAATCTAGAAGAGGATTCATACCTTTCTCAAGGGTATTAGCACGTAAGTGAATGTAAGGGTTTCAACTGGAATTCGAACTCGGCTCTCCGATTCCTCAATCCGAGCCTCTATCCATTACTCCTCCGGGAAAATCTAGAAGAGGATTCATACCTTTCCCAAGGGTATTAGCACGTAAGTGAATGTAATGGATTCGACTGGAATTCGAACTCGGCTCTCTGATACCTCAATTCGAGCCGCTATCCATTACTCCATTTTAGTAGTTGCGCTTAAATTCATAAAGCCTAGGAATTGCCATTAATATAAAAACATTAAACCTCTGTTTTTTTGTAATCATTTCACCCCTTGCAATACAATAAAGCCACTAAGACACAAGGGGTTAAGGAGTGCGGAAGAAGAAGGAAAGAAGAGAATCTTTAGGGAGCGAGATAAAATAGAAAACTTATTAGGACAATCGATAACAACTTTTAATTTTTGAAGATCAAAGTTGACTGGAAAGGAAAAAGCCGTCAAAGAGTTCCACAAGCGAGAAGTGCGATAGAAGTAACTTAGGGTTCCATCTAGACATTTTAACTGTAAAATAATGAGACTTAACCGCCAATCTAGTAATGCGCTTAAATTCATAAGGTCTAGGTGCCAATAGCGCAATTATCATAAAAGTATTGATATAAAAGGCACGTGGTAGCTACATTACGGCGGTGGGGGTGACTGAAGTCGAGATGCCAAGTCAGAACCAATAACATTGACAATTCTTATTTGGATTTTATCAAGAATCTCTAGATATATAGCATGAGCCGCAGAGCATATACGACAGCAATATTCTAAGCATGGACGAATGGCAGACTTACATCTATTATTAGATTATTGAGAGAGAAATTGTCTAGCACGACAGAGTGAGTCAACTTTCGTAGCAGCAGACGTAGCAATTGACTCTATATATTCTTTCTACTTCTTGTCAGTAGAGAACGTTAGGTTGAGAAGGTGCAGCGTTTCACACTCCCGGAGGTTAGCATCAGCCATACTGATAGTTGGCAGAAATCACTGTCTCGGGTGATTACTAGAAATCAGCATTAAAATTAAGAAACGGTTCCCCAGTTAACATGTGGCCATTGATGAAAATAAGGAGCAACAGAGGTCCAACGATAGAGCTCCGAGGAGACCTGCATGAATGCAAGAAGATCTGGAAGAGTGGCCATTCAGGACAACTTTCATTTCGTGATTTGATAAGAAAGCTTAAATCATTCAAAAATTCATCCAGAAATACCATAAACATTCATCGTGTAAAGAAGACCCGTATGCCAAATAAAACCCCTGCGAGATGTCCAAAGTAACATCTGGAGATTCGCCATTACCCGACTGTCGATCTATTCAACTCTTGATACAATATTTCCAGGTTATATATTTTCTATAACATGCGGAAATAGTTTAGTTTTCAGCAATACGAGATCTCTATTTATAAACTGTACGATTTTCATGGTTTTACTTTATAAGAATCTTAGCGAAGGCAATATGCCTGATTATGTTCAGCGTTACTTATCATAAGTAGATGTCTATGGTCTGTTGTGGATTTGAATCACCCGACAACAAAGTAAAAGGCTAGAACGGAGTTTGAATATAGAAATATAAAATATTTTTATTTTTGTATTTCTTACAATTAAGTTCTTGTTAACGTGTAGTTATTTTCCAAGCGTAGCTCATATATGGCACAAGTATGGGGCACCCAGTGAGGACCGAACTTACTACTCAGTCGTAACTGTTCTAGCGAGACAAGTAACCATTGCACCACCTCAAGGTGCCCAAGTTCTTGTAAACGTGTAGAGTAGTATTCCAGCCCTTGTTTGTAGTTGTTTGTTAAGGTAAAATAAATGTAATTTCTTTGCGTGTTTGTGTGAGAAAACAGGCAAAGGAAAAAGTGAGGAGGAAAGTATAAGTGTCACGTACCTTGGTGAGGAAAAGTGTAAGTGTCATGTAGCTAGTGAGGAAGAGTGTAAGTGTCACGTAACTTGATGGGATAGAGTGTAAGTCGTTTCTGGCTTGGTGAGGAAGACAATTGAATGATTAAAGAAATCTCTTTTAAGCCGTGCGCGTCATATGTTGCTATTGATTCCCTGTGCTGGTGTATCTGGTTTAGAAGCTCCGCTTATATAGTCTTCAATGGGATCATGAAGCATATTTTTTTTTATTGTCGGCGGGAAGGCGATCCATTGGTTGTAAAATGTTAAATATTTATTTTCAAAGGATTAACTTATAAACGGGAACGACGCGCGAACCCACCAACACAGAAACCATTGTTTGGTCATTTGATTATTGACCGCCTTGGTGTTTATTCCCGTCTTCGCTTCACATATCTGCTTGAGGAGTTTTGCAGTCATACTTCCCGACAAAACGACGTGCTGAACTTAACGATGGAGTTGGAATGCGATCCAAGACCGATTTAAAGTGATGTACGTGCAGTTTTAGATCAAGCACAAGAGTTCTCCATTCCCTACAAACACAATCAAACTGGCGTTGGTATCTTCTCTTTTTTTTAATCATTTCACCCCAGTCCAGATGATAATTCCACTAAAACGCAATGGTTACTGGTGTTCGAGAAAGTACACTTAAGAACAGGATTCAGGCAGACAGACAATGATATTGCAGACAGCGGGAGAGAGTTCCACAGATGAGATGTGCTAGAAAATAAACTCTTAGAATAGAACTTACGGTTAGATGTAGCTAATTCAATAGTAAAACGATGAGAGCTATTTGCCAATCCAGTAATGTTTATGCAGCTTAAGTGTCAAGGAGGGGAATTCATGATAACAATTGCCATGAAAATGTTTATAGTAAAAAACAGGAGACCTCATCACAGCCGAAAAAAAGGACTAGATGTAGAAATGTACCATACAGAAATAAAGTGTCGGTACCGACACTTGGGTTTGAACACGAATCGCCAGAGAGCATGCACAGTCGACCTCATCTTGAAATTAGATCACGTGACGGGTAAAGGAAATATATATACAGGGTGTCCATAAAGTTCGTGCGCACTTTTAAAAAAATTATAACTTTATTTGTATTTGCAATAGAAATAATTTGTAAAAAAGATTAGAAAGAAGTAAATCTATATTTTTTTAAGGTTTTATTGAAATTTTATTTAAGTTTCCACATATCGTCCATCATTTGCAATACAAAGGGTAGTACGATTTTGCAGTTCACGGAAAACATTTGCCAACTGATTTACAGTAATGTCTGAAATCACATTAGCTATACTTAAAACTAGGTACAGTAAACTTTATAACATTTTTTACAGATTATTTCTATCGCAAATACAAATAAAGTTATAATTTTTGCTCTTCGACATAGCCTCATCTAGATATCCTCTCTGCCCTGAGGCAGAGCGGACAGCTAGAGACGAGTCTCCAACTGCAAGGTATCTACCAACTACCCCACGTGGTCAGATGTGGCACATGGTCGAATTTAATCTGGGGTATCCGAGCCCGTAGGCTCGGCCAATAATTCAGTGACACTAAGAGCTCTTTTCTTTTTTTTAGCTGTTTCCCAAAACAAGACTCCGTCCTTCAACATAGACTGATTTTTGGGATGGAAACGTTTCATTCTTGCTCTCAAGATTATCCCATGCTCATAATGGGGTTGGCTTCAAAAGTTTGAACTGTAGTGCATATAGCAGAAGAAACGGAACATACATGACAGCAATATTCAGTAGATTTATAAATGTGCAAGATGGATTTTCACGAGACAAAGTGCCTGATATCGCGAACCAACTTTCGTAACAAATGACCTAACAATCGATTCGGTAAAAGAATTCCACTTGAAACCTGTGATCACGAAGACGCAATGAGTTTCTCTCCCCGATGTTAGCATCGGTCATGCTAATGGAACGCAAAAATGGTTCTCTATGATTGTTAAATGATTGCCGTTTCATTTTGGAGGCGTTAAAATTCACAAGCCATTTCTTGCACCAGTTAATACTTGAATGGATTTTACTATGACAAAAAGAAAAAAAAAATTACGATTAAATTTTGCTCTCGCCAAAATATCCTCCGTTAGCCTTGATTACTGCAGCAAAAACTTTTGGTATTCGTTGCAAATGTTTCTCAAAGTATAAGTTTGATATTTGATTTCTTTCTTTTTTTCAGTGACTCTAAGAGCTCTTTTGCTTTTTGTGAACGGAAAAGTTGCACTCTTCTGTCAAGTACCTCCCATGCTAATTCGGGCGGGGGGGGGGCTTTAAACTGTTCAACTGTGGTATATATATATATATATATATATATATATATATATATATATATATATATATATATATATATATATATATATATTTGTGAAAACAATACGCTAGATTTAGTTGTGTAACTCTACCGAGTGAAGATAGCTCTGGCTGACACAAAATTAGTTGTGTTTCAATCCTGGCTTGAGGCATTCGGAAGTCTAGTCGCACTGAGGAGCTGTGATACAGCGAAACAGTACTGTCTGTAAGTGACATATATATATGTATATATATGTATATGGAAAGTTTTCAGTCTTCTGGTAAGTTCATCCCTTGCTAATTCGAGGGGTGGCTTCAAACTTTTGAACTGTAGCAGAGGAACCAGAACAGACATGGCAGCAATATTCAATAAGTTACTCTCCCCGATGTTTGCATCGGCCATGAAAAAAAGTGTTCTCTGTTATGGTTAAATGACTGCAACTTCGTTTTTGAGGCGTTAAAATTCATAATCCATTTCTTGCCCCAGTTAACAACTGAATGGATTTTATTATGGCAAAAAGAAGAAAGGATTTTTTGTGATCCATATATATTGTCATACACAGAAGGACCATTTCGCTGTATCACCACAGCTCATCAGTGTTTCTAGGCGTTCGGTTGCCTCTAGCTAGGATCGAAACCCGACTAAGATGACGCCAGTCGGGGATTCTAACACTAAGCCGTTGGCGCACGGTAGGGTTCATTGTGAATTTAAGTGAATTTATTTTTAGATGGAAAGGTTACAATCTTCTGTCAAGTTCACCCCTTGCTAATTCTTGGACTGGCTTCAAACTTTAAAATGTAGCAGACGAACCTGAAATTACATGGCAGCAATATTCAATAGATTTATAAATGTGCAAGATGGATTCTCACGGGAAAAAGTGTCTGGCTCGATACCATGAACCAACTTTTGTAAGAACAGACCTAGCAATCGATTCAATATTAGAACTTCACTTGAAACAAAGAGATCCAGAAGACGCAATAAGTTACTCTCACTGATATTAGCATCGGTCATGCTAATGAAAGGGAATAAAGGGTTTCTCTATAATGGTTAAATGATTGCTGTTTCGTTTGTGAGGTGTTAAAATTCCCAAGCCTTTTCTTGCCTCAATTAACAACTGAATGGATGTCATTTTCGCAACTAACAGCTGTACAATGTATTGTATTTGTTTTTACAGAAGTAAAAAGATGTGCCATCAACATCTGACTTTAGGGTGAATTATTGGTATCCCCGGAATGAGGTTTCTTATCATTGCAAAACCATGAAGCGAGACAGAGGTTTTATTTGTTTAAATCACATTCACAGGAGGCACGGTGGAGTAATGGATAACGGCTCGGATTGAGGATCGTAGAGCCGAGTTCGAATTCCAGTCGAATCCGTTACATTCACTTACGTGCTAACACCCTTGGGAAAGGTGTGAATCCTCTTCTTCTCCCGCCAGCTATGGGTAAGTAGCAGGACAGACTGGGTTCTATAGCCTTGGATGGCAACTGGTCTGGGAGAAGGTCAACTCTGAATTCAAAACCATTCGGCGTCTGCACCGGCGGCCTCTTGGTTACTGGAAATTCTGCGGCAAGTATTACCCTTGTGTGGGGACCGCGTGTGCAGTTCAAACTCCCTTATTACTCCGTTTCAAGAATTCACCGCCGTTGGAATCGGGAATGGCTGTCGCTCGTTTCAGCATTGGCGACGGATCGCCGTGCTTGGTCGGTCTTCGTTCCGGACGCGGTGAATTCCTTGGAAGGAGCCGGCTTAACCGATCCAGGGTGAATGCCGCAACATATATACAAAAGCTTCCTTTCTCCTTTGCTAATTTTCAAATTTAAAAAGTTGTCTCTAGATTCGTTATATTTTATGAATGTCTATCTTCATCTTTATCAAAATGTCCAGCAACAACCAAAAAACTTCGTCATTTTTCAGTTTTAAATTAACAAAGGATTTACCCTTTATTAGTACTACAGGGAAAATTGTCACACTACCGTGAGGTTTTCAAACACGCCATCTAAATAAATAAACGGCAAATTCTGTCTGTCTGTCCGTGTGTCTGAAAACCCTCTTACTCGGGTCACACTTGCTCTACATAAGCATATTATACATTTTTGGATTCGGGGTGATCCCAGAATTGAAAATATGCCCTTCATCTGGTGCTTGGACATACATTGGAATTTGTGTCCGGATGAGGAGCGAACAGTTAAAAGTTTTTAAATAAATTCAAAAATTAGTGATCTTAAAATCTTTTAATATAGATTGATTTTGTATCACAAAAACTTTTTGAATTTAATAAACTTTGTTCAAAAATTCAGTTTAAAATATCTCCAAAACTTTGAAAATTGAGGGAATCTATTTTATTTCTTCTCCATGCCAATGAGATAACTTGAGATGTTTCGTAGAGTAAGGTTTTGAAGTTCCTCAGAGTTTGTGATTTGAAGAACTCAGTTTTCAGCCTGAATTGGAATTTCAGCCCAAATCGGACTCACGACCCAAATCGAACTTTCGGCCCAAGTCGGTCTTTCGATCCAAATCGGTCTTTCCGCCCAAATCGAACTTTCGGCCCTAGTCGGTCTTTTGACCAAAATTGTACAGCCCGAATTAGAGTTAAAATGAGGTTTTGAAGTTATTTTCCCCAAAATTATCATTCTAAAAATATCGATATATAATTTAGTTCTTTTTTGTTGTTTTTTATTGTCTTTAGTATTGTTTGTCTAGTTTTAGATGAAAAACAAAATTGAAAAAAAAAGTTAATACTGTAATAAATTAATTTGTAAGTTTAAAAAAATCATAATCTGGAAAACTAAGTTTCGTTTTATTTCTCCAATGATCTCTTAAAACAATTTATTTTCTATCTTATTCTTCCTCAAATAATTTTTCACATTGCAAGCAATGAGCGAGACGGTCATTGCGGTCTTTGAATCCGTTTCTCCTACAATTATTAAAGAAAGTCTTTACTTAACTCGTCCTGGGTATGACGATAAACTACACCCGGCAGCAAAATGTCTGATTGGAAGATTGGAGGTCTTGAGCAGTGTAGAGCCACGTCTTAATTACTGTTTCCCTCACCGGGGTGGTAGCATCTTTTAGGGTCGCAGCTAGGGTCAAATAATGAATACCTCACAATAAAAAATCAACAGTACATTTTTTATAATAAAATTACCAACAATACATTTTATAAACGATAAACTTTATATCTAAGCATATACATTTACCCTGAAAACATAACATTATTTGCAAGATATCTGAAGTTGAAAGCATAAAATTACGCAAAAAATATTTAGATTTCAGCATTAATTAACCCATAGAGGTGTTGATATGCCGCTAAACAAAATCAACCCACTTAAATCAACCTGTAAGTATTTACCTATTGCTGTATTCCGGGTGCTACTTCTACTACTGGCACTACTGCTACTGCGTATACATACGTCAACAACGTAAACATTACCTCTTGTATTCAGTCATCCTTGGTATGTCGATAAAATACATCCGGTATCAGGTCCTCTGATCAGGAGATTGGAGCTTTTAAGGAAGTTAGAAGCATCTCTTAACTTCGGGTGTTCTCAGGTCAATCCAGACCCGGGTTGGTAGCAGCACCTGTTAGGGTCCCAGTTATGGGAAAATTGTGAATCCCACCAAAGAAAAATCAACGATACATTTAAAAAAAAAATGAGCAACAATACATTTTTTATATTAAATGACATACATTTTCATAGTAAAATTACCAACAATATGATCTGTACATTATTTACATTATTCGAATTATTGTCTTCATCTTTGTCGCCATATTTATTACAACGTTTCGGCCTTTCAGTATCTGTCTATATTTCTGAGATGAGGTATTATGTACACTATTTACATTATTCGGACTATTGTCCTCATCTTTGTCGCCATATTTATTACAACGTTTTGGCCTTTCAGTATCTGTCTATATTTCTGAGATGAGGTATTATGGACACTATTTACATTATTCGGACTATTGTCCTCATCTTTGCCACCATATTTATTACAACGTTTCGGCCTTTCAGTATCTGTCTATATTTCTGAGATGAGGTATTATGTACACTATTTACATTATTCGGACTATTGTCCTCATCTTTGTCTCCATATTTATTACAACGTTTCGGCCTTTCAGTATCCGTCTATATTTCTGAGATATAGAATACTATATAAATACTGACCGCCAGCTATTTTTTTTTCAGAAATCGATATCACCCTATGCAAAGAGATATAGCCACTAAGAAAAAATGTTTCAGAGTGTAGAAGAATTAGGAAGAGAAACATTAATAATGAGCTGAAGATTTAAATGTGATACCGATCGACATCTTCCGTTTCTTTGGATTCTGTTCTGTTTATTGTCCCTTTGTTAACGTTTTTTCGGTTCGCCTCAACCATCAACAACTCCTTGTGTCTTAGCTGTTTTGCTTGGGATGAAAATGATTTTTTTAAATGTTGAGAA
>OZ038514.1:73455758-73520758 GCA_964036315.1 Acanthosepion esculentum
TGTTTTTTTTGTTTTGTTTTTTTAATTTTTATTTTTATTTTTTATCTTATATATTTATTTATTTATTGTTTTGATCGGTGTTTTTTATTAACGTAGTAAAAATTTGTTTATATAGCTTATTATTGGTAGTCTATTATGGCGGTCATTTACCGGAAGTCGTTAATTTTCTTATTTATTTGGGTCAAATGGTTTTGCTTGTTTTTATTTATTTTTCATAAACCGCAGGCTTTCCGACAATTCCTCCAATGTATCTATATTTAACAAAGCTAAGAAAGACTACGAAACAGCCCTAAAAGATAGCGGATTCCCAGCAACACTCACATACTCACCACAGAACACAAAAAAGGCCGAGAGGAAAAACAATATCATATGGTTCAACCCACAGTACAGCAAAAGCGTAAAAACAAACATAGGAAAAATATTCTTCAAACTTTTACACAAACACTTCCCGGAATCAAGCACCCTACACAAAATATTCAACAAAAACACAGTACAAATCAGCTACAGTTTCACCAAGAACATGGCACAAATAATAAAAAAGCAGAACAGGAAAATTATTAACAAACCACACGAACAAATTAAACCCACGTGCAACTGCAGAATAAAAAACGAATGTCCCTTAAACGGTAATTGTTTACAAAACAACGTAATCTACCAAGCCACGATAAAATCAGCAGATAATGAAGAAAAGGTATACATAGGAGTAACCGAAGGACCCTGGAAACAAAGAAATTATGTACACAAAATGTCTTCCACAAATAGTAAATATGCGAACAGCACAATGCTTTCTAAGTATATCTGGTAAATAAAAAACAAAACGCACACCACACCAAAAATATCTTGGAAAATAAGGAAAAAATCATCAGCCTACAACAACCTTGGAGGAAAAAATAGCTATCATTACCTTCCCAGACCAAAATAAATTATTAAATAAAAGATCCGAGCTAATCTCAAAATGTAGACATGAAAAAAAATTTTTACTACGTAACTTAAAATAGAAAAATAAATAAATATATAAAGAAACAAAATGACAATAAGATAAGTAAATTAATCCAAACAAATTACCAAAACCACACCTGTTAGAATAGGCGAAATAGAATAATAAAATAAGGAAGAAAATCAATAAAGTAAATAATGAACAAATTATCAAACTATTATGAACAAAAATTAAACTACAAAAATCAAAACAAAAAACGGACGGAAAATAGTTATAACTGTTATATAACGATAAAAAAATTAATAAAAAATAATATACTGCGTTACTTAAAATTCGAAAACCAAAAAGAGAAATATACAGTGTAACAAATAAATAACAACAAGTACAATAAATTGATCTAAATACATCCAAATATATAAATAAACTAACAACCGATACCGACAAACTAGCCGTTTAGAAAAAAACAAATAAAGAAAATCAACCCAACTAAATAAATTAAAAACCGTTCCCACCAAAATAATAGTAAGAACAAACCACAACATTCGACCCCAAAATTCAACAAATAGCTTTAATCAATGACAAATAAACAAATATATAAGATAATGAAAAATATATAAAAACAAGCCAAACAATTTGACCCAAATAAATAAGCAAATAAACGACTTCCGGTAAATGACCGCCATAATAGACTACCAACAATAAGCTATATAAACAAATTTTTACTACGTTAATAAAAAACACTGATCAAAACAAAAAATAAATAAATAAATATATAAGATAAAAAATAAAAATAAAAATAAAAAAAAACAAAAAAACAAGCAAAATAATTTGACATAAATAAATAAATAAACAAATAAGCGACTTCCGGTAAAAGTAACCGCTAAAATAGATTACCCACAATGCACTACTGACCCTTATATATAAATAGCCGAGAAAAATAACAGCACTAGCTGCCTGACGATTGCACTAGCATGAAACAGACTGTCGCCTCTAAGTGTTGACTTCTATGTTCACTTTTATATTTTTATATATATATATATATATATATATATATATATATATATATATATATATATATGTGTGTGTGTGTGTGTGTGTGTGTGTGTGTGTGTGTGTGTGTGTGTGTGTATTTAGACAGCAATCCTTCTTTCATGCACATTAAATGTATGTATTTTTTTTTTTTTTTTTAAGCGTATCACCCCAAGCAAGGCTGGAGGCCACTATCACGCATGGGGTTAAAGAAGGTTTGGAGGAAGAGCAGATAGGAGTGGTAAAGGAGAGGATGTGGAGAAAGATAGTGGATCGATCAAGGCAAGGGGGTTACAGAAGATTTGGAGCGAGAGCAGATAGGAATGAAAGGTGAAAGGATGTGGAGAAGGGAAGTGGATAGATCAAGGCAACTGGAGATGTCGATTGACGCTACACTTAAACCGTTGGAGATTGTATTTGTCAGGGAAACAGTAATAGGGAAGGGAGTTCTATAGGCGAGATGTGCGAGACATGAAGCTATTGGAGTAGAAGAGACGTCTATTGTATTCCTGATCAATCAAAATTCGTAAATAATTATACACCTTTCTGAAAATAGCTCAATTAGATCTCGTTTAAATATTCATGGACACCTACCGGACAATATGTGTAACATACTTGTTGACAACACTAATATAATAGCATCATTTACATGCCTAAAAAGGCTAAAAATAAATGAATATTTGTTAATAAAAATAATAAAAAACAACACTCAGTAATATCAATTATAAACATGGACACAATATCTGGACCGTGTTTTGAAAATGAAAACATTATATAAATGCATACATACAACAATCTATTTCTTATTTAACTGTTAAATATTTCAACATTGAAAATGGCTAAATGTGTGTGTATATGTGTATGTGCGAGTGCGTGTTTGTATGCGTGTGTCCAAGTTATTGCTTGTAATGTGTATTGTACGCACAGTTGTATGTGATTCCATTTTCAAGACTTCGCTGACGTTTGTAAGGCGAAACGTTAGGATTTCAAAATTTGCACATGGTTTTTCTTTCTGCCGGCAAAGCGACAGGACACTGCTGTTTGCCGACATTTATAAAGCTTATTAACATGACGAGTCTGAACACGTACGTGGAGAGCTTACATCACAGGGTAGCCATTTATGCAACTAAGGATTAATTCAATCTCCCAGCGTTTTTCCTTGAACTTTTGCCTTTTCTCTTTTTTCCTATTCCTGGCCTATATATCTTCTCTTTTATTTGCCATCGTTACATTCTAAATGTTTATTTCATTTTGATTTAGTTGTTTTGTTTTTGTGCGTGTGTGCATTTCTTATTATTAGCCAAACGATTGTATTTCTATAAGAATTTCTCCCAAGGAAGGCAATAAAGCCACTCAGATGCACGGGGATTACTGAGGGTAAAAGAAACAAAGAAAATGCTATTGAGAAGAGAGGACAACAAAAGGAGAATAACTCAAGCAAACAGAAGATAACGATTTCCATTGTGTTTAATTTTTTTAAAGTTATCAGGAAAGAAAGAAAGCGCAAGAGAGTTTTACAAGTCCGGGTGAAGAGACTATTATCAGAGAACTTACGCCTACTACTATCAATTTCAGTAGTCAAATTATGAGACCTAACTGCCAGTCTAGTATCGCACCTAAATTTCGTGAATCGAGGTACCGATGAAGAAATCTTACCGTAGAAAAATTTATAGAAATGGCACAGGAAAGCTACTTTACGATGCTTGGCAAAAAATAGAATCCGAGATGGCAGGTCAGGACTGAAAAGATTGTCTATTCCTCTTTGGAGTTTGTCAAGAATCCCTACAGCCATGGTAGAAGTGTCAGACTTGGTGTGGCAGCAATTATTACCTTGCCCTCATTCCAGGAAACTGTAGACGTCGCTATTCAAGCAAAAATTAAAACTGAACTTTTTTATATACCAATCTGTGTACGGTTTTTATATATGATTTTTGCGGTATAAAAATGACGTTATACACACACACACCCATACACACACACAAACACACACACACACACACATATATAATATATATATATATATATATATATATATAATTATTTATTTGAAAATTATACCATAAATATGTTATAAAATCACTACAAAAATAGCCATTTTATTTCAACACTTCTGGTGTCTTGTCAAGTGATAGTGTTGAATATAGATTCTATATTCAACACCACTATTTTTGTAGAGATTTTATAACATATTTATGGTATAATTATCAAATAAATAATTATATTTGCTCTACTCTGTATTGAGCACTCTTTTAAGAATTGTATTTGTTGGTTATTGGAATTTATTCCGTATACACCAATCCTATACTTGTATATATATATATATATATATATATATATATATATATATATATATATATATATATATTATAATATTTTTAAAAAAATATGATTCCTTCGCTACATAAGAGTTCTCATGTTTCAAAAGCGAAAGCCGAGAGCCATAATATAATTTTTGATTAAGTTGAATTAAGGTGTCTGGTCACGCTTCCTCGTCAAATTCTCGCTTGACGAGGAAGCGTGACCAGACACCTTAATTCAACTTAATTTCAAAAATTATATTAGGGGTCTCGGCTCTCGCTTTTGAAACATGAAAACTATTATGTAGCGAAGGAATCATATTTTTTTTTTAATATTATAATATAAGCTCTACTTCTGTATGGAGCACTGTCTTTTTAAAAATAAAAGCAAAAATACTAAGAAACTCCGGATTATTTACCTAAGGTGTTCTTTCCTATTTTTCTGCATACCTGCATATATATATATATATATATATATATATATATATATATATATATATATATATATATATATATATATATTATTAGTCTTGATTGGCAGTTTGTCCAGGAGACAAATGACTGATTTCAAAAGTGAAATTTTGACAACCTTCAAGTCAGCAACGGCTTCACCCTTATGATAAGGCCGGATAAGATACTGCTCTGTAGTCAACATCCGAGCAATCTTATTTTTACAATGTTATTCACCCGATACAAGGTAAAGGGTTGTAAAGGAAAAGTTACCGATTACTGGGTCCTAAACAGGAAAGAAGGGAAAAATAACGCCACTTCTGTTCAAAAGACGAGGAGGGGTATGAACCGGACTATAGAGTCGGAAAAGGTTCCAAAACCCACATTTCATTTTTTTTCCTGATGAGAAAGGATGTGCGGTTGGTGCAAAGGATAGTAGTTCCAATTGAGTAATCGTATTGCCGAGTTCAAAATCCAGTCGAGTTCTTTAGATTCACTTTACGCGCAAACCCCCTTCGGAAAAGTATGAATCAATCTCTTCTTCCCCCAGCTATAGGTTAAACAAAAGAGCAGACTGGGCTCACTCGCCGTAGATAGAAGGCAGCCTGGTTGACGGACTACCTAAATAATTTTCCATGGTTTCTATTCCTCAGCAATGAAAATGTGAAGAATCAAAACCATTTTTAATTTAAACGTTATATAAATATCGTTTTTGAGAAGACAGCTCCCCCTTGTTTCAAACACTGTAAATTGAAGTTTATCTAACTTAGTCAAAATAAAGTAAGTTTAAGCGAATTCGATCTCAAAATGGATTTAATTTAAAACATAATTTAAAGAATTTTTTTCTCATCCAGGTTGCAACATTCTTTGTAAATTCTGTGTCAATTTCAGAGAGAAGTTGTCATGTTTTATATTTATAACTCTACAATTCGCCCTTTCTTTGAATATTGCTGTCACAGATGGTTTGGTGCTTACTGCTATACATTTAGATATTCTTGATAAAATTTAAGAAGATTCTGCAATGTTATTGGTTCTGACCTGACATCTCGGCCTCCGTCATTCTCCCGCCGCTGCAATGTAACTTCCCTGTGTATTTTCTATGAATATTCTCATGGTAATTATTCTGATTAACTTTCCGCTTTGGTACGTAGACGTGATGAATTTCAACGCAATACGAGATTGGCGCTGTAGATTCAGCCCTTGGCCCCTGTTTAGGATCGGGTTTTCCGGTCTCTTCTAAAATATTTTCATTTTCTTTCCCTCCCCGTAGCCGCTTGCGTAATAGTGGCGTTCTCGCCTTGCTCGGAATAAACTGATTTCAAAAGAACAACAAACAGTTAACAATCATGCATTCCCGCTGACAGGTTGCGCACTATACACAGGTATATTTTTCTGGGAGGTTTAAAATTTACGCAAAAATTCAGAGCTCGAACTATATATGAATCGACTAATACACGATAATTTACGGTAGACACCATTTTTTTTTACGAGTGGGGGGGGGGCTTGTTTTTATTGTTGTTGTTGTTTTTAAGTACTTAAGAATATTTGTATTCAGTCGCAATAAGATCGAGATAATAGGAAGTGTGTGGATACCCTCCGCTTACCAGCGGTAATTATCAGTATTTTTCACATGTGGTATTTGCTGAATGCGATCATACATTGTTATGATGGAACCCACACCTTTGGAATTTTGTCATACGGGTTCTTTTTTATCTGCTCAGCAGTGTATACATATTCTTACTGTTATAGACAGGTGTCCATTGTAATTGTAATATTGACAGGTAGCATAATAATTTTTTTTTTTAAGAATCGGGCTAAACGATAAATGTAATAGTAGCGTTGAGCTTAATTCCCCCCAAAACAAATAAAATACAACCGGCAATATTTAAACGATGCAACACTTAGGGAAGGGATTGAACTTAGGAATATTAAGATTACCTCCTTGGTTATCCATTGAAGCTGCTATCCACCAAAAAAAAAAAAAAAAAAAAAAAAAAAACCTAGTCCCCACTGCGGGCCATTTAAAAATAGTTCGCGCAGCTGATTGGTTGTACAAACAGCCAATCGGTTGTGCGGAATACGTAGTCTTTCTTCGTAGAATTCTTTAAAAAGGCCAGAGGAACTGTTAGCGTTTTAAAAGTGAGGGGGAATCAGGGTTAGATCTCCCCTGATTGGGTCGATTTGGTGATGGGGAGTATGATGTTGAAAGACCCGAAACTCCCTGATGAACCAAGTCAAAACATCACTGACGACCCCCTCGGGCGCCTACTTAAAAGCGTATTTTTGAATTATTCGTTATGGATATCTGCTTTATCTATGATACACATTCTATATATATGATTTCATTATGTTATGCATAACTGTTTTATCTATGAAACTAACTCTTTATACATGGTTTCATTATGCTATTGATATCTGCCATTTGCAAACTTGTGGTGAAAACCGCATCGAAATCGGGTGAGAAATGCGGCCCGTGTGAGGTAACAACCCCCACGACAGACACACAGACAGACAAGATGAGAAATATAGATAGTAGATATATATATATATATATATATATATATATATATATATATATATATATATTAAGCTTTTCACCCCAAGCAAGGCTGAAAGTCACTAGCACGCAAGGGGTTACAGAGGATTTGGAGCAAGAGCAGATAGGAGTGACAAAGGAAAGGATGTGGAGAAGGATAGTGGATAGATCAATGCAACTGGAGATGTCGAATGACGTTTCATTTGAATAGTTGTCAGGGAAACAGGAATAGGGAAGGGAGTTCCACAGGCGTGAGGTGCGAGATATGAAGCTATTGTAGTATAAGAGACGTCTACATTTAACAGTTTCAGCAGTGAAAGGGTGGGAACGGGATGCCAGCCTCGTTTGACGCTTAAATTCATAGAGCCTGGGAACCAGCGATAGCAGCTCATCGGGGCAATTACCATGGAAGTATTTGTAAAAGAGACAGAGAGAGGCGACGGCGCGTCTGTGTGAGAGAGAGAGAGAGACTGCAGACGAGAAGCCAGGTCAGGGGCAAGTACATTGCATACCCGTCTCTGGATCTTATCAAGAAACCCGAGGCAAACAGAAGGAGCTCCAGACCATATATGGTAGCAATACTCCATGCAAGGGCGGATGGTTGATTTGTAAATTTGGAGCATCGATTCCGGGGAGAAAAATTTCCTGGCTCGGCACATGGAGACAACTTTCCTAGATGTGAGGGTTCTGTATAGGATACAGGTTCGATTCCTATCGGAGGCCGAATATTTTCTATGAAAATAAATGTTATTAATACTGTTTATTATAAAACAGAACATTTACTTAAATATTTGTATCTATAAAAAGAATATATATATACAAATATATACATACATACATATATATATATATATACATACATACATACATATATATATATATTTATATATAAATATATATATATATATATATATATATATATATATATATATATATATATATATAAATATATATATATATATATATATATATATATATATATATATATATATATATATATATATATATATATAGGTGTGCAGAAAAATAGGAAAGAACACGTTAGGTAGATAATCCGGTGTTCCTTAGTATTTAGCTTTATTTTCAAAAGGACAGTGCTCCATACAGAAGTAGAGCTTATATTATAATAATATTTTTAGTTTTTAAAAATATGATTCCTTCGCTGCATAAGAGTTCTCATGTTTCAAAAGCGAGAGCCGAGACCCCTAACATAATTTTTTAAGTTATGAAGAGTTAAGGTGTCTGGACCCGCTTCCTTGTCAAGCGAGAATTTGGGACAAGGAAGCGGGTCCAGACACTTTAACTCTACATAACTTAAAAAATTATGTTAGGGGTCTCGGCTCTCGCTTTTGAAACATGAGGACTCTTATGTAGGCGAAGGAATCATATTTTTAAAAACTAAAAATATTATTATATTATATTATATATATATATATATATATATATATATATATATATATATATATATATATATATATATATATATATATTCCAGTCCGGCCTGCATTTGCGAGAACTATAAAAAAACGACAATGCCAGACACTACAAAAAGAAAGAATTTGGCCTGTTGTATGTTGCATGCTCTAGCGCAAGAAATTTATTTTTCGCTGTTAAAAAGGGAAAATCGAAATAAAGAAATTCTCTTAAAATAATATTGTTTGCCCATGGTAAACAATATTTTTTTAATTAAATTAAGCAAATTATTAAACGGCGAAGTAGGGATTTTGCCAAAGTATGTTCCCAAACAAATTAGCTTATTCATATTTCATCGGTTAGTTTGCGAAATTGAACGAAACGTGGAGTTTGTAAATCTCAATAAAAATGTTTGCCATGAATTAAAAAAATACTAAATACTGTGACGATTTGAACACGCTTCCGCGAGTTGCAAAAATATTCTTTTTTTTTTTTTTAAATGAGACTTGGCATTATTTTCCTAACCAAATCTTGTCCAGCCACATGAGACTGCATTTCTTCTTCGCAAAACAATACAATTATATTCATTGTTTTATTTTGTTATTCGCTGTAATTTATAGCTATATTAAATCTGCTTTAATTGTTATTTTGATAAACGTCTAGGCAGATTTCCAATGAATCTGACATGACCAAACAATTAGTAATTTTAGAGTTATTTTAGTTATTTTTCTTACATTTCACTTTTAAACAAATTAAACAAGCTGACAGATTATCGATAACTGGAAAAAAAGTATTGAAAATTTTAATTTCTTGATATTATTGCATGAAAACCTGATGACTATTTAAATGTTGTATCCAAAAGCGCATTGGGATAGCGAATTACGCCTTGCAAAATAATTTAAATATCTGGGAAGAGTATTAACAGAAGACGAGAAGTGACGCTGAGATCCGAAGACACATTGGGACAGCGAAAGATGCCTTCCGAAAGTTAAGCAAAGTATTCAGAAACACAAAAATGTCGTTAGAAGCAAAGAAAAGCATACCAAACAGTTATGTATAGTAATCAATCCTCTTATATGACAGTGAAAGCTAAACCATCTCCTAAAAGATGGAGAAGAGAATTGAAACAACAGAAACGTGGTTTTGCAGAAGGATGCTGAAAAAAATGAACCGAATATGTGAGCAACGATGTTTAGAGAAAATTAAAACAAAAACTTGACATCAGGAAGAGAGAGTTGAAGTTTCTAGAAAACATAATGAGGAAAGACGGCTTAGAAAATTTGATACATACATGACAGATTAAAAGCAAGAGAGGTTGAGGGAAATATAACCTACCTAGTGAGCTTGTGTAAATGGATGCTTGAACCGGGTTTAAGAGAAATAACAAAAGAGCAAATTTATTAAGAGCTGCAAAAGAGAAGAAATTGTGGAGAGTCATGATCACCAACGTCCTGAAGGGACACGGCACATAGAAGAAGAATGTATTTGAGTAAATAGAAGTCGAAATAATGTTTAGGAGAGATAATAAAGAGGCAGAATTTATGAAGAGCTACGAACGAGAGGAAATTGTGGAGAGCCATGATCGACAACATTTTGACGGAACACGACACATAGAAGAAGAAGAATGTGTTTGAGTAGATAGAAGGCGAAATAAGGTTTAGGAGAGATAATTAAGAGGCAGAATTTATTAAGAGCTACGAACGAGAGGAAATTGTGGAGAGCCATGATCGACAACATTTTGACGGAACACGACACATAGAAGAAGAAGAATGTGTTTGAGTAGATAGAAGGCGAAATAAGGTTTAGGGGAGATAATTAAGAGGCAGAATTTATTAAGAGCTACGAACGAGAGGAAATTGTGGAGAGCCATGATCGACAACATTTTGACGGAACACGACACATAGAAGAAGAAGAATGTGTTTGAGTAGATAGAAGGCGAAATAAGGTTTAGGAGAGATAATTAAGAGGCAGAATTTATTAAGAGCTACGAACGAGAGGAAATTGTGGAGAGCCATGATCGACAACATTTTGACGGAACACGACACATAGAAGAAGAAGAATGTGTTTGAGTAGATAGAAGGCGAAATAAGGTTTAGGAGAGATAATTAAGAGGCAGAATTTATTAAGAGCTACGAACGAGAGGAAATTGTGGAGAGCCATGATCGACAACATTTTGACGGAACACGACACATAGAAGAAGAAGAATGTGTTTGAGTAGATAGAAGGCGAAATAAGGTTTAGGAGAGATAATTAAGAGGCAGAATTTATTAAGAGCTACGAACGAGAGGAAATTGTGGAGAGCCATGATCGACAACATTTTGACGGAACACGACACATAGAAGAAGAAGAATGTGTTTGAGTAGATAGAAGGCGAAATAAGGTTTAGGGGAGATAATTAAGAGGCAGAATTTATTAAGAGCTACAAACGAGAGGAAATTGTGGAGAGCCATGATCGACAACATTTTGACGGAACACGACACATAGAAGAAGAAGAATGTGTTTGAGTAGATAGAAGGCGAAATAAGGTTTAGGAGAGATAATTAAGAGGCAGAATTTATTAAGAGCTACGAACGAGAGGAAATTGTGGAGAGCCATGATCGACAACATTTTGACGGAACACGACACATAGAAGAAGAAGAATGTGTTTGAGTAGATAGAAGGCGAAATAAGGTTTAGGAGAGATAATTAAGAGGCAGAATTTATTAAGAGCTACGAACGAGAGGAAATTGTGGAGAGCCATGATCGACAACATTTTGACGGAACACGACACATAGAAGAAGAAGAATGTGTTTGAGTAGATAGAAGGCGAAATAAGGTTTAGGAGAGATAATTAAGAGGCAGAATTTATTAAGAGCTACGAACGAGAGGAAATTGTGGAGAGCCATGATCGACAACATTTTGACGGAACACGACACATAGAAGAAGAAGAATGTGTTTGAGTAAATAGAAGGCGAAATAAGGTTTAGGAGAGATAATTAAGAGGCAGAATTTATTAAGAGCTACGAACGAGAGGAAATTGTGGAGAGCCATGATCGACAACATTTTGACGGAACACGACACATAGAAGAAGAAGAATGTGTTTGAGTAAATATAAGGCGAAATAAGGTTTAGGAGAGATAATTAAGAGGCAGAATTTATTAAGAGCTACGAACGAGAGGAAATTGTGGAGAGCCATGATCGACAACATTTTGACGGAACACGACACATAGAAGAAGAAGAATGTGTTTGAGTAAATATAAGGCGAAATAAGGTTTAGGAGAGATAATTAAGAGGCAGAATTTATTAAGAGCTACGAACGAGAGGAAATTGTGGAGAGCCATGATCGACAACATTTTGACGGAACACGACACATAGAAGAAGAAGAATGTGTTTGAGTAAATAGAAAACGAAATAAGGTTTATGAGAGATAATTATTGCAGAATTTATTAAGAGCTACGAACGAGAGGAAATTGTGGAGAGCCACGATCGACAACATTTTGACGGAACACGACACATAGAAGAAGAACAATGTGTTTGAGTAAATAGAAGGCGAAATAAGGTTTAGGAGAGATAATTAAGAGGCAGAATTTATTAAGAGCTACGAACGAGAGGAAATTGTGGAGAGCCATGATCGACAACATTTTGACGGAACACGACACATAGAAGAAGAAGAATGTGTTTGAGTAAATAGAAGGCGAAATAAGGTTTAGGAGAGATAATTAAGAGGCAGAATTTATTAAGAGCTACGAACGAGAGGAAATTGTGGAGAGCCATGATCGACAACATTTTGACGGAACACGACACATAGAAGAAGAAGAATGCGTTTGAGTAAATAGAAGGCGAAATTAGGTTTAGGAGAGATAATTAAGAGGCAGAATTTATTAAGAGCTACGAACGAGAGGAAATTGTGGAGAGCCCTTCATCGACAACATTTTGACGGAACACGACACATAGAAGAAGAAGAATGTGTTTGAGTAAATATAAGGCGAAATAAGGTTTAGGAGAGATAATTAAGAGGCAGAATTTATTAAGAGCTACGAACGAGAGGAAATTGTGGAGAGCCATGATCGACAACATTTTGACGGAACACGACACATAGAAGAAGAAGAATGTGTTTGAGTAAATAGAAGGCGAAATAAGGTTTATGAGAGATAATTATTGCAGAATTTATTAAGAGCTACGAACGAGAGGAAATTGTGGAGAGCCCTGATCGACAACATTTTGACGGAACACGACACATAGAAGAAGAACAATGTGTTTGAGTAAATAGAAGGCGAAATAAGGTTTAGGAGAGATAATTAAGAGGCTGAATTTATTAAGAGCTACGAACGAGAGGAAATTGTGGAGAGCCATGATCGACAACATTTTGACGGAACACGACACATAGAAGAAGAAGAATGTGTTTGAGTAAATAGAAGGCGAAATAAGGTTTAGGAGAGATAATTAAGAGGCAGAATTTATTAAGAGCTACGGACGAGAGGAAATTGTGGAGAGCCATGATCGACAACATTTTGACAGAACACGACACATAGAAGAAGAATGTGTTTGAGTAAATACATTGTGAAATAAGGTTTAGGAGAGATAATTAAATGACAGGATATATTAAGAGCTACGAAGGAGAGGAAATTGTGGAGAGCAATGATCGACAACATGCTGAACATGTTGACAGAACACGACACATAAATGAAGATCCTTACTTAAGATTATTGGTGTCTTCATTTTTATTTTTCATCTCAAGAGTCAGGATATACAATGTATCTTGACAACAGAAACATTGTTCTTAAGATGTAAATACAATCGGCCCTGAATATTTGCTTAACTTCATCATATTCCCTTGAGCTAAACAGGAAATTCACGAGCCTTTTACAATTAATAAAACTGTAGCGAAAAAGGAAATCGCTCCGAGCAAATCTCTAACCTTGTTTCATAATCGAATTTCCAACGTTGCTTTATGCATGATTCAGTCATCACATTTTTCGACATTTAACTCGGATTGGGGATTCGGAGAGCCGAGTTCGAATTCCAGTCAAATCCACCACGTGTTAATAACCTTGGGAAACGTATGAATCCTCTTCTTCACCCACCCCCCAGCTATGGGTAAATAGCAGGCAGACCGGGTTCTATATTCTTGGATGGCAACTGGTCGACTGCAGAAAGAAATAGCAAACTACTGCAGGGAAAAAAAATATGTCTCGTCAGTCATGTATCGAAAGATACATGATCGCCTAAGCGCGTATCACGCATGGCACATAACTGACTGACACTTGGGAAAGGTATGAATCCTCTTCTGCTGTCAGCTATGGGTAAATAGCAGGGCAGACCGGGTTATATAGTCTTGGATGGCATCTACGCCACCGCAGAAAGAAATGAAAACTATTGGGGGAAAAATCTGGTTCGTCAAGCATTTAACAAAAGACACATGATCGCCTAGGCGTGTATCAAGTACGGCGCATAACTGACTGACCCTTGGGAAAGATATGAATCCTCTTCTTCTCCACTCAGCTAGGAGTAAATAGCTTGACAGACCGGGTTCTATAGCCTTGGATGGCAACTGGTCTACCGCCGAAAGAAATGGCAACCGACTCCGGGAAAAAATCTGCTTTGTCAGTCATGTATCGAATGATACATGATCGCCTAGGCGTGTATCAAATACGGCACATAACTGACTGACCCTTGGGAAAGGTATGAATCCTCTTCTTCTCCCCTCAGCTAGGAGTAAATAGCTTGACAGACCGGGTTCTATAGCCTTGGATGGCAACTGGTCTACCGCCGAAAGAAATGGCAACCTACTCCGGGAAAAAATCTGCTTTGTCAGTCATGTATCGAATGATACATGATCGCCTAGGCGTGTATCAAGTACGGCGCATAATTGACTGACCCTTGGGAAAGATATGAATCCTCTTCTTCTCCACTCAGCTAGGAGTAAATAGCTTGACAGACCGGGTTCTGTAGCCTTGGATGGCAACTGGTCTACCGCCGAAAGAAATGGCAACCTACTCCGGGAAAAAATCTGCTTCGTCAGTCATGTATCGAATGATACATGATCGCCTAGGCGTGTATCAAGTACGGCGCATAATTGACTGACCCTTGGGAAAGATATGAATCCTCTTCTTCTCCACTCAGCTAGGAGTAAATAGCTTGACAGACCGGGTTCTGTAGCCTTGGATGGCAACTGGTCTACCGCCGAAAGAAATGGCAACCTACTCCGGGAAAAAATCTGCTTCGTCAGTCATGTATCGAATGATACATGATCGCCTAGGCGTGTATCAAATACGGCACATAACTGACTGACCCTTGGGAAAGGTATGAATCCTCTTCTTCTCCACTCAGCTAGGAGTAAATAGCTTGACAGACTGAGTTCTGTAGCCATGGATGGCAACTGGTCTACCGCCGAAAGAAATGGCAACCTACTCCGGGAAAAAATCTGCTTTGTCAGTCATGTATCGAATGATACATGATCGCCTAGGCGTGTATCAAATACGGCACATAACTGACTGACCCTTGGGAAAGGTATGAATCCTCTTCTTCTCCACTCAGCTAGGAATAAATAGGTTGACAGAACGGGTTCTGTAGCCTTGGATGGCAACTGGTCTACCGCCGAAAGAAATGGCAACCTACTCCGGGAAAAAATCTGCTTCGTCAGTCATGTATCGAATGATACATGATCGCCTAGGCGTGTATCAAATACGGCACATAACTGACTGACCCTTGGGAAAGGTATGAATCCTCTTCTTCTCCACTCAGCTAGGAGTAAATAGCTTGACAGACTGAGTTCTGTAGCCATGGATGGCAACTGGTCTACCGCCGAAAGAAATGGCAACCTACTCCGGGAAAAAATCTGCTTTGTCAGTCATGTATCGAATGATACATGATCGCCTAGGCGTGTATCAAATACGGCACATAACTGACTGACCCTTGGGAAAGGTATGAATCCTCTTCTTCTCCCCTCAGCTAGGAATAAATAGGTTGACAGAACGGGTTCTGTAGCCTTGGATGGCAACTGGTCTACCGCCGAAAGAAATGGCAACCTACTCCGGGAAAAAATCTGCTTCGTCAGTCATGTATCGAATGATACATGATCGCCTAGGCGTGTATCAAATACGGCACATAATTGACTGACCCTTGGGAAAGGTATGAATCCTCTTCTTCTCCCCTCAGCTAGGAATAAATAGGTTGACAGAACGGGTTCTGTAGCCTTGGATGGCAACTGGTCTACCGCCGAAAGAAATGGCAACCTACTCAGGGAAAAAATCTGCTTCGTCAGTCATGTATCGAATGATACATGATCGCCTAGGCGTGTATCAAATACGGCACATAATTGACTGACCCTTGGGAAAGGTATGAATCCTCTTCTTCTCCCCTCAGCTAGGAATAAATAGGTTGACAGAACGGGTTCTGTAGCCTTGGATGGCAACTGGTCTACCGCCGAAAGAAATGGCAAACTAATCAGGGAAAAAATCTGCTTCGTCAGTCATGTATCGAATGATACATGATCGCCTAAGCGTGTATCACGTATGGCACATAACTGGCTGCCCCTACGGAAAGGTATGAATCCTATTCTTCTCCCCTCACCTAGGAGTAAATAGCTTGACAGACTGAGTTCTGTAGCCATGGATGGCAACTAGTCTACCGCAGTAGGAAATGGCAACCTACTCCGGGAAAAATCAGTCTGGTCAGTCATGTATCGAAAGATACATGATCACCTAAGCGTGTATCACGCATGGCACATAACTGAGTAAATATGGAAGCATTGAAATTCCTGGCTAATGTTCACGCCTTTCATCATATTGTCTCGTTCATAATTTTTGGTACCATCGGAAGCCACACAGAAAAAATACTTTCCATTTGAGACAAAACGTAGCACAAAAATTCATCTAAAAGGTCCGATGGATAAATTATCTCCGAAATGATGCAAAAATGAAAATAACTCTGACACCTCATTTTAACAGATATTTATCAAAATTTCACAAAAAAATGTTTTGAAATACTAAAGAATAGTTTTATTCCATAAAATCGCCATTGCATTCAACCCACGCTTTCGGACGACTTCGGAATCTCCTGCAACTCTTGTAGACTGTCTCCTTGATTAAATTGGTGAATTCTGCCTTAATCCTTGACTTCGGTTCATCTTTGGTGTTACAAGGAGTTTTGTTGGTCTCTCGCTCAACTACGCCCCACACATATAATAATCACGGGGTTTGCAAGTCTGGGGAGTTATGTGGCCAGATGTAAGGGGTGATGTGGTCGCAGAAGTTGTCTGAAAGCCATGACTGTGTTCTCCCGCTTGCGTGGCATCTAGCAGCCACATTCTTGACCAATGTTAGCACTACCCCTTCAAGGCACATGATGTAGACCTCCGTGTACAATCTGAGGTCCTCACCAACAAATTCCAGCATTTTTTTTTTTTATTATTATACCGATCAGTGTGATTTTTTACGAGCTGACGTACCTACGTAATAACCATTGAGCTCTTCCATAATCATCTTCACTTTTCTCAGATCGACATCCAAACAGTGACACGTCCGAATTGGAGCTTCCAGTGCGAGTGCCAAGCAATACAGCATTACGTTTCCAAAATTCTGTCGGAGTGAATGACGTCATGGTGTTCATTTTCTCACAGACGGTGCCCACCTGACCTTACCACAGAGTGCAGTCAACAAAATCAATTACAAACATACGGGCATGCGCGAAAGAAAAAATATAAAATTGCGACAATATATCCATTGCACTCTGTATATATTTGGAATGTTTAAAATTATGCCTTCTTAGGCACATCTACACTTTATTTAATATTTTATTTATTTCACTTAAATATGTTGTCTCATTTCTATGACATTTTAAAAGGAAATTATTCATTAGCGTAAACGGGTCTGAATTATTTCGTAAAATACATCTATTGGATGATTTAGTACATATAATCTGTGATGTTTCTTGCCGGGGTTCATGAGGGGTTTCGGGTCTTTTAACATCATACCCCCTCTCCACGTTGACCCAGTCGATACTGATCGGGTATCGACTTGTGTAGCTTCCGTCATATATATATATATTCATAAAATACATCTATTGGGTGCTTTAGTACACATCATCAGTGACGTTTCTAGCCGAAGTTCATTAAGGGTTTCGGGTCTTTCAATATCATACCCCTTCTCTACGGTGACCTAGACGATACTGATCGGCTATCGACTTCCGTTAGCAACAGTTTTCTTTTTCATCTTTATAACTACACACTGCGATTAGTCCACTTTACTAGAATGGACCTGCCCAACACATTTGCATGAGTGGACTCTATTCATCCATATACCTCTCCATTAAATCACTCAGTGGTGTTTTTTTCAACTTGAAGTGACTACACCAGTTTACCTGTGCCAGACCACTTGGAAGTTAACCAATATTCTACAGTGCGCTGTGAACAGGATCTGATGATTGGCAAGAGCTCCATATCAAAATTCCAGATGATTCTGCCAGGACTTATGCTGAATTTTTTGTGAAAGAAAGCATCACCAATGATAGACACTCTATGGTAAACCGGGAAATCCTCAAAGAGCTAGGTGTCACAATCATGGGCCAGACCCTGACCATTCTAAAACTAGCAAAGGAGGCAGCCATGTTAGGAGGGAAGTCATTTGACTTCTACATTTCCCAGTTCGCCAATTCCGCTTTTTGCGATAACAACAGTTACAAATTAACAAGAAAAATATCACACCGTTTTTAATACAAGGATAGAGATGTTGGAGACGAGCACCAACGGATATCCGGTTGAAGACTTTCATCTGGGAATATAAAAAATAAGATTTCAGACAGTGGCAGAGAATCTTTTTAATCGACACTTTCTCAATATTTAATATGAATTAAAACATTTAAATACCAAGAAGTGTACGAACAAAATCGTTGCGTCAACGCCAGGAAATATTTCCCGTCGCAGTCAATCCTTCAAATCTACAAAACAACCATTGCCCCTTGTATGGAGTATTGCTGCCATATATGGTCTGGGGATCCTTCTGTTTGTCTCAAGGTTCTTGATAAAATCCAGAGACAGATATGCAATAACAGCGATAACTATATTAAATTTAAAGCCAAAGTACCAAAAATTAAATAAAACTTTATCTTCATCAACGATCTTCCTGACGTCATAGATTCCCAAGTAGTCATCTACGCGGACGACACTACAATTTACTCCTGCCTCAAAAACAAATCTAGTGTCATTGACAAAACTAACCTGGCCGTTCTTCTCGAAAAGGACCTCTAAACAGTTCTAAACTAGGGCAGGAATTGGCTGGTTAACTTTAACACCTCAAAAACAAAACTGCTTTCTATTACTCACTACAGAGAACCATCCCTGCCCCCCTCCCCCATTAGAATGTCTGATGCTCAATTCCACGAGATCACCTCTTTGAGACTGCTCGGTCTCACATTGACTGCTGACCTGAGATGGAACAAATACATTGAGTAAATAGCTTCGTCCACCGCAAGGAAAGTTGGCTCCCTGTGCCACGCCAGGAAAACTTTTCACACTGGAGTCGATCCTTCAAACCTACAAATCAACCATTCGCCCTTGCATGGAACATTGCTGCCATATATAGTCTGGAGTCCCTTCTGTTTGTCTCAAGGTCCTTGATAAGATCCAGAGATGGATATGCAATGTAATTGGTCCTGATCTGGCATCTCATCGGCAGTCGCTCTCTCACAGACGTGCCGTCACCTCCATCGGTCTTTTTTTTTTTTACAAATATTTTCATGGTAACTGCTCCGATGAGCTGCTTTCGCTGGTTCCCAGACTTCATGAATTTAAGCGTTCTACTAGGCTGGCATCTCGCTCTCACTCTTTCACTGCCGAAACTGTTAAATGTAACCGTCTCTTCTTCTCCAATAGCTTCATGACTTGCACCTCTCGCCTGTGGAACTCAATCCCTTTTTCCTGTTTCCCTGATAGCTATAATCTCCAACTATTCAAATATAATGTCAATCGACGTCTTCAGATGCCTTGATCTATCCACTATCCTTCTCCACATCCATTCCTCTATCACTCCTATCTGCTCCGCTCTAAATCTTCTGTAACCCCTTGCATGCTGGTGGCTTCTCGCATTACATGGGGTGAAACGCTTCAAAAAAGAGATTGTATTTAATGTCACCCCTGTTTGTTTATAACTATATTTCCGATATTTCTCCTTTGACTGAAAAGTCAAATCACTTCATGAATTTGTGCGATCAGTAAAAAAATCAACGGAGAAAAAAAAAAATTCATTTACGCTCTGATTTCAGGACACATTTGAACAGTAAACAGGCATAGACAAGAAAAATAACAAACTTTAGAAAGAAATCGAAGTCCTCTATTCTTAGATACAAGCTTAAAACTGAGACAGTGATAACGTGAATAAAGCTACTATCAAACAAATATATTTATAGATAATTAGTATTTGATAGACCAGGTCTGAGAAATTTTAAGGAACTTTCAGTAAAGAGCATTCAGCAAACAATACTGATTAATAACTTTAAAATCACCCACAGCACAGACAAAAGATGATCTGAAGTTGAAAGAAAAAAAAAGTGAAAACAGTGTTCAGGAAAAAGAGAATTAACTGCACTTTCGTCTTATTAATAACTCACACAAAACAGCATTTCAAAACATCCAAATATAGAAGCCAACAGTAACAAGATGGTCTCTTGAGATTTGGGTCACTGCGTGAACAAAGGGATTTCCCGGTGTCTCCACCATCGATGCAAATCACTTCAGAACATCCAAATATTGGAAACAAAATTTCAGAAGATGATATCTTAAGTTTAGGGTCACAGTGTGAACAAAGTGATCACCCGTTGTCTCCACCATCGATGTAAATTACTTCAACACATCTGTGTATTGGAAGCCAACATTAAGACGATCTCTTAAGATTTGGAACACCGTGTGAACAAAGGGATCTCCCGTTGTCTCCACCATCGATTTAAATCACTTCAAAACATCCAGATAGACGATCTCATTAAGAAAACGATCTCTAAAGTTTAGGGTCACAGTTTGAACGAAGAGATCACCCGTTGTCTCCACCATCGATTTAAATCACTTCAATACATGAGAATATTGCAAACCAACATTAAGACGATCACTTAAGATTTGGAACATCGAGTGAACAAAGGGTTCTCCCGTTGTCTCTACCATCGATGTAAATCACTTCAAAACATCCAGATAGCTTAGGACAACATTAAAAAGACGATCTTTGAAGTTTTGGGTTACATTGTGAACAAAGGGATCTCCCGGTGTCTCCAGCATCGATTTAAATCACTTCAAAACATTCAGATATCTTAGGGCAACAGTAAGAAATCGATCTCTTAAGTTTTGGGTCACAGTGTGAACAAATTGATCTCCAGTTGCATCCACCATCAATGCAAATCATTTCAAAACATGTAAATATTGGAATCCAACATTCAGAAGTCGATCTCTTAAGTTTTGGGTCACAGTCTGAACAAAGGGATCTCCCGTTGTCTCCACCATCGATGTAAATCACTTCAAATCATCCAAATATTGGAAACCAACATTAAGACGATCTCTTAATATTTGGGACACCGTGTGAACAAAGGGATCTCCCGTTGTCTCCACCATCGATGTAAATCACTTCAAAACATCCAGATATCTTAGACCAACATGAAGAAGGCGATCTTTAATGTTTACGGTCAAACTGTGAACAAAGAGGTCTCCCGTTGTCTCCAGCATCGATTTAAATCACATCAAAACATCCCCATATCTTAGGCTAACAGTAAGAAATCGATCTCCTATGTCTTAGGACACGGTGTGAACAAACGGTTCTCCCGTTGTCTCTACCATCAATGCAAATCATTTGAAATTATCCAAATACTGGAAATCAACATTCAGAAGACGATCTCTTAAGTTATGGGACACAACGTAGACAAAGGGATCTCCCGTTGTCTCCACCATTGATGCAAATCACTTCAAAACATCCAAATATTGGAAACCAACTTTAAGTAGACGAGTTTTGGGACACAGTGTGAAAAAAGTGATCTGCCGTTGCTTCTACCATCGATGTAGATCATTTCAAAACATCGAGATATCTTAGGCCAATATTAAGAAGACGATCTCTTAAGTTTTGGGAAACAGTGAGAACAAAGGGATCTCTCGTTGCCTCCACCGTCGATGCAAATCACTTCAAAACATCCAAATATTGGAAACCAACATCAAGAAGACGATCTCTTAAGTTTTGGGAAACAGTGAGAACAAAGGGATCTCTCGTTGCCTCCACCGTCGATGCAAATCACTTCAAAACATACAAATATTGGAAACCAACATCAAGAAGACGATCTCTTAAGTTTTGGGAAACAGTGAGAACAAAGGGATCTCTCGTTGCCTCCACCGTCGATGCAAATCACTTCAAAACATGCAAATATTGGAAACCAACATCAAGAAGACGATCTCTTAAGTTTTGGGAAACAGTGAGAACAAAGGGATCTCTCGTTGCCTCCACCGTCGATGCAAATCACTTCAAAACATCCAAATATTGGAAACCAACATCAAGAAGACGATCTCTTAAGTTTTGGGAAACAGTGAGAACAAAGGGATCTCTCGTTGCCTCCACCGTCGATGCAAATCACTTCAAAAGATCCAAATATTGGAAACCAACATCAAGAAGACGATCTCTTAAGTTTTGGGAAACAGTGAGAACAAAGGGATCTCTCGTTGCCTCCACCGTCGATGCAAATCACTTCAAAACATACAAATATTGGAAACCAACATCAAGAAGACGATCTCTTAAGTTTTGGGAAACAGTGAGAACAAAGGGATCTCTCGTTGCCTCCACCGTCGATGCAAATCACTTCAAAACATACAAATATTGGAAACCAACATCAAGAAGACGATCTCTTAAGTTTTAGGAAACAGTGAGAACAAAGGGATCTCTCGTTGCCTCCACCGTCGATGCAAATCACTTCAAAACATCCAAATATTGGAAACCAACATCAAGAAGACGATCTCTTAAGTTTTTGGAAACAGTGAGAACAAAGGGATCTCTCGTTGCCTCCACCGTCGATGGAAATCACTTCAAAACATCCAAATATTGGAAACCAACATCAAGAAGACGATCTCTTAAGTTTTGGGAAACAGTGAGAACAAAGGGATCTCTCGTTGCCTCCACCGTCGATGCAAATCACTTCAAAACATACAAATATTGGAAACCAACATCAAGAAGACGATCTCTTAAGTTTTGGGAAACAGTGAGAACAAATGCATCTCTCGTTGCCTCCACCGTCGATGCAAATCACTTCAAAACATACAAATATTGGAAACCAACATCAAGAAGACGATCTCTTAAGTTTTGGGAAACAGTGAGAACAAAGGGATCTCTCGTTGCCTCCACCGTCGATGCAAATCACTTCAAAACATACAAATATTGGAAACCAACATCAAGAAGACGATCTCTTAAGTTTTGGGAAACAGTGAGAACAAAGGGATCTCTCGTTGCCTCCACCGTCGATGCAAATCACTTCAAAACATGCAAATATTGGAAACCAACATCAAGAAGACGATCTCTTAAGTTTTGGGAAACAGTGAGAACAAAGGGATCTCTCGTTGCCTCCACCGTCGATGCAAATCACTTCAAAACATCCAAATATTGGAAACCAACATCAAGAAGACGATCTCTTAAGTTTTGGGAAACAGTGAGAACAAAGCGATCTCTCGTTGCCTCCACCGTCGATGCAAATCACTTCAAAACATCCAAATATTGGAAACCAACATCAAGAAGACGATCTCTTAAGTTTTGGGAAACAGTGAGAACAAAGGGATCTCTCGTTGCCTCCACCGTCGATGCAAATCACTTCAAAACATACAAATATTGGAAACCAACATCAAGAAGACGATCTCTTAAGTTTTGGGAAACAGTGAGAACAAAGGGATCTCTCGTTGCCTCCACCGTCGATGCAAATCACTTCAAAACATGCAAATATTGGAAGCCAACATCAAGAAGACGATCTCTTAAGTTTTGGGAAACAGTGAGAACAAAGGGATCTCTCGTTGCCTCCACCGTCGATGCAAATCACTTCAAAACATACAAATATTGGAAACCAACATCAAGAAGACGATCTCTTACGTTTTGGGAAACAATGAGAACAAAGGGATCTCTCGTTGCCTCCACCGTCGATGCAAATCACTTCAAAACATACAAATATTGGAAACCAACATCAAGAAGACGATCTCTTAAGTTTTGGGAAACAGTGAGAACAAAGGGATCTCTCGTTGCCTCCACCGTCGATGCAAATCACTTCAAAACATCCAAATATTGGAAACCAACATCAAGAAGACGATCTCTTAAGTTTTGGGAAACAGTGAGAACAAAGGGATCTCTCGTTGCCTCCACCGTCGATGCAAATCACTTCAAAACATCCAAATATTGGAAACCAACATCAAGAAGACGATCTCTTAAGTTTTGGGAAACAGTGAGAACAAAGGGATCTCTCGTTGCCTCCACCGTCGATGCAAATCACTTCAAAACATCCAAATATTGGAAACCAACATCAAGAAGACGATCTCTTAAGTTTTGGGAAACAGTGAGAACAAAGGGATCTCTCGTTGCCTCCACCGTCGATGCAAATCACTTCAAAACATGCAAATATTGGAAACCAACATCAAGAAGACGATCTCTTAAGTTTTGGGAAACAGTGAGAACAAAGGGATCTCTCGTTGCCTCCACCGTCGATGCAAATCACTTCAAAACATCCAAATATTGGAAACCAACATCAAGAAGACGATCTCTTAAGTTTTGGGAAACAGTGAGAACAAAGGGATCTCTCGTTGCCTCCACCGTCGATGCAAATCACTTCAAAACATGCAAATATTGGAAACCAACATCAAGAAGACGATCTCTTAAGTTTTGGGAAACAGTGAGAACAAAGGGATCTCTCGTTGCCTCCACCGTCGATGCAAATCACTTCAAAACATACAAATATTGGAAACCAACATCAAGAAGACGATCTCTTAAGTTTTGGGAAACAGTGAGAACAAAGGGATCTCTCGTTGCCTCCACCGTCGATGCAAATCACTTCAAAACATCCAAATATTGGAAACCAACATCAAGAAGACGATCTCTTAAGTTTTGGGAAACAGTGAGAACAAAGGGATCTCTCGTTGCCTCCACCGTCGATGCAAATCACTTCAAAACATACAAATATTGGAAACCAACATCAAGAAGACGATCTCTTAAGTTTTGGGAAACAGTGAGAACAAAGGGATCTCTCGTTGCCTCCACCGTCGATGCAAATCACTTCAAAACATCCAAATATTGGAAACCAACATCAAGAAGACGATCTCTTAAGTTTTGGGAAACAGTGAGAACAAAGGGATCTCTCGTTGCCTCCACCGTCGATGCAAATCACTTCAAAACATACAAATATTGGAAACCAACATCAAGAAGACGATCTCTTAAGTTTTGGGAAACAGTGAGAACAAAGGGATCTCTCGTTGCCTCCACCGTCGATGCAAATCACTTCAAAACATACAAATATTGGAAACCAACATCAAGAAGACGATCTCTTAAGTTTTGGGAAACAGTGAGAACAAAGGGATCTCTCGTTGCCTCCACCGTCGATGCAAATCACTTCAAAACATGCAAATATTGGAAACCAACATCAAGAAGACGATCTCTTAAGTTTTGGGAAACAGTGAGAACAAAGGGATCTCTCGTTGCCTCCACCGTCGATGCAAATCACTTCAAAACATCCAAATATTGGAAACCAACATCAAGAAGACGATCTCTTAAGTTTTGGGAAACAGTGAGAACAAAGCGATCTCTCGTTGCCTCCACCGTCGATGCAAATCACTTCAAAACATCCAAATATTGGAAACCAACATCAAGAAGACGATCTCTTAAGTTTTGGGAAACAGTGAGAACAAAGGGATCTCTCGTTGCCTCCACCGTCGATGCAAATCACTTCAAAACATACAAATATTGGAAACCAACATCAAGAAGACGATCTCTTAAGTTTTGGGAAACAGTGAGAACAAAGGGATCTCTCGTTGCCTCCACCGTCGATGCAAATCACTTCAAAACATACAAATATTGGAAACCAACATCAAGAAGACGATCTCTTAAGTTTTGGGAAACAGTGAGAACAAAGGGATCTCTCGTTGCCTCCACCGTCGATGCAAATCACTTCAAAACATGCAAATATTGGAAACCAACATCAAGAAGACGATCTCTTAAGTTTTGGGAAACAGTGAGAACAAAGGGATCTCTCGTTGCCTCCACCGTCGATGCAAATCACTTCAAAACATACAAATATTGGAAACCAACATCAAGAAGACGATCTCTTACGTTTTGGGAAACAATGAGAACAAAGGGATCTCTCGTTGCCTCCACCGTCGATGCAAATCACTTCAAAACATACAAATATTGGAAACCAACATCAAGAAGACGATCTCTTAAGTTTTGGGAAACAGTGAGAACAAAGGGATCTCTCGTTGCCTCCACCGTCGATGCAAATCACTTCAAAACATCCAAATATTGGAAACCAACATCAAGAAGACGATCTCTTAAGTTTTGGGAAACAGTGAGAACAAAGGGATCTCTCGTTGCCTCCACCGTCGATGCAAATCACTTCAAAACATCCAAATATTGGAAACCAACATCAAGAAGACGATCTCTTAAGTTTTGGGAAACAGTGAGAACAAAGGGATCTCTCGTTGCCTCCACCGTCGATGCAAATCACTTCAAAACATCCAAATATTGGAAACCAACATCAAGAAGACGATCTCTTAAGTTTTGGGAAACAGTGAGAACAAAGGGATCTCTCGTTGCCTCCACCGTCGATGCAAATCACTTCAAAACATGCAAATATTGGAAACCAACATCAAGAAGACGATCTCTTAAGTTTTGGGAAACAGTGAGAACAAAGGGATCTCTCGTTGCCTCCACCGTCGATGCAAATCACTTCAAAACATCCAAATATTGGAAACCAACATCAAGAAGACGATCTCTTAAGTTTTGGGAAACAGTGAGAACAAAGGGATCTCTCGTTGCCTCCACCGTCGATGCAAATCACTTCAAAACATGCAAATATTGGAAACCAACATCAAGAAGACGATCTCTTAAGTTTTGGGAAACAGTGAGAACAAAGGGATCTCTCGTTGCCTCCACCGTCGATGCAAATCACTTCAAAACATACAAATATTGGAAACCAACATCAAGAAGACGATCTCTTAAGTTTTGGGAAACAGTGAGAACAAAGGGATCTCTCGTTGCCTCCACCGTCGATGCAAATCACTTCAAAACATCCAAATATTGGAAACCATCATCAAGAAGACGATCTCTTAAGTTTTGGGAAACAGTGAGAACAAAGGGATCTCTCGTTGCCTCCATCGTCGATGCAAATCACTTCAAAACATCCAAATATTGGAAACCAACATCAAGAAGACGATCTCTTAAGTTTTGGGAAACAGTGAGAACAAAGGGATCTCTCGTTGCCTCCACCGTCGATGCAAATCACTTCAAAACATACAAATATTGGAAACCAACATCAAGAAGACGATCTCTTAAGTTTTGGGAAACAGTGAGAACAAAGGGATCTCTCGTTGCCTCCACCGTCGATGCAAATCACTTCAAAACATACAAATATTGGAAACCAACATCAAGAATACGATCTCTTAAGTTTTGGGAAACAGTGAGAACAAAGGGATCTCTCGTTGCCTCCACCGTCGATGCAAATCACTTCAAAACATCCAAATATTAGAAACCAACATCAAGAAGACGATCTCTTAAGTTTTGGGAAACAGTGAGAACAAAGGGATCTCTCGTTGCCTCCATCGTCGATGCAAATCACTTCAAAACATCCAAATATTGGAAACCAACATCAAGAAGACGATCTCTTAAGTTTTGGGAAACAGTGAGAACAAAGGGATCTCTCGTTGCCTCCACCGTCGATGCAAATCACTTCAAAACATCCAAATATTGGAAACCAACATCAAGAAGACGATCTCTTAAGTTTTGGGAAACAGTGAGAACAAAGGGATCTCTCGTTGCCTCCATCGTCGATGCAAATCACTTCAAAACATTCAAATATTGGAAACCAACATCCAGAAGACGATCTCTTAAGTTTTGGGAAACAGTGAGAACAAAGGGATCTCTCGTTGCCTCCACCGTCGATGCAAATCACTTCAAAACATCCAAATATTGGAAACCAACATCAAGAAGACGATCTCTTAAGTTTTGGGAAACAGTGAGAACAAAGGGATCTCTCGTTGCCTCCACCGTCGATGCAAATCACTTCAAAACATCCAAATATTGGAAACCAACATCAAGAAGACGATCTCTTAAGTTTTGGGAAACAGTGAGAACAAAGGGATCTCTCGTTGCCTCCATCGTCGATGCAAATCACTTCAAAACATCCAAATATTGGAAACCAACATCAAGAAGACGATCTCTTAAGTTTTGGGAAACAGTGAGAACAAAGGGATCTCTCGTTGCCTCCACCGTCGATGCAAATCACTTCAAAACATCCAAATATTGGAAACCAACATCAAGAAGACGATCTCTTAAGTTTTGGGAAACAGTGAGAACAAAGGGATCTCTCGTTGCCTCCACCGTCGATGCAAATCACTTCAAAACATCCAAATATTGGAAACCAACATCAAGAAGACGATCTCTCAAGTTTTGGGAAACAGTGAGAACAAAGGGATCTCTCGTTGCCTCCACCGTCGATGCAAATCACTTCAAAACATACAAATATTGGAAACCAACATTAACAAGTGGATCTTTCGAGTTTTGGTTCTAATTTTTTTGTTTTTTTTTAGAAAGATACCTTTTGCTGTCTCCACCAACGTACCAATGGAAACCAACATCAAGAAGACGATCTCTTAAGTTTTGGGAAACAGTGAGAACAAAGGGATCTCTCGTTGCCTCCACCGTCGATGCAAATCACTTCAAAACATCCAAATATTGGAAACCAACATCAAGAAGACGATCTCTTAAGTTTTGGGAAACAGTGAGAACAAAGGGATCTCTCGTTGCCTCCACCGTCGATGCAAATCACTTCAAAACATCCAAATATTGGAAACCAACATCAAGAAGACGATCTCTTAAGTTTTGGGAAACAGTGAGAACAAAGGGATCTCTCGTTGTCTCCACCGTCGATGCAAATCACTTCAAAACATCCAAATATTGGAAACCAACATCAAGAAGACGATCTCTTAAGTTTTGGGAAACAGTGAGAACAAAGGGATCTCAAGTTGCCTCCACCGTCGATGCAAATCACTTCAAAACATACAAATATTGGAAACCAACATCAAGAAGACGATCTCTTAAGTTTTGGGAAACAGTGAGAACAAAGGGATCTCTCGTTGCCTCCACCGTCGATGCAAATCACTTCAAAACATACAAATATTGGAAACCAACATCAAGAAGACGATCTCTTAAGTTTTGGGAAACAGTGAGAACAAAGGGATCTCTCGTTGCCTCCACCGTCGATGCAAATCACTTCAAAAAATACAAATATTGGAAACCAACATCAAGAAGACGATCTCTTAAGTTTTGGGAAACAGTGAGAACAAAGGGATCTCTCGTTGCCTCCACCGTCGATGCAAATCACTTCAAAACATACAAATATTGGAAACCAACATCAAGAAGACGATCTCTTAAGTTTTGGGAAACAGTGAGAACAAAGGGATCTCTCGTTGCCCCCACCGTCGATGCAAATCACTTCAAAACATCCAAATATTGGAAACCAACATCAAGAAGACGATCTCTTAAGTTTTGGGAAACAGTGAGAACAAAGGGATCTCTCGTTGCCTCCACCGTCGATGCAAATCACTTCAAAACATACAAATATTGGAAACCAACATCAAGAAGACGATCTCTTAAGTTTTGGGAAACAGTGAGAACAAAGGGATTTCTCGTTGCCTCCACCGTCGATGCAAATCACTTCAAAACATACAAATATTGGAAACCAACATCAAGAAGACGATCTCTTAAGTTTTGGGAAACAGTGAGAACAAAGGGATCTCTCGTTGCCTCCACCGTCGATGCAAATCACTTCAAAACATACAAATATTGGAAACCAACATCAAGAAGACGATCTCTTAAGTTTTGGGAAACAGTGAGAACAAAGGGATCTCTCGTTGCCTCCACCGTCGATGCAAATCACTTCAAAACATCCAAATATTGGAAACCAACATCAAGAAGACGATCTCTTAAGTTTTGGGAAACAGTGAGAACAAAGGGATCTCTCGTTGCCTCCACCGTCGATGCAAATCACTTCAAAACATACAAATATTGGAAACCAACATCAAGAAGACGATCTCTTAAGTTTTGGGAAACAGTGAGAACAAAGGGATCTCTCGTTGCCTCCACCGTCGATGCAAACCACTTCAAAACATACAAATATTGGAAACCAACATCAAGAAGACGATCTCTTAAGTTTTGGGAAACTGTGAGAACAAAGGGATCTCTCCTTGCCTCCACCGTCGATGCAAATCACTTCAAAACATCCAAATATTGGAAACCAACATCAAGAAGACGATCTCTTAAGTTTTGGGAAACAGTGAGAACAAAGGGATCTCTCGTTGCCTCCACCGTCGATGCAAATCACTTCAAAACATCCAAATATTGGAAACCAACATCAAGAAGACGATCTCTTAAGTTTTGGGAAACAGTGAGAACAAAGGGATCTCTCGTTGCCTCCACCGTCGATGCAAATCACTTCAAAACATCCAAATATTGGAAACCAACATCAAGAAGACGATCTCTTAAGTTTTGGGAAACAGTGAGAACAAAGGGATCTCTCGTTGCCTCCACCGTCGATGCAAATCACTTCAAAACATCCAAATATTGGAAACCAACATCAAGAAGACGATCTCTTAAGTTTTGGGAAACAGTGAGAACAAAGGGATCTATCGTTGCCTCCACCGTCGATGCAAATCACTTCAAAACATACAAATATTGGAAACCAACATCAAGAAGACGATCTCTTAAGTTTTGGGAAACAGTGAGAACAAAGGGATCGCTCGTTGCCTCCACCGTCGATGCAAATCCCTTCAAAACATACAAATATTGGAAACCAACATCAAGAAGACGATCTCTTAAGTTTTGGGAAACAGTGAGAACAAAGGGATCTCTCGTTGCCTCCACCGTCGATGCAAATCACTTCAAAACATCCAAATATTGGAAACCAACATCAAGAAGACGATCTCTTAAGTTTTGGGAAACAGTGAGAACAAAGGGATCTCTCGTTGCCTCCACCGTCGATGCAAATCACTTCAAAACATCCAAATATTGGAAACCAACATCAAGAAGACGATCTCTTATGTTTTGGGAAACAGTGAGAACAAAGGGATCTCTCGTTGCCTCCACCGTCGATGCAAATCACTTCAAAACATCCAAATATTGGAAACCATCATCAAGAAGACGATCTCTTATGTTTTGGGAAACAGTGAGAACAAAGGGATCTCTCGTTGCCTCCACCGTCGATGCAAATCACTTCAAAACATCCAAATATTGGAAACCAACATCAAGAAGACGATCTCTTAAGTTTTGGGAAACAGTGAGAACAAAGGGATCTCTCGTTGCCTCCACCGTCGATGCAAATCACTTCAAAACATACAAATATTGGAAACCAACATCAAGAAGACGATCTCTTAAGTTTTGGGAAACAGTGAGAACAAAGTGATCTCTCGTTGCCTCCACCGTCGATGCAAATCACTTCAAAACATACAAATATTGGAAACCAACATCAAGAAGACGATCTCTTAAGTTTTGGGAAACAGTGAGAACAAAGGGATCTCTCGTTGCCTCCACCGTCGATGCAAATCACATCAAAACATCCAAATATTGGAAACCAACATCAAGAAGACGATCTCTTAAGTTTTGGGAAACAGTGAGAACAAAGGGATCTCTCGTTGCCTCCACCGTCGATGCAAATCACTTCAAAACATACAAATATTGGAAACCAACATCAAGAAGACAATCTCTTAAGTTTTGGGAAACAGTGAGAACAAAGGGATCTCTCGTTGCCTCCACCGTCGATGCAAATCACTTCAAAACATCCAAATATTGGAAACCAACATCAAGAAGACGATCTCTTACGTTTTGGGAAACAGTGAGAACAAAGGGATCTCTCGTTGCCTCCACCGTCGATGCAAATCACTTCAAAACATACAAATATTGGAAACCAACATCAAGAAGACGATCTCTTAAGTTTTGGGAAACAGTGAGAACAAAGGGATCTCTCGTTGCCTCCACCGTCGATGCAAATCACTTCAAAACATCCAAATATTGGAAACCAACATCAAGAAGACGATCTCTTACGTTTTGGGAAACAGTGAGAACAAAGGGATCTCTCGTTGCCTCCACCGTCGATGCAAATCACTTCAAAACATACAAATATTGGAAACCAACATCAAGAAGACGATCTCTTAAGTTTTGGGAAACAGTGAGAACAAAGGGATCTCTCGTTGCCTCCACCGTCGATGCAAATCACTTCAAAACATACAAATATTGGAAACCAACATTAACAAGTGGATCTTTCGAGTTTTGGTTCTAATTTTTTTGTTTTTTTTAGAAAGATACCTTTTGCTGTCTCCACCAACGTACCAATCTCATAAGTTATGACTACAGAAATGCCAGCAGACGATGAATATTAAGAAGAGTATCAAGAATAACAGTTAACCTGCAAGAATAAAATCATCATCCATAATCAGAGATATAAGATATGATAATAATAAAAAATGCCATTTCTGTTTACTTAGATGCGTAAAGGGGACGATTTAGAGGATCTACAGTCCATACAATATTATGACCGTATTAAAAGACAACTGCAATCTTTTGAGATACCTAACCAGACCTAAGTTTTCATCAGATTACCATAAAAGATGTGCATGGCATTCCTTATAGTTGTAACAATGAATGCAATCCTGAAACGAGAATTGAGAACGTCGAAGAACCGTAATCCCTGGATATGACATGAAACCAGGTATAGCTGATCATGTATGATAGGTAACCACTATCAACAACTGCTACGAAATGATCTCAGGATAATAGTGAAAATACTGAGAATAACATGATTGAAAGATTCGGTAGGCTGATTATAAAATTGAGCACCATTTTGGAAATTTTGGTGAGGAAAAACATTTGAAATTATCTCCACCACATACATATATTTTGGTCCATTGGAATGAACCAATATGTCATCAAAACGTGGGATTGCCTAAGATAGCCTAAGATAAATGCAGAGTGGATTAACTAAAGTGTTCTCTTATAAATTCATAGCAGTTTAATCAATATCTCAAATAACTGACGATGAAGACGGCAAAACTGTCGAAACGTTGTGATTATAATAACCAAGATAAGGATAGTATTTCGATAAATTTCAGTGCATAATAATGATAATTCTTAATCTCAGAACTTAATTGCTTTATCTGTAATTGTCAGTAATTCTAGGAGATATAATTGTGGAAAATGTCGCCACTTCTTTCTCCACTGAACGCGTTGTATCTTTTGTAAACGTCACGAAACAAATTATAGTGAATTGTTTTAACAGTTTTCTAGCTTTGAAACAAAGAGCGAATTTACTAACCGGAATAAATGCCCGATTGCTCGACTCCTCCGTAGGAGGTAACATCATCCTGCTGGCGATTCTGCCATCGATGTTTTCTTCGGGGCAGAACCAATTAAAACGAACTCAATCAACATTTTGCATAAAGCCTCCATCCCTAGCTGCGTGCTGTGAACTTGTTTAAATATGTGCCCAGCTGTTGGTTACTCTCAACTGACCAATCAGTGATGTTTGTATATTTTGTGCGATGCGCTTAGTGGTTGGTCAGCGCATGTCCTAACAAGCGCCCGGCTAACAGGAATATCCGAGACATTAATGGCCAGTGCACTTTAATCTGGATTTTTATCTGTCGACGCTCGAGGGTCGAGGCTGCATTATACCTAAGATACAGTGATGGAAGCAGAAAGGTAATTTGGAACGTGAAGTGAAGAGGCCTTTGCGAGATTTTCCGTTCGTTGCAGTGTTTTGGTTAGGTAGCCGGTAGTTAATTATTTTTTTTTACAATTACAATACTGTTTATTGGCAGTATTATTATTAGGGGTTTATTTTTAAAGGGATTTCGATTAAGCGAGTCGTTCATTTCATTAGCTTATTTTACCTGACATTTTTACTTCGTTTTCTCTAAACTGGAGCGTCTAACAATGGGACGCTGAACCATACAATGAGAACAGGCGAACTTGTCAAAGAAAACCTTAACGATTGATTTAGTCTATATCTGCAATTTAAGTGCTAAAATCCTTATTTGTTTAAAATAAGGAAATATTCAGTAGAGATTCTCTCAAAACTCACATGTCGTAGAATGTTATTAAATAAGAATTGTGGTTTTATTCATGATTTGAAGGTTCTACTTTCTCGGGTACATTAACATGTTTTTATAATATTCTATTTTTATTATTAGACGATTAAAGGCGGAGGCGGTTTAATGATAACAGGGCAAAAAACACTTTATGTTCCCAGGCCTAATGTATGATGTATGATATACCACATCAACATATTGCAACATAAGAGGGTAGGCTGAAAGGTTCATAGGCTCACTATGAAGCAGTTATGCTGAAGATATGAAATCTTGCAAGCATTAATTTCAAATCTTCTAATTAATAATTGCATTGTTTTTCTCGATACGAGGCAGGGCTGAAAATTTCATAGGCTGACTATGAAGGAGTGATACTACAGGTGCGAAATCTTGCATGCATTAATTTCATCCTCTAATTAATAACTGAACTGTTTTTCCCGTATACAAGGAGGGCTGAAGGGTCTATAGTCTTACTATGAAGGAGTAATGCTGTGAAATCTTGCATGCATTTATTTCAACACTTCTTATTAAGAACTGCATTGTTTCTCTCCAGATACGAAGGTGGGCTGAAAAGACCATAGGCTGACTACGAAGGAGTGATGCTAGAGCTGTGAAATCTTGCATGCATAACTTTCAACGCTTCTTATTGGTAATTGTGTTGTTTCGTTCCAGGTTTGAGAGTGGGCTGAAAAGTTCATAGGCTGATTATGAAGGAGTAATGCTAGAGCTGTGAAATCTTGTAGGCATTAATTTCAGCTCTTCCTATTAACAACTGCATCGTTTTTTTCCATCTAAGCTGGCATCAGGCTGTACAATGAAGCTTTCAAACGCAACTACTAGCGATTTCTCTTGAAAATAGACCAAATATGTTATCGTGAAATCTGTCATCGTGAAATGTGTTATCTATCTATCTATTAAAAATGGTTTACTCGCCCCCACCAAAAAAAGACATTCATGTCGATGTTCCTGCTTTATCAACAGTTCAAACGTAGTCAGCTGATTTTAGGAGATGAAGGAAGTGTTTTGAAGATGACCCAAGGCCTGAGCGTTCACTTGCCACCATTGAGAAAAACACTGTTCGTGTTCATGACATGGTGATGGATTACGAGCCATATACGATAAATGAAACAACTTATTGTTGTGGAGCAGACCCTTGTACACAAGATGGACTCATCCAAAGTATACTTATACTGACAGAGAAAATATCTGCAGGTTGAGATAAGTTGAGTCAGGGTGAGAGATATGGAGACAGTACACAGGGTGTTCACAGAGAGTTATACGAGAGTCCAGAGAGAGAGAGAGATAATTACGGCTTCACTTACAGAGACTTGTACATATACTTTCTACTAACCCGCATTCCTGGACTACTAATCTTCACTTCAAGTCTGTATTCTTACGTTTAATATACTTATTTTTCTATCTCAATTACTGGCGTTGTTTATTTATTTGTGCAGGATTCCATTCCCGGAATCCACAACATTTATCAAATATCATTTTCCCCCACAAACTACAATACAGGATAACAATGATGAACTTAATCTTTTAACTGATTAAAAAGTAATGTTTTCTCATATTGTTTATATTTTGAATTTGAATTAAACTTTTTTTAATATAATGGACTTTATAAGCTGTCAGTTCATATCTATCTATCTATCTATCTATCTATCTATCTCATTGTGTTTATCTATCTGTCTGTCTATATCATTGTGTTATCTACCTACTTCAGTTTCTTTATTTCTATCGGTTCATATCCATCTATCTTCTGCTCATATCTATCTATCTACCGCAGACTGTCCATATGTATCTATCTATTTATCTATCTATCTATTTCTGTCTGTTCATCTCTCTCTCTCTCTCTCTATATATATATATATATATATATATATATATATATATATATATATATATATATTTATAATTATCTATCTTCTGATCATATCTATCTATTTAAGTCTTTTTATATATATCTATCTCTCTCTCTCTCTCTATATATATATATATATATATATATATATATATATATATATTTATAATTATCTATCTTCTGATCATATCTATCTATTTAAGTCTTTTTATATATATCTATCTCTCTCTCTCTCTATATATATATATATATATATATATATATATATATTTATAATTATCTATCTTCTGATCATATCTATCTATTTAAGTCTTTTTATATATATCTATCTCTCTCTCTCTCTCTCTATATATATATATATATAAATATATATATATATATATATATATATATATAATTATATCTTCAAACTATCAATCTTCTGCTCATATCTATTTCAGTCTTTTTATCTCTCTCTCTCTCTCTCTCTCTCTCTCTCTCTCTCTCTGGGGGTCCTTCCAGTTGTATCGCTTGGCTCTGTATAAAGTCATTTGTTTCGGCAACTCGCGATCAAATTATAAGGACCATGAAATGGAAGTAACAAAAATAGGGACACCCAAAACTACAAATATCCCTGATGTGATAGGGGTATTGGGTATGATAAAGTAGGGTACCGAAAATCATTAGTAATATTACTGTACACATCAGCATCTCAGAGCTACAAAAAATTACTTGCGGAATTTGCATATATCATTCACAAAAGCCTTTCCGTCTTAACGAAAGGTCCCAAATGTGCATAGATAAAGGTTCCCCGTTTTTTGTCATACACTCCGGTGGGGTCGAATTGACAATTAGGCGCTCAAATTTACTGATTTAAAGATTATGCACGCAATAATGTATGTATAGCTGGCCACTCATATTCGAGGATACCTGTCTACTAGGGTGGCTAGCCAATCCCTATTGCAGACGCTTGCTCAGGCGCATTTGTGTTTATTCAACATCCACAGAACCCATCTGTGGTTTACACTGCATATACTCAGCAGACCGTAGTTACAGGTTCTGGGAAAGAGCGTGATCAACAATTTGAACAAGGCCAGCAGTTTCGGCCACGGTGACCTGTGACACGTGATAGCACAGCTATGGACGGCACCCAGGGTTTGCGTCTACCCAATTTCACTCACAACGGTTGGGTCAACCTGTAGGATGGTTTTCAAAGTTGCCGCAGGGATCGATCCCTCCGGTTCAATAACATAAGGAAGTCTCCTTCCTGACAAATGGACTACGGTGAGATTCGAACCTGGGACTCATTGTCAGAATGCGGACGTTTTAAGCACTCGGCCAAGTGCCCAAATTATAAGGACCTGCTTTAATAATAAAGATAATAATTCCTTATTTTCCAAAATGCCATCAGAAACACGCCGTAAATGATTTGCTTTTTGTGATGTCTGTATTTTACAAACTAAGAGTTACTTTCAACTCTCTGATGGTAATGAGTTCCATATGCAAATGAGTTCCATATGCAAATGAGTTCCATATGCAAATGAGATCCATATGCAAATGAGATCCATATGCAAATCAGTATACAAAAGACATTTGGCTAACCCGTTATGGAACAGCAGGCTTTAATGAGTTATAGGTGGAAAACCTATAATTTATACCGGGTTATTATAAGCCTATATTTAAGGCCATATTTGATTTTTATAAACCTATAATTAAAACAAGTTTTTTTCGTTAATCAGTAATTAACACCGGATTCTGTTAGAAATCGATAATAAATATTTTCACTTCTAGAATAAAAAACCGGATTCTGCGGCGGACATTAATTGGTCAATTTTAACTGAGTGTGCGCATGCCATACCAACACTTCCGTTTTGGCATAAACGGGTAGAAAATCAGAAACTGGCAAAAAATTCAAATTGTGAATGAGAAGTGATCGATAATTTTAGCAGATATGAACTCATAGTCAGATAAACAAAGGCGTTCAAAGCTATAAATGTAGCACGTAAAAGAATAAAGGACCCATAATCAAAAAGCAAAAAATGGTTTATATTTACAATATTTTTTTATTTACAATTTTTTTAATCAAAACCTTCCGTATTTGCATAGACAGAAAATCAGAAATTGGAGGAGATTTAAATTATGAATGAGAAAAACAAATCAAGGTGATAAAGCCACTAAGACGCAAGGGGGGACCGGGGATGAAAGAGAATGAGTGGACTTTATAAGCAAGCGGAAACTCAATCCTAAACGGGAAACAAGGGATATACCTCTATTCCTGTTCAAAATACGGAGAGGACTGTAATCCTGACAATAAGCGATCCTGCCTACACCTATTTTACATAGCCCCGATGTGTTCAAAAGTTCTTTAAGCTGGCCAAATTATCATGTGGAATCAATATTTGTCAATTTAATTTTTAAGCATTGCAGCACAGGTTTTGAAAGATGCAAATCCTGGGTATGTCGATAATCTGCAATGGGTACCAAAAGTCACGCGACAATTGGCAGAAAGCATTCGACCCATAAAATTCCTTAATATATTGTCACATACAGAAAATTTAAAAGGTTATCCATGGTGACACAAGGACAAGGTTTAGAATGGAATCTGACGGCAATACCGTAAAAGAATTGCTCAATCTCCATTTGCTCTTCGGCTTTACGGATGTCTCAGGCGCCGGGCAATAAACACAGCCTACTCTCGAATGAGAGGTACTGCCTAGAGAAAAGACCTCCTGGGGCTTACGTTTAATATAGTCAAAGAATATGAATCCCAACCAAAGGCGGGAATCGCATATAATGCCTTCAACTACAAATATTTCGTAAATAATTTTATGTTTCCAGGGTAAAAGGGTAAAAGTATATCAGGATGCGGTGGATAAATTATCGTTAAAAATGAAATTAAAAGTGAAATCACATTTGAACACTTATATTCCCCAAAATTCCACAGAAATATCTTCAAATATTAAAGAGTAGATTTATTCAATAAAATCGCCATTGCCTTCATCCATTTTGAAAGATCAAAGGGGTAAAGGAGAAATGAAAGCCAAGAGAGTACAGGGTGCGATGGATGAATTGTCGTCTAAATGACGTAAAAAAGAAAATAACACTGACATCACAATTTAACAGTTACATTCACCAAAATTCCACAGAAATATCTTCAAATATTAAAGAGTAGATTTATTCAATAAAATCGCCATTGCCTTCACCCATTTTGAAAGATCAAAGGGGTAAAGGAGAAAGGAAAGCCAAGAGAGTACAGGGTGCGATGGATGAATTGTCGTCTAAATGACGTAAAAATGAAAATAACACTGACATCACAATTTAACAGTTACATTCACCAAAATTCCACAGAAATATCTTCAAATATTAAAGAGTAGATTTATTCAATAAAATCGCCATTGCCTTCACCCATTTTCAAAGATCAAAGGTGTAAAGGAGAAATGAAAGCCGAGAGAGTACAGGGTGCGATGGATGAATTGTCGTCTAAATGACGTAAAAATGAAAATAACACTGACATCACAATTTAACAGTTACATTCACCAAAATTTCACAGAAATATCTTCAGATATTAAAGAGTAGATTTATTGAATAAAATCGCCATTGCCTTCACCCATTTTCAAAGATCAAAGGGGTAAAGGAGAAATGAAAGCCAAGAGAGTACAGGGTGCGATGGATGAATTGTCGTCTAAATGACGTAAAACTTAAAATAACACTGACGTCTTATTTAAAGATATATATTTACCAACATTACACGAAATATCTTCAAATACTAAAGAGTAAAACTTCAGCGACGGCTTCCAGATGATTTCGGAATCTGTTACGACTTTTCTGGACTGTCTCCTTAATAGTTGGCGAATGCCGCCATAATCCTTGCCTTCAGTTCATCTCTGCTGTTAAAAGGAGTTTTGCTGATCTCTAGCTCACCTGTGTCCCCACACATAATAATCAACGGGATTAAAGTCTGGAAACTTCGGTGGCCAAATATAAGCAGTAATGTGCTCACAGAAACTGTCTGACAGCAATAACTGTGTTCTCCTGCGTGTGTGGTATGTTACTGAGTTCTGTTGCCAGATATCGTGCCTCCCAGCAGCCAACCTCTTGACCCAGTCCAGCACTACGTTAAGTTACATTAACCCACGAACCTCTAGATGAATTCTATGATCCCTCTTTTTCATAAATTCCAATTGCATAAGTACTTTCGTCTGTTCGTACAGACATCATCACCTGGATGTAAAAACAAATCTATTTCCATACCTGATGATGTCTGTATGAACAGACGAAAGTACTTGTATAAAAAGACCCTATGCAACTGGAATTTATGAAAAACAGGGATCATAACATTCATCTACATGTTCGTGGTTTAATGTATCTTGATAAATTTTTTTCGCGAAGATGTATTCTCGCCATTTATATCATTTTTATGAGTACGTTCAGTTAAAACGTGTTTCGCTGTAAGTCTAGCTTGGCATGTTGTACATCTTGGTTCATCTTCATGCTTCAGCAACTATATATGGATGAGCTATGTGTAAGCAATGTGTAGTCGAGGCAGCATTGTAACCGAGGAATTTTAAAGGAAAATTAGAAACAAAATGTTCACTTAGACTTAAAAAGATACAGCTGACATTTCTAAAATACTAAACAATGAAAGGGGGTTCGGAGAATTTGACATTCACATGACATACTGACCACAAGAGAGGCAAGGTGAAACAGCGAGTAACGTGCCTAACAGGCTTGGGTAAATGAATGACAGAATAGGGCGTGAGAAATTTACTAAACAAATATTACTAAGAACTAAAAATGGATAGGATGTTGTGGGGAGCCATGATTTTTGTTATTACTGATTCAGTAAATTTAAATTCAATGAGAAACCATCCTTTCTGATGTCTCTTGCTTTTATCTCAGCGTTCCCGTTGGTTTGATAGCAAGATGGACAGAACATGTGAATAACAAAGAGGAAAGAGGATTTAGAGAATTTAACACTCACAAGACATATTGAATATAAGAGGGAGACAGTGGTAAACGAGTTTAGGTAAATAGAAGATAGAAGAATAACCCGGAGAGTTACCAAGGAGATTCATGAACGACTGAAAGTTGTGGAGAGCCATGATTGCCCTGAATGAACGTAGCACCTAAAAGTGTCACACTATCCAGAAGGCGTGCTATGGTGTTCGATTATCAGCTAAATTTGTTCATTCCTTGTCAACAAAAAGACAAGTACTCTTTTGGGGAAAGAGTTCACAGGAAGCAAATGAACGATACAAGATATAACTGGCCAATGGGGACCGGTAGGCATTTCGTGAGGAGAGAGAAAATTTAAAGACACCGAATACTTCAGTTGACATTAAAGGAAACATGACTGAAAACGACGTCGGTGTCTCTGTTGGGTTGTGAATATTCGATTGAGATAAGTAGGTGCATAATTAGAGGAAGAAGAAAATAAGAAAAGTCTCAAGTGAAATCGAGAAGAACACGATACTATCGCTTTTTGCCTTCTATCAGAATGCGGGGGAGTGACGATGAGGCTTGTCTGAGTGAAATACACCAAACTAGAATTGATTAAGGGGTCTGCGGCTAAAAATAAAGTACGAAATATGGAAACAAAGAAGTCTGAAATGAGTGGCATGTTGGATACGAACAGTCTGTAGTAGAATTGGTGGATAAGAATGTAAATATTTGCATATGTTAAATAAAGGAAAGTTGGTTCTCTGTATCGTGCCAGAAAGTTTTTTTCGTCTGAGTTCATCCTTCAAATCTATAAATCAACCATTCGTCCTTGCATGGAATATTGCTGTCATACATGGTCTGGTGCTCCCGCTGCACGTCTCGAGGTCCTCGACAAAATCCAGAGGAGAATATGCAATGTGATAGCCCCTAGCTGGCATCTAGTCTACAATCGCTTTCCCACAGATGTGCCGTGGCTTCCCTCTGTCTCTTCTACAAGTATTTTCACGGCAACTGTTCTGACAAGCTATTTTCGCTGGGTCCCACACTGCATGAATTCAAGCGAGCTACCAGACTGGCATCTCGGTCCCAACCTTTCGCTGTTGAAACAGTTAAATTTAACAATCACTTTTACTCAAACAGCTTCTTCTCTCGGACTTCCCGTCTGCGGAACTCCCTTCCCCTTACTTGCTTCCCGGATGAATATAATTTTCAAATATTCAAGCGTAATGTCAATCAACATCTGACAACCTGAGCTTGTCCCACGTCCTTCTCTGTCTCCTTTCCTCAAAAACGCCTCTTTACTCTTGTTCTCAATCCTCTGTAACCCCTTGCGTGCTAGTGGCACTCCCGCCTTACTTAGGATGAATTGCTTTAAAAAGAAGAGAGATATAAAGTGAATAGTAAAGTAAGAGACAGACGGAAGTTGACTACTGATCACGTGTCGTAGAACTACCCAATACAACACCATTACAAAGAACACATTGAAACATTAATATTCATTTTGAACAGCCGGAAGTTTTGATTGTTTTATTTCATACAGCTTCTCATCCGGCAGCAAAGCCTCCGAATTGGGGGACTTGGGGAGCCTAGAACCACGTCTTAATTGCTGTTGTTCCCAGGTTCACCCTAATCCGATGTGGTAGCATCTGTTAGGGCAGTCCTGGGTATGACGATAAACTACATCCGGCAGAAAGGCCTCTTATCGGGAGGTTTTGAAGAGATGCTACAACTTCCTAATTGCTATTGTTCTCAGCTCCACCCTGATTTGAGGTGGTAGCATCTGTTAGGGCAGTTCTGGGTATGACGATAAACTACATCCGGCAGTAATGCCTCTGATCGGAAGATATTCAGGAGCGTGGAACCCCCTCTTAATTTGTTGTTGTTTCCAGTTTCATGCTGACCCGCTGTGGTAGGACCTGTTATGGTACCAACTATAGGCAAATAATAAACCCCCAAGCAAAAACAAAATACTAAAAGTATAAAAATACATATTTATAGTAACACTACCGATTTTATAACCAAATAACCAATTCCTGTAGTTGAAGGCATAAAATATTTAGCCTTCTGAAATAACCAAGAGAAATGTTGATATGCCGCTAAACAATAACAATCACATGTTCCATAAAAAGATCATATTGCTGTCGGCCCTCTAAGATAATATATCGGCGTTATTTCTGATGTCTCTAATGCAATGACTGAAAGAAAAGATACTGTCCCTTTCCTAAGAACTCCGACATTGCCTTGTCATTGGCTGTAAATAAACATTAATGGCAAGATGTCAAAACCAAGAATCAATCATATTCGATTAATTCCACCATTTTATGGTTCAAAATGCCATTAATAAAAATCGAAAAATAGTTTGATGTAGATAGTAAAATATTTAAGATTCCGAATAATCGATAATTTTAAAACTTTTTAAGATCTACGTTCAGGATAGTTCCGAAATTTATAATTAATTATGACTAACATAATTTGTTAATTAAATACATTGGTTTCCAGGAATTATTTTTAAGCAACTAACCCCCAAGGAAGGCAATAATTCCACTAAGACGAAAAGGAGTTACTGAGCGTCAGAGAATATGAGAAAAATACTATTAATGAAAGTAGGCAATAAAAGAACAAGAATTAAGAAGATAGAAGATAACGATTGACATTGCATTTAAATTTTTGAAAATCAAAGTCTATAAAGCCACTAAGACGTAAGGGGTTACTGAGTGTTAAAGAATATGAGAAAAGCTGCTATTAAGGAGAGAGGACAATAAAAGACAGTAGATAACGATTGGCATTGCATTTAAATTTTGGAAGATCAAAGTTCGCTGGAAAGTAAGGAGAGATCCACAGGCGAGAAGTGCGAGAGAAGAAACTGTTAGCATAGGACTTACCGTTACATCTAGCCATTTCAACTGTAAAATAACGAGACCTTGCCGCCAATCTAGTACTGCGCTTCAATTCATAAAGTTTAGGCACCATAGAGAAAATTTCATGAAATAAGTTACCATGGAATTATTTATCGTAAAAGCACAGTGGTGGAAAAGTGACTGACGGAGAGATGCCTGATCAGGACCAATGCAGAATTTTATCAAGAATCTCTAAATGTGGCAGCAATATTCAATGTATGAACGAATGGTAGACTTATAAATATGTAAGATAGATTCTGGAGAGAAAATATGTCTCGCACGACACAGTGAACCAACTTTGTTAGCAGCAGACTGAGCTATGGATTCAATATAATCTTGCCACCTCACGTCACCCTACAATGTTTCTTTCTTTTTATGTACCGTGTCCTTTCAAAACACAGGGCCATTGCTCTCCAGCTCCCTCTATATCTTGCAGTTCTCAACAAGTTCCTTCCCTCTGCTTCCAGGTTCTGTCATCCACTTGCTTACGTCCACCAGGTATGTCACGCGTTGTTTTCCCCAGTCTCTCTTTCCCTCTATTCAACCTGTGAGTATCAGATTCTCCAGGCCCTCCTTTCTCGTTGTGTGTCCCACAAACTGCAGCTGCCTCTTCCTGATATTAAGTATAAGCTTCCTCCTTGTTTGCAACCTCTCTAATATCTCATCGTTGCTCACACGCTCGGTCCATGATATAGCACCCTTCTGTAGAACCATACCTCCGTTGCCTCGAGCCTCTTCATCTTTGAGGAAATCGTCCAACATTCGCTGCCGTAAAGATGGACAGATGTCACGTAACAATTCCGTATTCTTTTCTTTGTTACCAAAGATATTCTCCTGTCTCGCAGTACTCTGTCCAGCTTTTTTTGTACATTATATATAAGATGCAAGATAGATTCAGGAGAGAAAAATTGTCTAGAACGACACAGTGAACCAACTTTCCTAGCAACTGATTCAATATAGTCGTTCCACTTCATGCCAGCGGAAAATATTAGCTGAAGATGCAATGAAGAAGAAAGGGGTCTCGCAGACGCGATTAATAGAGAGCAATTTGGTTTCGGAAACGTTAACATTAACAAGCCATTTCTTGCCCCAATTTAGGTTCGGTTCACACTCTTCCTTGGACTTTTGAACAGAAATAGAAATTAATCCTTGTTTCCTGTTTAGGATTGGCTTTCTCGTTCATTGTAAAGTCTTCTCATTCTCTTTCACTTCCAGTAGCCCCTAGCATCTTATCGCTTTGCTTGGGGTGAATTACTGATAATCTGAACCTTCCAGGGATAACTTTATATAGAATAATGAATGTCCATTCTCTCTATAAGACAAAGATTTAAATTGATTTAATGTTTATGCCCGGATGCAAAAAGGTGATACAAACTTATTAAGGACAATATTTCAAAATGCTTTACAATAATAATAATAATAATAATAATAAACTGGTGTGAACACCACTCGGACCCGGTTACGGAGATAGAACCTGTAAGAATTTTACGGGGCTTTACAATACACACAGACCTAACAATCAAAGCTAATCGCCCAGACATCGGGATCGAGGACCACAAACAACAGAATGTGCTTTCTTATTGACATGACAGTCCCTGCAGATTGTAATCTATCTTTGAAGATCTTCAAAAAATACAATCAAAATGCAAGGATCTTGAAATGGAAATATAAAATATGTGGACACATGAGGACGTCAGTAATACCGGTTGTATTTGGAGCCCTCGGATTAATTGGGAAAGATTCCGATTGATTGGATATATTCCGAGCCATTATCCCTTGCACCACCCATGCATCGAAGCTGACCAGACTTAACTTTGGTGATCGTAAGGCAACCGGCTTTTCAACACTATATGGCCGCATGCCGTACATCTATAATTTAGTTTATTTAAATAAGAAAACTTCTCTCGGCAGAATCCATTGTTAACATTGATAAATCTACCATCCATCCGTGCTTGGAATACCACGACCATATATGGTCTGATGTCCCTGCTATATAAATCGAGATTCAAATAAGAATCTGTAATGTTATCCATCCTGACCTGGTACCTCGATTTCAGTCGCTTTCTAAAGGTGACATGTTTTCTCTCTGTTTTCTCTATAAATACTCCCATGGTAAATATTCTGATAAGTTTGCCTGCCTCATGAAATCTGCTAATATTTAAATGCAACACCAATCGACATCTTTTGTTTTTTCTGAATCCTCTTCTTCTCCTCATTTCTCTTTCAATCCCAGTAACCACTTGCATCTTAGAGGCATTATCTCCTTACTTGGGGTGCAATGACTAAAAAAAAGGTTCACTTTGGTTTAGACGCCGCTTTGTGTGGTGTGACCGCAATGCCGGTGATAAAAAAGCACTATAAATAACATTTTTGCTTACAATTTCTTTTTTAATCGCTATCACCCAATGCAAGACAATAAAGCCACTAAGACACAAGGAGTTACAGGGTGTGTAGGAACGGAAACATTAATAATGAGCAGAAAGAAGAAAGTGTAATCAAGCGGACAGTAGAATTTCTGCAGATTAAAGTTGGCTGGAAATCATGGAGCGGGAAGGAAGAAGTGCGAGCAAAGAACCTGTTGGCACAGAATTTACGGCTACATCTCGCCATCTCAATTGTAAATTGATGAGACCTTGCCGCTCATCTAGTACTGCGCTTAAATTCAAATGTATCATAGCGAAGAAATCATCCGAACAATTTCCATGAAAGTATTTATAGAAAAGGCACAGAGAGGCAACCTTACGGCGGTGGGAGTGTGACTGAAGCCGAGCAAACAGATCAGGACCAATAATATTACTGATTCTTCTTTGGATCTTATCAAGGACCTCAAGATAAATAGCAGGGACACCGGAACATATGTGGCAGCAATATTCTAAGCATGGACGAATGGTAGACATAAATATATAAGATAGATGCCGGAAAAACTTTGTAACCATTATTACCAGCAATAATTTTTTAAGGAAAAATTATTATCAGCAATACTTTAGAAAAATAACAGCAATACAAACAGCTATACATTCTTTGAAAAAAATATGACCAGCTATAGATTTCTTCATGGAAAAATATTCCCAGAAATAGATCTTTGAAGAAAAACATTACGAGCAATAAAAATTTTGTCGGCATTAAATAACCCATTGAGGTGTTGATATGCCGTAAAACAAACCAAACCAAACATTTTTATGCATCTCAACGATCAAACATTACAGTATTGATTCTGAGAAGTGAGTCAAGCCGAGAACTTTTCTGATATTCACATTGTATTGTTCCAGGAAATACCTAACTCCTGGGGTCATACTCTCCGTTTACAAGCGTCATGTCAGACCGGGAATGCAGCATGGCTGCCATATCAGGGTTGTGACTACCCAATTTTTACTGACCATCTTCGACATAGTTCAAAAAGTGATTACACGGTTTTGTGGATAGTGAATTATTCACCAGCCTGCAACGCTTATCCCGCAAACAAAATGCTGCCAGACTTCCGAGGCTATATCGCTATTACTACGGCAGATGTCGGACGATTTACGTTCCTTAGTGCCGCCAGCTGAAACCATCGCAGGTCAAACATTCGCCGCTCAACCTTCGCATTTCAAACGTTCGCAACTCAGACCTTCACAGTTCAAACTTTAGCAGCTCAGACATTCGCAGCTCAGAACTATTCAGTTCAGACCTTCGTATTTCAAACCTTCGCAACTCAGACTTTAGCAGTCCAAACATTCGCAGCTCAGAACGTTGCAGCTCAGACCTTCACAACTCAGACGTCTGCAACTCAGACATTCTCAGATCAAATCTTCGCAGTTCAGACCTCCCCTACTCAAACTTTCGTAACTCAGACCCCCATGCTATGTTTACGGTGGCAAACAATCCCTTCGTTTTCCCTTGTTAAAAAAGCAAGTTCCACTCAGTTTCTTCCACCAGAACTGTTACTTTGTGGAACAAACTCCCGAGAGGATGCTTCCTTGACAACTCCAATGTTGGTCTCTTATATCCAGACTCAACCATATCTATCTTACTCGTCCTCATAATACACTTACTTACCCCTTCCCCTCCCAATGTTACCTACAACACAGCCCTACAAAATGCCCCCACCTGGCTCAAGTGATGCCTGAGCCTTTAGGTCCTGCCTGAATCGCCTCCGAACAGCTGTTAGACGCTGTAGAGCCAACCTTCAGAAGTGCGGATATGCGACCGATGAGGATCCCATCTACCAATGCGGGCTGATCACAAACTATGGAACACCTTTTGGTTTGCCCCAATCTTGAAGATTCATGCACAATTAATGAACTTGAAATCTTAATACTCCAACCAAGGCTCTTTGTGAAACACCGGATGGAAGTGGTGATTCGACAAAAAGAAAACTTAGTATTACTCTACATTGAATAGCTCTTCAGCCTTATGTTGGGTGAAATTTCAGGCTTCGTTTGGTTTGCGTCTATTTTCTTTTTACTTCATGTCAAAGTCAGGAACCAGGAAGAAGCAACAATAAAGCTGAGAGGTGAATTATAACATCAGCGACATTTGCCAGGTTTGAAAGACAAGGAATTATTTATTCAATGAGTCAACTTCTTCTTCTTCTTCTTCTTCTTCTTCTTCTTCTTCTTCTTCTTCTTCTTCTTCTCCTCCTCCTCCTCCTCCTCTTCCTTCTTCTTCTTCTTCTTCTTCTTCTTCGCCTCCTCCTTATTCTTTTCTGCTTACTCCTCCTACTTCATCTTCTTCTTCTTCTTCTCCTTCTTCTTCGCCACCTCCTTCTTCTTCTTCTTCTTCTTCTTCTTCTTCGCCTCTTCCTTCTTCTTCTTCTCCTCCTTCTTCTCCTCCTTCTTCTTCGCCACCTCCTTCTTCTTCTTCTTCGCCTCTTCCTTCTTCTTCTTCTTCTTCTCCTTCTTCTTCTTCTTCTTCTTCTTCGCCTCCTCCTCCTTCTTCTCCTCCGCATCTGCCTCCTCCTTCTTCTTCTTATTCTCCTCCCTCTTCTTCTTCTTCTGAAACAACCCTATCTTTCAAGACATGAACATCGGGTCTGAAAAGAGATCAGCCAAAATGTTTCAAAATTTTACTATTTACATCAACTTTTAAATAAATTCAGTCTATCTTTTTTTGCCTAGGCTTGTGTAAAAACCACGATACGACGGAACGAAAGAAAGAAAGAAAGAAAGAAAGAAAGAAAGAAAGAAAGAAAGAATTCATCGTATTATCTTGAGTGCTGTGTACACGAACGCAATTATTTACGTAGACGTCTATCTCAGAAGGCAAATCGTTGGTCGCCTTATCGTATTATTATTATTATTATTCTCCTACTACTACTCCCTCTACTCCTACTACTATTTCTTCAACTCCTCCTCCTCCTCCTTCCTTTTGAAAACAACACTCCCCCTATACTTGTTAAAAAATACTAATTAATAAATTCAGTTTTTCTTTTGCCGAAGTTTATGTAAAAAGCAAGACACGACGAACGAAAAAATCAATGAATGATTTGTTTGCTTTATTTTGTTTTACGGCATATCAACACCTCAATGGGTCATTTAATGCCGACAAGATTTTTCGGATAGATTCATATGAATAGAATATGTGTTCTTTGTAAGAAATCACTTTGTAGATCAAGTTATATTGATGTATTTTTGTAAAGAGGGTTTTTGTGGAGAGTCAAATGTATAGTCAATCTTTTTTCAAAAATGTATTGCTGGTATTTTTACTATAAATATCTTCTTTTTTTCTACTTCCGTAATGTCTTAACTCCAGTTTGTTCGTTCACAATTTTCCCATAGCTAGAACCCTAACAGGGGCTACCACCTCGAATCAGGGTAAACCTGGGAACAACAGCAACTAAGAAGTAGTTCCATACTCCGCAAAACCTTCAATTTTCCTGATCCTTGCTGCCGGATGCAGTTTATCGTCATACACAGGACGGCGAAATATCAGTAAAAAAAAAATCGTGTATACATGCAGCCATGGTAAATGTATACAAAACTTTGATAGGGTATCTAGCCTGGAGATTTTCTTTTTCAGGCAGTACGGACTATGCATAACTCAGAGTTCACTAAAGGCATATTATATTGTTGTTTTTTTTAATATTAGTTTAAGTTTTCCCAAATGTTACAGTGTTCTGTATACTTCTAAAATCGATTTTAGGAAATAAACATTGAGATCTATACGTAAGTGCAAGTGTCCGTAAAAGTTTAACGCACCTTTCCCCTACTCTGCCTGACTGTAAGCAGGAGGAGTTTAACATCGTCCAGGAATATCCAATCAAAACGAACTTCGTTTCAGGTGACAAAGCTTGAGCCTTGTCGAGCCAAACAAGTGTAGTCCAGTCTAGGTGGCGTTTGCAAGCAGGTACGTGACACAAAAAAACTTTTCTTAACACTAATATTTTTTTTTAAACTGGTTCTGAAAATCCTTCCGTTTCTTTTAAAATTTTTTCCTGGACGGTAACACCTTCATTTTGTTTTTAAATAGGCAGCTTAAATTTAGAATATTCGCCAGCTTCTTATATACTTAGAGTTTTAATAGTCTGTCAACGCAATGCGTTATAATCAACCGACCTTTTCTTTGACAGAGCGAATGAAAGTTAAACATTTTCAGTCTGAGCTAGGAATTCTATTAATAAAATATTTGACCAGCTTTTTAAACCGATTTCTGCTACATGACCTTCATAAATGAAGCTGGGCCGGCGGTGCAACGGTCTCGTGTCCAACCCCCGAACCTATGTGGATCCAGTTTACTACGTTTCAATTTTCATACGGTAGTATCCATATAAAGTACTAATTTTATTGCATCTTAATTTTGTACCATAATGGATCATATACAATATAGGCGAACAATTCAATGAGAAACAATTGAAAATAAATCCGACGTATCTAAATACAAATCAGAGACAATTGATAATTTCTTAAACAATGTTTTGCGACAATTGTTAACATTTAAGTTGAGATTTTTCTTGTTATATGAATTTTATATAAATAATTTTTTTCGCGTTTTACCATGAAGAAACAAATTCATTGGATTTTGAGGGGAAAAAAAAACCCAAAATTAACGCCAAAATTTTTGTGCGTAGTTTGTTGATTTAAAACGTATATAAATGTAAGTAGACTAAAACGAAAATATTGATAAGATAGCGAAAATCATAAAGTACTGCCCGGGGCCTCCAATCAGGCTAATCCCCCCACCAGCCCTAGCCACAGACGTAGTACGCTCCGGCCTTTTAATTACTATATTTATATTTGGTTTCGTATGTAAATGTGTTTTACATTCAAAATATTTTCATTTTAAATCAATTTTTTTTTTTATTTAGCCATATTTGAATAGTTAAAAATCAGACAGTTGGTTATTAAAAACTGATTTAGAGCCAAGTTTTGGCTTATTCACTCTTGTTTCTGTTTTTTTTTTTAACAGAAGGTTAAATGTTGTGTTAAAAATCGACTTTACTCAAACGCTTAGCTGGGCTTTCTGAATTTTCTAAAGTTTCCGTATTTATTTGATTCTTCGATTTTAACATTTCCAATCTGATTGATATCAAACATATCGGATTCTAAGTCGAATGGTGAGATTGTCATGATTTGATCTTTTTATTATTATTCAAGCTCAAAAGTTTGAATTGCAAATTGATTCATCACGGTAAAACACACGGGGTCTCTCATGCAGACTGTCACTTTTATGGTCACTCAAACACACACACACACATATATATAATTTTAAGGTATGCTATATTTATGTGATCGAGTGTTCAATATCAGAAATAGAGCATATGTAAATATCACTGTTATATTTATGTTAGCTCTGTCACTGATATTGAGCACTTTCTAATAAGTACCGCGAATATTATATATATATATATATATATATATATATGAGTTGCCGATTGACATTGCATTTAAATTTTTGGAGATTACAGATTTCAGGGTAGCAAGGAAACGGAAAGACGTTCAATTGACGGGAAGTGCGAGACGACTATATATATATATATATATATATATATATGTATATATATATATATATGTGTGTGTGTGTGTGTATTGGCTTGGAACGTTTTTAAAAATATTCTAAAGATTCAAACATTAAAAAATTATCTTGAATATACCTCTCGCTGTTATATATATATCTATATATACATACATATATATATATATATATATATATATATATATATATATATATATATGTGTGTGTATGTGTGAATTTTCGAAAAGGTCACTGATTTTTAATGTGTAAAGGAGTGCTTAAATCAAGATTGATACATATGTGATAATCAATGTCCTTACCAATTTAATATAGCTTTTATACAAATCCGATCAATCATGTTATATTAAATTATTTCTCGACAAAATTATTCCCTAATAAATTATCCATCCAGTATAAAAATGGCTCGTATATATATGTATATATGTATATATATATATATATATATATATATATAGTGTGTGTGTCTGTGTGTCTTATTAACTTGAATACATTTTGAGTTTTTTTAAGCTACAATTTTTAAAGAAAAGCTATTTTGACTTTTGTGACAGGAGATCACTATTAATTCTTTTAAAACAAATTATTCTGAACTTCCAATATTCTTTTTAGTTTAATCCGACTCGTCGTGAGCTCCATGTGCTACATGTTGAATATTGTACTTTTGACAACAACCTTTCTTTTATGCATGTTTCATTGAATGTTGCGCACAACATTTTTTTCTTTTATAAGGTCTAGGAGGTTGTATATTTTGCATATGTGCATTTGACGTGAATCCTTTAACAGTCGGATAATTACGTATGCATGTATGTACTTACGTGTACATATATTTATATGTGTGAAACGGATTAATATATGTATACATGCGGATAGGCATACGTGTATACATGCCAGTGAATCGTTATTTCTGCCTTCTTAATTCCTCTTCTTTTCCATCCTGGGTAAGACGATACACTACATCCGCGCCCCAGGTAAGACTATAAACTACATCCGCGCCCTAGGTAAGACTATAAACTACATTCGTGCCCCAGGTAAGACTATAAACTACATCCGCGCCCCAGGTAAGACGATACACTACATCCGCGCCCCAGGTAAGGCTATAAACTACATCCGCGCCCCAGGTAAGACTATAAACTACATCCGCGCCCCAGGTAAGACGATACACTACATCCGCGCCCTAGGTAAGACTATAAACTACATCCGCGCCCCAGGTAAGACGATAAACTACATCCGCGCCCCAGGTAAGACGATAAACTACATCCGCGCCCCAGGTAAGACGATAAACTACATCCGCGCCCTAGGTAAGACGATACACTACATCCGCGCCCTAGGTAAGACTATAAACTACATCCGCGCCCCAGGTAAGACTATAAACTACATCAGACAGCAAGGCCTCTGATCAGGAGGTTTTGAGGAACGTGGAACCATATCTTAATTGCTGGTGTTCCCAGATTCACCTTGACCCAGGCGGTAGCATCTGTTAGGGTCCCAGCTATGGGCAAATAGTTGACATCCAAACTGGGGTCAAAACACTATGAAAGTGTAAATATAGGTTTTAATACCAGCAATAATTTTTTTTAAGGAAAAATTATTAACGGTAATACATTATTACCAGCAATACATTATTGAAGAAAAACTATTGCCAGCAATGTATCTTTGATGAAAAGCGTATTACTAGCAATAGATTTTTGGAAAAGAATTTTACTAGAAATAAAAATCTTATCGTCATTAAATAACCCATTGAGGTTTTGATATGCCGTAAAACAAAAGAACCAAAATCAAACCTGTGCTTTTATTGTTTTCTCTTCTTAATAATGTCTTTTTTTTGTCATATTTGCCACACACTCATTAACCCCTTTCCGTCTCAGTGACTTTATTTTCTTGCGTTGGGTGAAATGATAAAATAAACCAAAAATGTAAGAAAAAATAGACCCTGGTTGTGGTTTGCGGGATAATGCAAAACGGCTCGGAGAGAAAAATCGGTCTTCGAATTCCAGTCGGGTTTTTTACATTCATTTACCTGCAAATACGTTTCGAAAACGTCTCAATCTATCTCTTCATCATCAGCTATGGGTTAAATATTAGGACTTGGTTCTGGAAAAATTGATGCTATTTTCAAAAATTGTTGATGCAATGTTCATACACAAAAACAAAATAATTATTTAAATAAGTTTTTTGTGGTACAGAATTTAATAATAGCTAGGAAAAGGCAAAATTTATAAAGCATTTTTTTTTTAAAAAGCTAAACCAAAAAAAATACAAAAAAAAATCAACCGGTTTTGTCCCAGGACTCATCAAGTTTATTTTTCTGGAAATAACAATATTAAAGCATTTAAATTAAATTAACGAAATGGAATGGAATGAAACAAAAAGAATTTCAAGAAATAACATTCGAATAACATTCAGACCCAATAAGCATTCTCTCTGTTTACAAATGTAAGGCCCACGGGATCTGATATACAAGGACTTTATCATCTTGAGGTGAAATGTGGAGTGGAACCTAGATAAAATCAAAAAACGGTCCGCACTAAAATTAACCACACATTTTCTACTATTTATTACATGCTCTGCTATAGCAGAGCCAGAAGTATTGGTTAGTTGGCTCTTCCTGACAGCCGGATTCAAAATCCTGGAGGGTAAATGTTGTTATTTTCTCGAATTCAAACACTGGGACGTCCTCCCTATGTAGTCGAGTCCACAAAGAATTATTCTTACAAAATATATTTCGTCTTTAAATAACCAGCAAAGGGTTGATAAGTCGTAAAAACAAATCAATAACCTATTATTCCAAATTTTCGAACAATTCTTCTCGAAATTGTAAATAATAATAATAATAATAATGACAAAATAAACATTTAAGTTTAGAAGATGATTTGATGCGCTAAAATATACGAATCAAGGCTAGTTATTATTTTGAACTCTCTACACAAGAAAATGGATTCTGGCTTATACAGGTTGTCCATAAAGTTTGTGTGCACTTTTTTTATGAACACCCTGTATATATATATATATATATATATATATATATATATAGGGTGTCATATATATATATATAGGGTGTCCATAAAGTTTGTGTGCACTTTAAAAAATTTATAACTTTATTTGTATTTGCGATAGAAATAATTTGTAAAAAGGATGAGAAAGAAGTAAATCTATATTTTTTAAGGTTTTATTGAAATTTTATTTAACTTTCCACATGTCCTCCATCATTAGCAATACAAAGGGTAATACGATTTTGCAGTTCACGGAAAACATTTGCCAACTGATTTACAGTAATGCCTGAAATCACATTAGTTATTTTAGCTATAATGGGCTCCGTCAGGCTATCTCGCCCAAGAAACACTAATTCTACTACAAAAAACAGAGTGAAACGGGAACGAAAATAAAAAAGATAATTCTCAACTGGAACTAGTGCTACCGGAGATTTAGGATTACAGATTCGAGCGGGCCGGATTCATCTATGTTTGCTAGCGAGGACATATTCCGTCTTATATGAAGTCATTTTGATTTTGAATTTTGTTGTATCATTTATATATATATATATATATATATATATATATATATATATATATATATATATATATATATAATCTGTAAAAAATGTTATAAAGTTTAATGTACCTAGTTTTAAGTATAGCTAAAATAACTATTGTGATTTCAGGCATTACTGTAAATCAGGTGGCAAATGTTTTCCGTGAACTGCAAAATCGTATTACCCTTTGTATTGCTAATGATGGAGGACATGTGGAAACTTAAATAAAATTTCAATAAAACTTGAAAACATATAGATTTATTTATTTCTAATCCTTTTTACAAATTATTTCTATCGCAAATACAAATAAAGTTATAATTTTTTTAAAGTGCACACGCACTTTATGTACACCCTGTGTGTGTATTTTTCACATTTTTCTATGCATACAAAACATGCTGGATATTCTATGTAAGAGATTTGCAGAGGATGATCTGTTTTGGATATGTTTCTATCTCGTTTTTATAATATCGACATCAAAATATATATCAAGAGACATATAGACATACATATAGATATATATAGATATATTTATTATTTTTACAATCAGTAAAAATGAAAGAGGAAAATTGTAATTAATATATCTAGACAATTAGCATTCATATAAATGATCACCATTTAAATATCACCAAACCGAATATTTATAGTCTCAAGTATAAACGACCAATATTTACCTTTCCACCAAACCAAGTTAATGGTTAGATACTCATATATAAGCGATCAATATTTACCTATCCCGGAACCAAATAAATGTTTATAGACTTAAATGTAAAGGGCCAATTTTAACCGATCCTTGAACCAAGTAAACCTATATAGCCTCAAGTATAAACGATCAATATTTACCTATCCCCGAAGGAAGAAATGCCAGTATTTAGCTATAACTGAATGAGGAATAAACTTGTAAAAATAAATATAAAAAGATAAATAATTTATAAAATGGTCAACATCGATTGTTTATTTTAGTCAACAAGCTGTTACTTTATTCGGGGTAGGTATATATTCTATTGCTTAGAAGTACCTTCCTCTTAGAAAACCTATTGTCAAGAAAGACGACATTTTGAAAAAAAAACTCTTGATATTTTATACATTATTTTATTATTATTATATATTTCCTTCATTTTAATATCAGTTACTTTGCATCTGAGCTATTCAGTAAACTCATTCTTCGGTCGTAATTACACATCTTATATGAGAAGTAAAGACATTCTTTGCGAGACTCAAGCCCCCCAAATATGTTGATCTCAGTTGCTCAATTCCACTCCAACAGATGAACATTCTAATTGAACTATAAGAACCAGAAATTACAAAAGTGTATTTCCTCCGATTGATTAGTTTTACGTGTCACCCAAAGAAAGGAATAAAGCCACTAAGACGGGTGTTACTGGGTGTTAGAGTATATGGAGAAAAGACGCTAAATGATAGTGAACAGGAATTAAGAAGATAACGATTGACATTGCATTTAAATTTTTTAAGATCAAAGTCTATAAAGCCACTAAGACGTAAGGGGTTACTGAGTGATAAAGAATATGAGAAAAGCTACTATTAAGGAGAAAGGACAATAAAAGAACAAGAATTAAGAAGACGGAACATAACGATTGGTATTGCTTTTAAATTTTTGAAGATCAAAGTCTATAAAGCCACTAAGACGTAAGGGGTTACTGAGTGATAAAGAATATGAGAAAATTACTATTAAGGAGAAAGGACAATAAAAGAACAAGAATTAAGAAGACGGAACATAACGATTGGTATTGCTTTTAAATTTTTGAAGATCAAAGGCAATAAAGCCACTAAGACGTAAGGGGTTACTGAGTGATAAAGAATATGAGAAAAGTTGCTATTAAGGAGAAAGGACAATAAAAGAACAAGATTTAAGAAGGCGGAACATAACGATTGGTATTGCTTTTAAATTTTTGAAGATCAAAGGCAATAAAGCCACTAAGACGTAAGGGGTTACTGAGTGTTAAAGAATATGAGAAAAGCTGCTATTAAGGAGAAAGGACAATAAAAGAACAAGATTTAAGAAGGCGGAACATAACGATTGGTATTGCTTTTAAATTTTTGAAGATCAAAGGCAATAAAGCCACTAAGACGTAAGGGGTTACTGAGTGTTAAAGAATATGAGAAAAGTTGCTATTAAGGAGAAAGGACAATAAAAGAACAAGATTTAAGAAGGCGGAACATAACGATTGGTATTGCTTTTAAATTTTTGAAGATCAAAGGCAATAAAGCCATTAAGACGTAAGGGGTTACTGAGTGTTAAAGAATATGAGAAAAGCTGCTATTAAGGAGAAAGGACAATAAAAGAACAAGATTTAAGAAGGCGGAACATAACGATTGGTATTGCTTTTAAATTTTTGAAGATCAAAGGCAATAAAGCCACTAAGACGTAAGGGGTTACTGAGTGTTAAAGAATATGAGAAAAGCTGCTATTAAGGAGAAAGGACAATAAAAGAACAAGATTTAAGAAGGCGGAACATAACGATTGGTATTGCTTTTAAATTTTTGAAGATCAAAGGCAATAAAGCCACTAAGACGTAAGGGGTTACTGAGTGATAAAGAATATGAGAAAAGCTGCTATTAAGGAGAAAGGACAATAAAAGAACAAGATTTAAGAAGGCGGAACATAACGATTGGTATTGCTTTTAAATTTTTGAAGATCAAAGGCAATAAAGCCACTAAGACGTAAGGGGTTACTGAGTGTTAAAGAATATGAGAAAAGCTGCTATTAAGGAGAAAGGACAATAAAAGAACAAGAATTAAGAAGACGGAACATAACGATTGGCATTGCTTTTAAATTTTTGAAGATCAAAGGCAATAAAGCCACTAAGACGTAAGGGGTTACTGAGTGTTAAAGAATATGAGAAAAGCTGCTATTAAGGAGAAAGGACAATAAAAGAACAAGATTTAAGAAGGCGGAACATAACGATTGGTATTGCTTTTAAATTTTTGAAGATCAAAGGCAATAAAGCCACTAAGACGTAAGGGGTTACTGAGTGTTAAAGAATATGAGAAAAGTTGCTATTAAGGAGAAAGGACAATAAAAGAACAAGAATTAAGAAGACGGAACATAACGATTGGCATTGCTTTTAAATTTTTGAAGATCAAAGGCAATAAAGCCACTAAGACGTAAGGGGTTACTGAGTGTTAAAGAATATGAGAAAAGCTGCTATTAAGGAGAAAGGACAATAAAAGAACAAGATTTAAGAAGGCGGAACATAACGATTGGTATTGCTTTTAAATTTTTGAAGATCAAAGGCAATAAAGCCACTAAGACGTAAGGGGTTACTGAGTGTTAAAGAATATGAGAAAAGCTGCTATTAAGGAGAAAGGACAATAAAAGAACAAGATTTAAGAAGGCGGAACATAACGATTGGTATTGCTTTTAAATTTTTGAAGATCAAAGGCAATAAAGCCACTAAGACGTAAGGGGTTACTGAGTGTTAAAGAATATGAGAAAAGCTGCTATTAAGGAGAAAGGACAATAAAAGAACAAGATTTAAGAAGGCGGAACATAACGATTGGTATTGCTTTTAAATTTTTGAAGATCAAAGGCAATAAAGCCACTAAGACGTAAGGGGTTACTGAGTGTTAAAGAACATGAGAAAAGTTGCTATTAAGGAGAAAGGACAATAAAAGAACAAGGATTAAGAAGACGGAACATAACGATTGGCATTGCATTTAAATTTTAGAAAATCAAAGGCAATAAAGCCACTAAGACGTAAGGGGTTACTGAGTGTTAAAGAATATGAGAAAAGCTACTATTAAGGAGAAAGGACAATAAAAGAACAAGAATTAAGAAGACGGAACATAACGATTGGTATTGCTTTTAAATTTTTGAAGGTCAAAGTTGACTGGTGAGCAAGAACCCGGAATAAATTTCCGCAATCTAGAAACTATAACGCGTAGAACATCCAGCCAATTCAACTATAAGACGCTTCACCAATCTATTACTGCGCTTAAATTCATGAAGTCTAGGCACCATAGAGGAAAGTAATATTTATTTTCTGCTATATGGGAATAAAATGTCTCTGCTGACACTTGAGTTTGAACATAGATCGCATGTGAGCACACTATGGCGATCCCATTATTGAATTAAGTAGACCACGTGATCATTTCAATAATTTAAATGTGTGTGTATATATATATATATATATATATATATATAATTTAAATGTGTGTGTATATATATATATATATATATATATATACACACACACAAATTAAATAGAGATAATTGGTGAAGATGGATAGGTATGAGATTGAGATCAAATAAAGATCGGAATCCGACAGGATGATAAATTCGTTCACAAAGTGTGGGACATATCACGTGATCTAAGAAAACCGCATCTACAAAAAAAAGATTTTTGTTTAGACAAATTGTCTCACTTGTATTCCATAGAAACTATGATGGACATAACTTTGATTTCTTCACTAATGCCACCGGAATTTTAAAAAGAACATAATTCTTTGAGCAGTAAATACTTTGAAAGCTTAGTAACAACATTACCTACTATAAACACACGCCTAAAACATTACATGACATCGTTATTTTTTTAATCTATTCTTCAAGTATTTAACTTATATATATTTAATACAAACAATACATGTTTGAAAAGATCAGGCACAACCCGAATGCACAAAGGAGAAAACTTTAGAACTCCGACTAGACAGACACACATACACATTTACGAATATACATTATCAGCCGATGCCCGCTTAAACATATATGAATCTTTACAAATTTAACAAGTTTGAAAAGATCAGGCACAACCCGAATGCACAAAGGAGAAAACTTTAGAACTCCGACTAGACAGACACACATACTCATTTACGAATATACATTATCAGCCGATGCCCGCTTAAACATATATGAATCTTTACAAATTTAACAAAAACATAGAATTATGTGCGGTTTTAATGTATGTATATATTTACCACCGATAGATTTATAATACCCTTGCTTTTCTTCTCTCGCCTCTTTTTCTTCTTTTGTCCTTATTTCTTCACACCTTTCTCCTCCTTTTCTTTCACACCCAACGCCGTGCGTTTGTTTATTTATTTATTTTTAAATACTATAGCGTTCCTTAGTTTGTTTGTTTTGTTTTTTTTTAAATAAAGGTCAATTGATAAAAATCGCCTGAGGATACCGTAAGTTTGAAACGAACGAAGGGGTTTCAATTAACTTCTGATTTTTAAAGAATATATATATATATATATATATATATATATATATATATATATATATATATATATATATATATATATATACGTTAAGATAGAACAGGTTTTCAGATAAACCCAATTGTTCTCACATAGTCACTACACTTGGTTATGTATTTATATGTTGGCTGCTGTGCAAGGTTGGCTGGAGCGTACCTTTTCACTCACATTACCACAGCTAAAACGCATTACAACCCCTCTCGTGCTTACATAAGTTGGTCTCCATAAAAGTGCAGCAAGTGTCTATGAGTAAGTTCAATTTAGCTCCTCTGGTTCGTGCATATTTTCTCGTCAGACGTCAATTTACTCGTGTACTGCCTGTAAGAAGGTAAAAAATGGGTTATTAGCAGAAGGTTTTACTCTCTACTGCCAAACCACTAACATACTTTGGAAGAGCCCTAAAAAATAATCGGAATAGCTCCCACATATATATTTATAGTCATCCATAGACAATCTGTTTCGCTGTATCACAGCACATCAGTGTGGCTAGACACCCGATCACTTCAAGCCGAGAACAACAAACGACCGATTTGGTATCAGTCGGAGATTCTAACCCTAGGCTATAGGCGCCCAGCAGAGAAATTCTTGTGTATTTTTTTTTCATAAACACGCCGGTGACCAAGAAAACTCAATCCAGCTGGAGAGTCTTGCATTATCAGCAGTGATATCACTGTTTACAAATTATATATATATATATATATCTGCCGGAGTAATGAAAAACATTCCTTTCTTTACAGACACACGCACCCGGCAGATTTTTTTATGACTTAAACCTTACTTTTTGGGATACTCATATTTGAGTAGAAACTCCTTTCATTTAATAAACAGTATATTTATTTTACACTATTTACATTATTCGGACTATTGTCTTCTTCAGGTGGCTGGAATGTCGAACTGAACCCTTTATTTCGCTCACTGGAGTAGACTGTTCTAGTTCCACGTGCCAGGTCTAATGGCTGTCAGTTATCAGTTATCTCCTGGTAATTTCCCTCTGAAAGTTCTCCACTGCCTTAGCCGGGTATTGAACTCACACTCTTTGGGTCCTGTCACCGGATCTAACTCTACGCCGTTATCCACTGTGCCATGTGTCCTTGAGAATATAGACAGATATTTATTTTAATCTAACGACCTTGATATTTGAGAATCCTTATTAAACCCATATTTCTCGAATATTTAGGCCGAATAGGATTATCCATTCTGAATTAACGCAGCATCTCTTTTAATTCATGGCAAAACGAATGTTTCAGCGAAGCCGATTTGAACGGCGGGATCAAAAGCGTGCAAATATTAAAGCTAGTTGACATCATGCTTCTCAATACCTTACCTGCCATTGTGTTTTTGTCGTACGCAATAAAGCAGGCCTTGCTGTCCATTAGAGGAAAATAGTGGCAATTGACCCTCAACCGCTTGATCAAAATGGCCCAACCCCATGCTCCACAGGACTCGGTACATAGATGCGTGTCCATGGAAGTTGAGTTGGCTAACCAAATGTCGTTTTCCTGGGTATGACGATAAACTACATCCGCGTCCAGGGTAAACTACATCCACGGCAAGGCCTCTGACTGGAGGTTTGAGGAGTTTGGAACCACCTCTTAATTGCTGGTTTCCCTAGGTTCACCTGTTAGGGCCCCAGCTATGGACAAGTAATTTACCCCTAAATATGTGGTCAAAACGCCGTTGAGGTGTAAAAATAGGAATTAATACCAGCAATAAATTTCTGAGGGGGACAATTGCTACTAGAAATCCATTATTAAAGGAAAATTATTACAAACAATATTAAGAGGAATACGTTCTTGGAAATATATTACCAGCAATACATTTTTGAAATAATATTGCCAGCAATAAAAATCTTGTTGGCATTAAATAACCCACTGAGGTTGATATGCCGTAAAACAAAATAAACCAAAACTCTGATCTACAAACTGATTTATTACAAAGAATACATATTCTATTCATATGAACCTATCCTAAAAAATCTTATCGGCATTATATGACCCATTCAGATGTTGATATGCCGTAAAACAAACCTAAATTCCGATCTACAAATTGTTTTTTTACAAAGGATACATATTCTATTCATACGAATCTATCCTAAAAATCTTATCGGCATTATATGACCCAGTGAGGTGTTGATATGCTGTAAAACAAAATAAACCTAAACTCTGATCTACAAAGTGGTTTCTTACAAAGGATATATATTCTATTCATACGAATCTATCCTAAAAATCTTGTCGGCATTAAATAACCCATTGAGGTTAGTATACCGTAAAACAAAATAAACCCAAATCTTTGATCTACAAAATGATTTCTTACAAAGAATACATATCCTATTCATACGAACCTATCCTACAAATCTTGTCGGAATTAAATAACGCATTGAGGTTGAGATGCCGTGACAAAACAAATAAACGAAACCAAATAAATCGCAAGTTCGAATTCTACTAACGGGTACATTCTCTTTATGAAGTTTTCTCAATTACGCTGGCAAGTAGACGAAATAAATTCTGTTTAAAATAAACAGAACGTCTACTCAAATACGGGTGTCCACTAAAATAACGGTTAAAGTAATAAAAATGAATATATATATATATATATATATATATATATATATATATGTGTGTGTGTGTGTGTGTGCGTTTGTGTAAGCGAGTGAAGAGTTTTGTAAAGACAGCCAAACGTCACTTGCCTGTAACGATCTGCAAAGAGAAACTTGATATGGATTTAAGTTATGTGCATAAGAAAAGAGGCGCGCAAATAACGAATTTGTCGACGAAGTGCAAACAGAAAATTTAGTTTAGCATTCTAAGCCAGAGATCGATCTTAGTGGACAATCATTTTCGCAACACTGCATTTGCATACGTCTCAGTTCTGTGCTCAGTGAAATAAACACTTGTGTTCTTAGAGATTTCAACGATTCAGCCAACTGCGTTTTCCGCTTTCGTCTCATAATTTTTATAAATATTTTGTTGTTTTTTATCGACACTAGAGTTTATTTTCTGCAACATGCTAACGTGTGGCGAAATCTTCACAGTATTTGGTCTTGTTGAAGTTATCGCTAACACTTTTTGCCAAAATTTACAAACTCTGTTTTGTTTCATTTCGCAACCCAATCAATGAAATTTGAATAAACTGATTTGTTTGGGAAAATACTTTGACAAGAACCCTACTTCGGTTTAATAATTTCTTTAATTTAATTTTATAGGACTTCATGGCAAACAGTATTTTAAAAGAAAATTTCTTATTTTCCATTTTAACAGCGAACAATAAATTCTTAGGATTTCTTACTCTTGAGCTTGCAACATACAACTGGTCATGCGTAAATATTTCTTTCTGGAGCCACATTTCAACTTTTTTAAGCTTTTGACTTTGTGGTTTGTTTATTGTTCTCGCAAAAGCAGAAAGATATACCGAAAACAACATTGCATTTTAATTAAATAAGTATTTGTTATTTTAATCATTATTTTTTTTAAATAGTGAGAGTATTTTGTATATTAAATAACAAAACTTTTAATTTTTCCAAAAAATGAATGAGAATGTATTGTACTAAACTACGCGCCCTAGTAAAACCAAAGATAATTTGTTCCTCCTTACCTGTTTGCACTTCTTCCCAGAAATTGGTTTCGATCGGTGACTGCATGGCTATTTTAGATGGTGTGCGGGTTCGGACAGATTAACGGAAGTCACAGTTTTATATATAGACTAAAAAGCATATGTATGTTTTATTTTTATCAGTCCTGGCGCTACTTCAATCGTCTGCTCCAATCATCGGGGGAGGGATCTAAGGCATGAAACAGACTTTGATTCTTTTTCCTTGTGATCCTTTAAGTGGGCTTTTAGCTTGCCAGTGCCTCTCTCCTGTACAAGCTGTTGTCAGCATAAGAACACGGAATAGGGTGTGGCTCGACTTCGGTCCACCTCAAAGCTAGGGTAGTAGTTTTAATATTTCAAATGCGCATTTTTTGTTTGAATATAGTAATGTTGGAAATCCACAAATGTTTTTGTTCTTAAGTGTTTTTTCAGTTAACGTGACATGGACAAAATGGTCGAATTATTAGAGTGAATGACTTATTAGGTTTTTCCCGAATTTTGTACTGCAGGTCAATTTTTTCATAAATATATTAAATAGTGCAGTATAGCGTTGCGACACCGCACGTTCCAAAATTATATAATCGTTAATAAATAACACATTCTTAAAAAAAAACATCTTTCGATCAAAAAACATCTTTCGATCTACAATACATTTATTTCGTCTTGTAGTTTACCTGAAATGGAAAACAAAATACAGCCTGATGATGAAAATATTAAATTTTTGAAAGTACTAACAACGGAACATCAAATCCATCTTTCAATTTTAAGCATAAGGATTGCATCATTCAATGACTGTTTAGTGGGTTAATGCTTTATTGGTTTGTTAGCAAAGAGATTTCGCCATTAATTACATTAAGTTTACTGATTAATTTTTGTGTTATTACGACTTTATAATATATATACCACACTAGTGTATATATATATATATATATATATATATATATATATATATATATATATATATATATATATATATATCATTGTTAACCTGTAGAAAAGACAATATTTATAAATGTAAAAGACAATAGGAAAACTGTAATGGTAACCGACTCGTCTCGTCCAATGTCGAC
>OZ038514.1:73548258-73610758 GCA_964036315.1 Acanthosepion esculentum
TCTCGATCTCCAGGTCTTTGTATTTGGACAATTTCTCGATAATTTTCATGCAGGTGTTTCTCTCAGATGGCCCTGTTATGTCAGTATTATCATTATTATTATTTGTATATGTTATGTTTCCTGCTTTGTATCCTGCAGAGCCGGGTCCAAACTATGATTCTAAGGCCCTATAGGAGAATTATCATTTAACCGATAGCACTTTTCTTACTATATAGGGTGTAGGGCGATCTTCTGGGCAACTTGCATGTTGATGTTACCTGGGACACTTAGTAAAATTCTGTTAATCTCGATCTCCAGGTCCTTGTATTTGGACAATTTCTCGATAATTTTCACGGACGTGTTTCTCTCAGATGGTACTGCTATGTCAGTAAGCACACACTTACTGAATTTCTTATCTTTTATGATAATATCAGGTCAGTTGGCCTTTATTTCATTGTCAGTTTGAATTGACGTCCCAGAGGATAGTTACATCATTATTTTTGGTAACTGTGTCTGGTTGGTGCCCGTTCTATCTCTCAGTGTTTTCGATTTTGTGCTTCTTGCATATCGTCCAGTGCACATACGTCACTACCTTATATTTCCCACATGTCTTGCATTTCGGGTTAGTTCCATCCTTGGTATTTGCCATGCAACGCCTTTTGTCCTCCCCTTTTTTTAAATAATTTCATTTGGCTAAGTTGTTTTGCTTTCCGTTTTACTCTTTTGGCGGAGATGGTATTCGCTTCAGTTTTTGTTGGTAGGGTTTCAATTATATTGTTTCTTGAAGGGTGTAGCTTCTTTGTTGCTGGAGGGGATTCGGTGCTTAAATATTTGTAGGAGAGGGTCATTGGTTTTTATGAGGTTAGCTTACAATTCGATTGTTGCAGTTTTTAGAGTTCAACTTGGATTAGAACTCAGCTTTCTCAAGCTTTTGCCACGTACAGCCTATCAACATCTGATTTCGGGTGGTACATCCTCATTTGGGTAAGCATTTTTCTGGCCTTCTCGTCGTCCAATCTTTTAATGTCATTCAACTTCCATTTAATAATGTTGAAACTGTATTTTACTACTAGTATAGCTTAGGTGTGGATATCCTTCATTTTATTGGCCCCATTAATTTCGCTTTCTAGTATCAAAAGCACTCTCCTATAATATTCTTTATAATTGAAAGTTGTATGTATCATCTTGGTCTAGTTCGTTAAATCTTGTTCATGTCGATGTCTAAATCTTAATTTTTCGTTAATTTATCGCCTTTAAACTCTATCCTGATGTCTTCACTGAAGGTTTTGACAATGGTGATTAGGTTTTCCTGCTGGTTGTCATCCTTGGCAAACGTTTTAAGATCACCAGTATAGAATAGGCGATTCAGTTTGTCATTCTGTGAAATGTATCCCTAGCTAATATTGTTTAGTAGGCAGCTGAGTGGCGCTAATGCAAGGCAGGAAAGTAGTGCTGAAAATGATTCTCCTTGCAATATTTTTATGTTGTCTGCTCTCTATGTTAATGACCTGTTTGTAAACTTTTGGTTTACAGTAGTTTTTCATGATATCCTTTATGAATTTGACCGTCGTGCAGCATACTCTGTGTATTTTTAGGCTCTTCTCTATCCATGAGTGTGGTACACAGTCGGACGTCTTTCCGTAGTCGATCCATGCTGTCAATAAGATTCTTTTCTTTGTTTTCACCTCTTTCAATATTGTTTTCATTGATAATTAGTTGGTCCCTGCAACCGTAACTTCCTCTTTTACATCCCTTCTCCTGGGATTAAATTGTTTTTCTCGTGCAAGTTATATGTCTTCTCGGTTATGATAAAAGCGAGAATCTTATACATTGTTGGTAGGCAGGTAATGGGTCTGTTGTTGTTGTTATTATTATTATTATTATTAAAATGCCAGTATCTAATGTCCGCTATATTTTCTAACCAACAGAAGAGCAATACCAATATAGGTCACAGTTCAACTTCAAGGATGCTGTCACAGTTCTTTCAAGTTTCCGTTTTTTTAATAATCGCCTTCGTATACATCCGATCTCCAGGTAAGCAATTGCATTTTCTTTCAAATAATTATGAATTTGAAATAATGGAGAAACACTGATTACTTTATACGAATCATTGAATAATTTCACCAGTTTCCAGGTTTAAAATAATTTCATATATGTATTTTATTTCATATGTATTTATTTCATATGCACTTTAGCTACAATTGAGGTTGAACGACAAATTTATATCAATGTATTTAAAGTAACAAAAGCGATTTATGTAACAGCAGAACTGAAATAAGGTCAATATGTAGACATATATCTACAAATGTCCTCGGTCACTATGACCCCGGATGAAGATTTTTTTTCTACACATCCTTCACTTTTCTACTTCCGGTGCCATAGTTTTATAATTGTAGTATGGTTTTACGAACACTTATTGCCCGCCGCCTGAAGTGACCTAACGGCCGAAACCAGGGTTGTCTGCGGTTATATAAAGTGTTTTTGCTGCTTTATTATATTTACTTGCCTTGCATGACCTTTTTCAAGGCAGCTGCACCGAGCACTGTTTGATATACGTCCGTTTTGTATTATGGTATTTTTCCCGACTTCTTAACAGATTTCGTCATATATATATATATATATATATATATATATATATATATATATATATATATATATATATATATATATCAGGCTTCTATCTGCTCTTAGAACCATGGCAGTGACTAAACCGGCTCTCAGAACAGACACTAGTCTGGTGAGGAGGGTAAATGTCAGCCCAGCAGAACATAATACAAAAGCTGCTAAAAGATGGATGAACTCCTCAGAGCCAACAACCACGTACCCTAACTATGGGTTAAATAGTCACACTAATCTACAATTGGTCCAGCAGTGGTAGGTACGGCTACACCACTGGACAAAACCAAAGAAAATTGGTGGAGGTCAACCAAATTGAGATTCCTTCAACAGGAGTGATAAGGCCCTGGATTTGGAGTTGTACGAAAGAAACCTGTTGCTAATTAATTATATCGCGAGATAAAGGTAACGCGTCGTTTGATCAAGATTCATTCCTTTGGTGGTGAGACAAGAGTGGCCTCTCCGGGGCGCAGGCCTGGGTGATGGTTTATGGAGGGCGTGCCAAGGCTACATGCTGATGACGAATACTGAAAAGGGAAATGGAAAGTTGGAAAGAAAAGAAATGGGATCAGATACGACGGTCGCTCCGAAACTAATGCCTCACTTTATTATTTTCTCTCCCGGCCTCAGAGATGGGTGATGATCGCATTGGAGTAGAGAAAGAAGCTTCATGCTAATATCCTCCAGTATTTTTACCTTCTTACAGAAAGCATCTGAACAGTAATCTGATAAAATGTCGTCTGACATGATAGTTTGGCAGTCGAGTTTAGACACTGACTCCAATTGCCCTGGATATATCGAAAGTCTTTGGCAAGGTGTGTTATCATAGGCAGCAACGCAAATTCTCCAACTATGGAACCTCTAGAAAGACTATCTCAGTTACCAAGACCTTCCTAGCAGCTAGGGTCCCTGAAGGTCATTGTTAGCGACCAGTCACCGGAAGACCATCAGATCAATCCCGGAATTCTTCAGGGTTCCCTCCTCAGTTCTACCTTCTTTCTATTCTATATTAATGATCTGCCTATGAGCAGACGCTCACCATTAGCGAGAATCTCGATAATAAAACTGTTTAGAGGTGAACCACCAAAATTCTGGAAGACCAAAACCAAGCAGGCTCATCTCACCTCTGACCTAACCTAGTTGGCTTAATGAGGAAAGGTCTGGTTTGTAAGATCCATTATGACCAAAATCAAACTAGTAACATCACCAAGCAGTCCCCGACTTTTCACTTTTCATTAATATTTCCTGCATAGACCCGTGCACTTCACTTCTTGCCCTGTCTTACGTTAATACTCCACCACAAAATAACCCTCTACATTGAGTTGCTCTTGGGCCTTATATTGTGTGAACATTAGTATATATTTAAAAAATAATAATCATAGTTTATATGGGGCACCAGAATGAGAAAATGTCATCTTACATAACTGTAGGTCATGTGAGATGACATTTGTCTATATTTCTGAGATGAGGTATTATGTACACTATTTACATTATTCGGACTATTGTCCTCATCTTTGTCGCCATATTCATTACAACGTTTCGGCCATTCAGTATCTGTCTATATTTCTGAGATGAGGTATTATGTACACTATTTACATTATTCAGACTATTGTCCTCATCTTTGTCGCTATATTTATTACAACGTTTCGGCCATTCAATATCTGTCTATATTTCTGAGATGAGGTATTATGTACACTATTTACATTATTCGGACTATTGTCCTCATCTATGCCGCCAATTCACTTACCTTTCTGAGTAAAACTATTGAGATTCTGAAAGAAAGATGTTATTTCGTAAAGCAAATATAACTTCATTTATTACAACGTTTCGGTTGTTGTAGGCTCCGGCCTTCTTTAGGTGGTTTGAATATCGAACTGAACCCTTTATTTCGCTCACTGGGGTAGACTGTTCTAGTTCGACGTGCCATGTCTAATGGTTGTCAGTTGTCAGTTATCTCCTGAAGAAGGCTGGGACGTACAACAGCCGAAACGTTGTAATAAATACGCCGACGAAGATGAGGACAATAGTCCGAATAATGTAAATAGTGCTGGTACGGAGTAGAAATGGTTCACCGATTTCCTTCATATGGAAAAATATGAAACTCATATGAACGCTTGCTGAACGTTAATGGAAACCAAATAGTTGATAGTTAAAATATATTCGCTACTTGTTACAGTTAAGTAAAGTTTTACAAATAGATGCCAACTTGTTGAAGGCCAAATAAAATGCAAATTTTAAACACTTCTCTGCATTATATAAGACGCTTTTCCTAAACAGAACAATTTTTTATATGAAAACCAAGAGTCCCCCACAAGAGCTAGATTAAATGCCGCCCGACAGGGCGACTTTTAAGCTAGTTTATAATGAAACGTTCACTGCAATTTTGGATACAAACGGAAAATAAGTTACTTCCCTTGAACCATGAAAGCAAAGATAATGGCTAGTATAATATATTTTTAACCTCGCATAATTTGGCTATCCTGAATATGAGCTCAACGAAAATCGTTCCCTGTGTCTAACTTTTCTAGAGCTTTTGAATGAGTTATGAATCATTGGAATCGGAGCAGTGGAAGCGGAAGAGTTACTTGGACACACATACAAACACATATATATAAACTGTACTTTATATATAAGATTTGGATGCATGAGACTGAATTGTTTTGAATCGTTTTTTTCTTGCAGTATTGGCACAAAACAGAACAGAAACTAATAGCTCAAATACATCCAATATCGACGCAAATACTACAACCAATGGTCCGCTTGAAGTAAGTCTTCTTTTTTTGTGTTATTTAAATTCGGGTTAAAGCACTCAACTTCAATAAACAACATCCGGCAGAAAAGTCTCTGATTGGTTAGTCTTCAGGAACGTGGAACAACCACCTGATTATTTTTGTTTCCAGGTCAAACCTGATCCTGGGTTGTGGCACCTGTTAGGCTCCCGGATATGTTTAAATAGTGAAGCCCAAAACAAAAACAAAACACTATGGAAGTAGACAAATACATTATCAACATTTTGTCATGAGTATGGCTATAAACTGCACCCGTGAGCAATGCCTCTGATCAGTGTATAGTAGGTTTTGTAGTATGCGGCACCGCCTTTTAATTGCTGTTCAACCTGTACGGAGGGGGATAGAACCTGTTGGGCTGCCAGCTATGGGCAAATAGTGAACACCCAAACTGGGGTCAAAACATAAAAATATATTAGAAAAAATTATCAGCCATACATTTTCATAGTAATAAAAAATATATTTTTGAAAAAGATTCACCAAAGCTCAGAATAAAAGAAAATTCTGTCATTAAATGACCTATAAGTTGTTGATATGCCATTAAACAAACCAAACCACTCCAGAATCGGTTATTTGTGTTGTAACCTAGAAAGGGTTACTGGATGAGGAATAATCAAAACGGAGGTTGGAAATGAAATGATAATCTTTATAACATCAACAAAATACAATACTCGCCAGCGTCGTTAAGTAGATAAACCACCGCTAGTCCTGGACTACGTAAACAGCATATTACCCCTACGTATTCATGAGGATTGGGACGTATGTTCATAGGTACGGTATATAAAAATATTTTCGGTAATACACTTTTTATAAAATGTATTGCTGGTAATTTCATTGCAAAATGTATTTTATACATTTTTAGTGTTGTATTAATTGTGATATTGATGTATTGACTTTTTTACTATAAAAATATTGTCGGTTATTTTGTTATAAAATGTATTGCTGGTCAGTTTTGTATAAAAATGTATGGCTGGTTATTTTACGATACAAATATATTTTTACTTTTTTCTAGTTTTTTTATTTTTGTTTGTGAGTTCACTGTTTACCCATAACTGAGAGCTTAACAGCCGCTAACATCCGGTATGGAAGCCCAACACTCAGATTGTTGACTCTTCAGATATACCGACATGTGGTAGATTGTGAGTTTCTTTAAAACTTTTTGGCTAATTCCCGAGTACTTTACCATAGATTGATTTTCACTAATCATTTTAAAATGTAACAATCAATAACGACTTAATTTTCTAGTTATTTATGAATATGCAATTTAAGAGAAAATATTTTATGTGCATTTCTCTATTGTGAATGAATGAGACACATTTACTTTTTAAATCAAATTTATTCTATGCAAGTCAGTAAAGCCACTAAAACTCAAGAGGTTACCGAATATGGAAGAATTCGGACACAGGCACATTATCAAAGGTCGAGAACACTGGAAGTGTAACGAGGAAGCCAGCAGATAATAGCTGACCTGGCCCAGTGGATAAAAGCCTTGGTTGAATTAATCCAAAAGTGACTTGACCCAAAGAGTTGTGAGTTCAATACCTGGCCAAAGAAAACTTGGAGAGTTGACTCACTAAAGGAAATAAACTGAAAGTGAGATATCCAGAAAAGGTATGACACGTGGAATTAGAACAATCTCACCCCCTGGACTAAATAAAGGGCACGGTTTGAAATTTCAACGTTTATCACCTGAAGAAGAACGGAGCGTACTACTTCCGAAACGTCGTGAATCTGACAATAAAGATCAGGACAACAGTCCGAACACTGTAAATCATTAACGTTGCATTTAAATCTTTGAAGATCAAAGTTGGCTGGAAGGCATGAGTGAACGAAAGATCAGTCCTTTATTCCTTAAACCTCGTCCTCTAACCATTAAGATACTCCCACACATCCATGATTACAAACGAAGAAAAAGATTTTTTCAGGCGTATGAAGCGGTCTTTCCTGCAATGGCCCATTAATTCTCTACCCAAAGAAGATTGATCGTTTTACTTGGAATTCATGTTCAAGTTTCGATAAGCGTTCTTATCTATTTTATGATTAAAGATTTCAACGCACGTAACTTAAACATTTATCTTTGTGGTAATCAAGGACGTTAAGTGTTGAAGATTCAAATATTAGTGCATTTAAAGCCACAGACGATTCAAACCGTCCGGCTTAGCGAGCAATCTGGTTGCATCGAAAACACATACTGATTTCAGAAAAAAAAAACCACATCCACGTCCTGAGTAAGACGATAAAATATGTCCAGCAGCAATGCCTCTGATCAGGAGCTTTTGAGGAGCGTGGAACCACCTCTTAATTGTTGGTGTTCCCAGGTCCTCCCTGATCCGGAGTGGTATCACCTGTTAGGTTCCCAGCTATGGGCAAATAGTTAACTATTACCAGCAATACAACTGTGAAGGAAAAATATTACCAGAAACAGATTTTTGACAAAACAAAATATTACCAGCAATTTTTCTGCATTGAGTATCCCATTGGGGTTGTTGTGTCATGGGACAAAATAAACCAAATCAATCTAAACAAAAGAATACATATTCTGTTCATACAAATCTATCCTAAAAATGTTTTCGGCATTAAATAACCCATTGAGGTTGATATGCCGTAAAACAAAATAAACCAAACCAATTCGTCTCGACAGAATTTATGTTACATATTTATAGGTCCACAATTCGTCCTTGCTTTGTATATTACTACCACATCTGATCTGATGCTCCTGCGGTATATTTATATATTGATAAAATCTATAGGAGAATCTGCACTGTTGCTGGTTTAGACCTGGCATCTCGGTTATATCTAGGAATGGTTCTTACAGACAACCAAAAGTGTGACACTGAGATCCGAAGACGTATTCGAATGGCCAAAGATGCATTCCAAGAGACAGTCCAACGAGACAGGAACGTTTCGTTGGAAACAAAGAAAAGAGTACTGAAATGTTACGTGATATATGTCCTCTTGTATGGAAGCGAATGCTGGACAATCCTCTCAAATCTTAAAAATAGACTTGAAGCAACAGAAATGTGGTTCTACAGAAAGATGCTGAGGATACAATGGACCAAACATATGAGCAACGATGAGGTCTTAAAGAAAACGATATGCCCCATGAGCATCATGTTTTCCAAGTCTACCTTCCTTATTTCTCTAAGGAATTACAGCTATCTTTTCCTGGTTCTGAGTAAAAGTGTTCTTCCCGTTGCCATTTTCTTTAAGACTGCCACCCACTATCTCTCTTACGCTCAATATGCCCCTTGAGGTTCAAGTTTTCCAAACCCACCTTCCTCATTATGCGTCCAAGGAATTTCAGCACTCCTTTCCTGATTCTGAGTAGAAGTATTCTTTCAGTTGCCATTTTCTTTAAGACTGCACCCAATTATCTCTCTTACCCTCTCGTGAGCATCAAGTTTTCTAAGCCTTCCTTCTCCATTATTTTTCCAAGGAATTTCAGTCGTCATTTCCTGATTCTGTGTAGACGTGTTCTTTCTCTTGCCTTTTTTTCTTTAAAACTTTCTTGTTGCTTACTCGTTCCGTCCAGGGAATTCTCAGTGTCCGTCTGTAGAACCACATTTTTGCTACTTATTTCCGTTTCGGCCATCAACACAGTGTCATCTTCGAATTTTATATTGTTAAGTTTACGTCGACCGATAATAAATCCTGGTTGGGTCTCCAGTTCCCTTAGGATAGAGTCGCTGTTGATGTTGAATAAATCTGGGGAGAATGCGTATACTTGTCTCACTCGCCACCCAATTCAAAATTTGCCAAAATTAAGATAAAATACCAGCCGTGACATCCAAACTAGTCCAAGAGTATGGTAATAATTCCAAAGAACGTTGGAATTACTCCAATATTATTGTATTATAACGCCAAACAAAATATTTAAATTCTTATACTTAAGTTATCAGATTGTTGGATTCCGTTGCATCAAATGCAAGCGACATTTTTTTAAACTAAAGTTCACCTCATACAATGCTCAGGGTCCACTCAGAGGTTTCCTGAATGAGGCGTGTGATATGAATGTAGGAGGAGGAAATATGAGATGAAGATAAATGTTATCGAATTCGGAAAAGCATCCACGTGGGAGTCTGATCTACACTTTAACAGTTATTGGGGGAAAGTCGTCTGAATAGAATTTCTCCATTGCAGTGTGAATCGATTTCGTGGATGCAGCATGGTCGTGCTCTAACTTGTGTCAGGATCTGGTAGTAGTATCCTAATCAACAGCGCTCATATTAAAAGTTCGTCATCATGAACTTGACAATGTAACGACCTTGCTAAACCTTTAAAATATCCACAGAGAAATCTCATCTTTTTATCAGCGTATTCATAATACATTAAAGTGTCTGGAGTAATGGATAGCGGCTCGGATTGAGGAATCTGAGAGCCGAGTTCGAATTCCAGTCGAATCCATTACATTCATTTACGTGCTAATACCCTTGGGAAAGGTATGAATCCTCTTCTAGATTTTCCCGGAGGAGTAATGGATAGCGGCTCGGATTGAGGAATCTGAGAGCCGAGTTCGAATTCCAGTCGAATCCATTACATTCACTTACGTGCTAATACCCTTGGGAAAGGTATCAATCCTCTTCTAGATTTTCCCGGGGGAGTAATGGATAGCGGCTCGGATTGCGGAATCGGAGAGCCGAGTTCGAATTCCAATCGAATCCATTACATTCACTTACGTGCTAATACCCTTGAGAAAAGTATGAATCCTATTCTAGATTTTCCCGGAGGAGTAATGGATAGCGGCTCGGATTGAGGAATCGGAGAGCCGAGTTCCAATTCCAGTCGAATCCATTACATTCACTTACCTGCTAATACCCTTGGGAAAGGTATGAATCCTCTTCTAGATTTTCCCGGAGGAGTAATGGATAGCGGCTCGGATTGAGGAATCGGAGAGCCGATTTCGAATTCCAGTCGAATCTATTACATTCATTTACGTGCTAATACCGTTGGGAAAGATATGACTCCTCTTCTTCTCCCCCCCCCCCAGCTACGGGTAAATAGCAGGACAGACTGGCTTCTGTAGGTCTACCGCTGAAATAAATGGCAATCTACTGCGGGAAAAAAATCTGCTTCGTCAGTCATGTATCGAAAGATACATGATTAGCTACACGTGTATCACGTATGTCACCAGTAAATTGTCAGATTTTTTTTATAACGACGATTGCAGACTGCTACCGAGCCTTAGATATCACTCACATTAACAGCATGATAAAATTGAATACAAAACAAAAAAAGCAACGAGAAACTATTACACTATCTTTCCCAAGACGTCATGGTAATTTTCAGACAATAAAGAAAATAATGTGAAGAGAGCCATATATATCCAGAAGGAATATGGCATTCCAAAATAAAAATGCCAATCTTCTCATGGAATATTAAATTCATTTAATTTCTTTTGCCTTATTGAAGTAAAAACAATGACCATTACTTTAGTAGGTTTGTTAGAAGTTGCTTCATATTTACCTATAATAGATTTTTTTAAGTTGTGATCGGTCTGTAGAAGGTTGAAGAAATACGTGCACATACTGCACTCAGAGTAGACAAATCATAGGCATAAAAAGAAACAGATACAATTAACCGATACAATACTGTCCAACATATTTATGAGGATTGGGACATGTCCATAAGTGTTCATAGGTACGGGGTATATAACAAATAATATAGAAGAATAGCTACTTTAATAATCAGATTAATTTGAAAGAAGAAAGGAAATATTTGACAATCTCTGTCCCATAATGAATGCTCAATTTGCATATACATTTCATAGACTAAATGGAACAATCAATATGGGACAGAGGTAGAATAATATAGAAGAATGGCTACTTTAATAATCAGATTAAATTGAAAGAAGAGAGGAAACATTTGACCCTCTCTGTCCCATAATGATTGTTCCATTTGCATATTCATTTCATAGACTGAATGAAACAATCATTATGGGACGTAGGTAGAATAATATAGAAGAATGGCTACTTTAATAATCAGATTAAATTGAAAGAAGAGAGGAAACATTTGACCCTCCCTGTCCCATAATGATTGTTCCATTTGCATATTCATTTCATAGACTAAATCGGACCATCATTATGGGACAGAGGTAGAATAATATAGAAGAATGGCTACTTTAATAATCAGATTAAATTGAAAGAAGAGAGGAAACATTTGACACTCCCTGTCCCATAATGATTGTTCCATTTGCATATTCATTTCATAGACTAAATCGGACCATCATTATGGGACAGAGGTAGAATAATATAGAAGAATGGCTACTTTAATAATCAGATTAAATTGAAAGAAGAGAGGAAACATTTGACCCTCCCTGTCCCATAATGATTGTTCCATTTGCATATTCATTTCATAGACTAAATCGGACCATCATTATGGGACAGAGGTAGAATAATATAGAAGAATGGCTACTTTAATAATCAGATTAAATTGAAAGAAGAGAGGAAACATTTGACACTCCCTGTCCCATAATGATTGTTCCATTTGCATATACATTTCATAGACTAAATGGAACAATCAATATGGGACAGAGGTAGAATAATATAGAAGAATGGCTACTTTAATAATCAAATTAAATTGAAAGAAGAGAGGAAACATTTGACCCTCCCTGTCCCATAATGATTGTTCCATTTGCATATTCATTTCATAGAAAAATGGAAGAATCATTATGGGACAAAGGTAGAATAATATAGAAGAATGGCTACTTTAATAATTACATTAAATTGAAAGAAGAGAGGAAACATCTGATGATCTCTGTCCCATAATGATTGTTCCATTTGCATATTCATTTCATAGACTAAATGGATCAATTATTATGGAACAAAGGTGGAATAATGTTGTAACCCAGAAAAGGTTACTGCATAAGGCATAAGCAAAACGGAAATTGGAAATGAAATGGTAATTTTTATAACATCAACAAACTACAATACTCGCCAGCGGCATGAGTGGTGGTCTACTTAAACGGCATATTAATAACCATCACTTACAAAAGTGTCTAACGTATTTACGACAATTGGGACATACCCATTAGTGTTCATAGGTGCGGTATAAAACAAATAATAAAGGATTCTGGTTACTTTAATAATTAGATTAAATTGAAAGATGATAGGAAACATTTAACTATCTTTGTCCCATAATGGTTGTCCCATTTGTGGACATACTTCATAGACAAAATGGAACAATAATTATGGGACAGAGAAAGAGTAACGTTGTAACCTAGAAAAGGATATTGAATGACGAACAACCAAAACGGAAGTTGGAAATAAAATGGTAATCTTTATAACATCAACAAAATACAATACTCGCCAGCGGCGTGAAGTAGGTAAACCATTGGTAGTGGTGGACAACTTAGACAGCATATTACGATATTTACCTGCCACCCCCACGAGGTAGGATGCGGCAAAAGTCCAAATTTAATGTGGGGAAATCCGAGCCCGTGGGGTCAAGCAAAATTTACCTGTAGACCCCGCATACGCGGGATCGGGTATCTACCTCCCCGGACAAGACTCTGCCCTCCGGCATAAACTCGTCCGGGTTCCTCTCTGCCTTCGGGCAGAGAGTTCGACCCGGCAAGTGCTTCCCACGCTGACAGCTCACACTGCCAGCGTAGACAGTACATTACTCCCCAATATTACAATAGTTTCCAACGTATTTATGAGCATTGGGACATACCCATTTGTGTTTATAGGTACGGTCTATAACACATGACATCTATAAATGAATGTTCTTAATATTTTAGTTTTATAGCATCGTGTGGTGTTGTGGGAAACTAACCCTAGCGCACTTTACTCCATGTTCAATTTCTTTTTCTGCTATCGTATTAAAATTTTTATTTTACCAAATATTCAACTGTTTATTTCACAACAGTCAATTTGTATTGTCGAAACATAGTGCCAGATAACTATGCTCTATTTTTATTCTTTAAACTGTTTCTTTCAGAATGGGGCTGATTCTCTCTTCCCCACGGCACATACCGGCCTCCTGTTATGCATCAGCGGCGCGGCTTCTTTGGTAAACAGTTTGCTGATCCACTGATAACTGCTAGCCATGAAGTGTTCATCGGAAGATTACGTCTCACTTGGGAGTTTTCAATATGATACGCAGTTTTGCATTGACTCAGAACAAACCCCGGGGATCGTCTGACCGTTTTATTTTATGCCATTAAAATAAATATATGAAAAACAAATAAAATTAACTATTACAAATTAAATCGCGATTTGCCAAAATGTTGTATATTTTGTACAAGTTTCTGGTTACCTAATAAATATTATGGATTCCTAAATACTATGGTCTTTTCTCTGAATATGTCCCAGTTAATTTCTGCCAGATTCTCAATGGCAACAGCTGGCAGTCTTTAACATGGAATTCTTCAAAATACACACATTCTGCCAATGTTCCAACAGCTAATGTACAACTAAGACAAAAAAAAATGTACATTAATCAAAGAATGATAACATTCAGATTGTTTCTGTAGAGCACTGGTTCTCAAACTTTTTGAAGTCGGGGCGCCCTTGAAATCCTACCAATAATTGTAGGCGTACTATATACAAATTTCGGAAAATGAAACATACCTTAAGCCTATTCGTTCTTGTGTTTGAGAAACAGGAGCCTGATGAGTCTTAGAGATTTCGTCCATGTTTGGACGTATATTTGATAGGCAAACTTTTATTTTCTCCTCAATACATTGAAGAGTTCTTTTCTTTTTGCATTTAATTGTGGTGAGAGCAGAAAAGCCTGATTCACATAAAAATATGAACGAGGCGGGTACATCAATAAAATAAAATATTTCTTTCTTATATCTGGACACATATTTCTCTGGAAGATGCCAGGGCGCACCTAGACATCTTCCAGGGCGCAATAGTGCGCCCAGGCGCACCATTTGAGGACCACTGATCTAGAGGAAACATTCCGCATTCATTAATCGAATATTTATTTGTCAGTTGAAATTGATGAAATTTTTTTTCATATTCGTCAGCATTGTAACTTCTGCAACAACAAAAACAAAAACAAAAGGCAAACAAGTAATGCCGAAAGCTGGACAAATATATATAATAATAATGAATAAGTTTTAAAAAGAGAGAACGGTAGAGAGGAAAACTGGATCAGAAAGTCACAACAGGAAGAGAGAGCATCATTTCAACTTAGAGCTAAAGAGATCAATTAGAAAAGATCCAACTCAATCCATAAGACGTTTGTCAGTTCAAAGAGCAGTGGAAAAACACTTGAAAATAAAATCGTACGTGAAAGGTGTGAAGCACAGTGTTACTCAAGAAAGTTAGAAGGTTAGAGAGGACGAAGATCATCTTGAATAAGTTGGGAAATGCTCGTGGAATGATACAAATATATATTTGAGCATTATTTCAATACTTCATGAGCTTCCGAGATTTACCTATGATTAACTAATGATGAATATGTTATTTTCGTTTATGATCCATTTCATCACGATTCTTCTGTTAAAGTGGAGTCCAATAGTGTTATAAAAACTGCGGAGTATTCCAGTAAGATATATTTAATCATTTCTAAAATACAACGGTTCAAATCTTCATTATCAATTTGATAATTTTACATTTACACGGTTTAGACAATATTGCTGTTACACTTGGTACATTATATATATATATATATATATATATATATATATATATATATATATATATGAAGAAATATAGTCTTAAAGTGTGCTATATTTATGGGATAAAGTGTTCAATATCAGAGATAGAGCGTGTGTAAATATAAAAGTGAACATAGAAGTCAACACTTAGAGGCGACAGTCTGTTTCATGCTAGATGCAATCGTCAGGCAACTGTGTATGGTGCCACATGTTTCAGCCCAAAAAAGTGGACGAAATAGTTTAAAGAAGGACTGAGCAGTGTTGAAGATGAAGACAGCCCTGGGAGGCTTACAGAAGTGAGGTCTCTCGAGGTGATCGAATCAGTCTATGACCACATTCAGTCTGACAGAAGGGTGACAGTGGATGACATTGCAAGGACTTTGAAAGACATAAAGAACAAACGCAAGGGTCGTCAGTCAGAAGGAGTCATCTTGCATCATGACAACGCAAGGCCTCACACAGCAGCCCAAACGGTGCAGACCATCAACGAGCTGGGCTGGGAACTGCTCCCTCATCCCCCTTACAGCCCAGACCTTGCCCCTTCAGACTTTAACCTGTTTGGTCCTTTGAAAGCGTTCACGAGAGGCACGAAGTTTAAAAGTTACGATGAAGAGACACCAGTCCAAAGATTTTTACGCTGAGGGAATACGGAATCTGGGAAAAGTGTGTGACAGTGCTGGGAGACTACGTTGAAAATTTTTTTAAAAAAGTAAGCTTCTATCTGTATTAGAAGTCCTTATACCGAAAAATTCACCTTATTTATTGAATGATCCTCGTGTATATATATATATATATATATATATATATATATATATATATATATATATATATATATATATATTATATATATATATATATATATGTGTGTGTGTGTGTGTGTGTGTGTGCGTATTACTCTAATCACCTCGTTTCATTTCAGTCATCTAGATTTGTATAAATGTATTTATTACCCCCACCCCCCAAAAAATAATGTCTTGGTCTATTCAAGTCGAGTTTCAACCGTTATCATCCACACAGTCCACATAAACCGTGCCTCTTAATTTGTAAACCCTCTGTGTCTCTTCCGCCTTTTAAAGGGTGAACATTATTGTAAAAAAAGAAAAGAAAAGAAAATACAGTAGGCAACAACAATTAAAATACGAAAGGCCACACTAATCGCAGAATATTAACAGCGGACCGCTAAAGTAAATTACTGAAAACGTGGAGGAAAATTATTTATTTTTCTTCTTTCTTTTTCTACGAAGAATGAAAAGGATTAATTAGATAAAAATAAATATTTGTTAAATAAGGCCATTGCTTCTACAAAACATTCATTGACTGTGAATTTATTCTAATGAACACGAAAACATTGACTATCTTGAAAACACCCTTGTGAGCCACATTTTGAGTTGACCTTGTATTAATACATGGTTTATATCAAATTTTTGATTATATATATATACTGTGTGTACGAGGGTCATACAATAAATAAGGTGAATTTTTCGGTAAAAGGACTTCTAATACAGATAGACACTTACTTTTTCTTTTCTTTTTTCAACATAGTCTTCCAGCACTGTCACACACTTTTCCCGTCTGTGCACAAGCTTCCGTATTCCCTCAGAGTAAAAATCTTTGGACTGATGTCTCAGCCAGTCGCTCACAACACTTTTGACTTCATCGTTACTTTTAAATTTCGGGCCTCTCGTGAACGCTTTCAAGGGACCAAACAGGTGAAAGTCTGAAGGGGCAAGGTCTGGGCTGTAAGGGGGATGAGGGAGCAGTTCCCAGCCCAGCTCGTTGATGGTCTGCACCGTTTGGGATATTGTGCTGTTTGTGCTCTGCAGTAAGTATCTTTGGCACCCACCGGCAGCTGACCTTGTGTGCAGTCCCAACAGATAAGCTCAAAGTCCTTGCAATGTCATCCACTGTCACCGTTCTGTCAGACTGAATGAGGTCATTGACTGATTCGATCACCTCACTTCTGTAGGCCTCCCAGGCCTGTCTTCATCCTCAACACTGTTCCGTCCTTCTTTAAACAATTTAGCCCACTTGTAGACATTTTTGGCTGAAACATGTGGCACCATACACAGTTGACATTCTCCTATAAATTTCAACTGGTTTGCACCCTTCAGCAACCAAAAACTTGATAACTGACCGCTGTTCAATCCTGGGGCATGCTTCTTGGTCGGCCATCTTTGTTAATCGCCAAAACTCTCAAAGTTTTTTTTAATCTGCAAAATAAATTAAATCCATCTGCAAAAGAAGTAAAACCAAAAACAATAAAAAAAATGTAAGCTTCTATGTGTATTAGAAGTCCTTATACCGAAAAATTCACCTTATTTATTGAATGACCCTGGTATTTAGGCAGCATTTTCTCATTGATGCAAGTTTCATTAAGATATATAGACAATTGTCTATTTATTTTATGTAAATTCTTTCCATATCGTCTGATAAGCTTAATAACATTATCATTAAACGAAGAAAGAAAATCACAATATTGATACATATTTTTTAATATTATCTTAGCTTTCGGCTTACATAAGCCATTATCAAAGATGACAATTACATTACAATATATTAACCAATACACGGACCAAACAGTGATGATAGTCTGTTTCTGTTTACATGGAAGATTTCCAAGCAACGATAAACTCGTGCATATAAGACGCTGGAAGCGAAAATCGCACCGCAGCTTGTGACGTCACACATGACCACGCGAGAGTGAAAATGAGAAGTATTAAGTATGGGAAGACGTTGGTATAAACCAATGGTTTCTCTTACCAATTATAGGCATTTAAGAATATTTGTGGAGATTTCATAGTTTATTTTGTTTAGGTTAGGTTTCAACTGGTTTATGTATATAGCTTCAAGAATTTTTAGTTTTTGTTTATTGTTTTCATGTTTAATTATAGTTGTGTTTTCGTCGAGGATTTTCCGGAATTGTGTATGCGGCCAGGCATGTGGTTTTAAATGCCTAAAATATGTTAGAGTTATCATTCAAATGTAGTGTCAAGCGTCGTGAAAAGCGTGTTTGAGGTGTGACCAGCATAAATATTATTTAATTCGTTGGAGATACCATCTCCCACTATCAACTTCATTTTATTCAACAGTGGTAATGGGGGTGTTGACATTTTAAAAAATAAAAATAAAATGACGCCCATTTGAATTCCAGCCGCGCTCAACATGCAAAACTCAGAATAAATGCTGCTGCTAGCATTCAAAACAACAAAAATAATACATCTTATACAGTCAGCCATAAAGATCAATTAAAAACCTTAAAAAAACACCTTAAAAATGGCTAAAACAGTGTCCGAAAGTGCTAGGGACAATGGACGATACAAACAATTTTTGCACTCTCTTACAATTTAATAATTAAATGTTCCTTGCCTGCCATATTCAACGAAACATGTCTAAAAGAAAGGTTGCTTCCCAAATATACATTAATACACACACACACACACACACACACACATATATATATATATATATATATATATATATATATATATAAGTGAACACTGAAGTCAACACTCAGAAGTGACAGGCTGTTTCATGCTAGATGCAATCGTCAGGCCGTTGACTTCAATGGTCACTTTTATATTTATATTTACATACGCTTTAACTCTGATATTGAGATCTTTACCCCATAAATCTAGCACACTTTCAGACTATATTTCTTTTTATATTTATATATATATATATATATATATATATATATATATATATATATATATATATATATATATATATATATATATATATATATATATATATATATATATGATGAAATGGATAAAATCCGACAATTATTTTAAGACATTTTTATGTTTATACATTCTTTTTATAGATACAAATATTTAAGTAAATGCTCTGTTTTATAATAAATGGCGGATCCGTATAGGATACAGGTTCGATTCCTGTCGGAGAACGAATATTTCCTATGAAAATTTTTCGGACATTAAGGCCGCTAAATGTTATTACTACTGTTTGTTATAAAACAGAGAATTTAGTTAAATATTTGTATCTATAAAAAGAATGTATAAACATAAAAATGTCTTAAAATATACATATATATATATATATATAGGTTGTAATCTGGTGGTATAATCCAGGCGAGTCCTATTAACACAACATAGAATTTGAATTATGATAAAATTGAGGTATATTAACGTGGACAAACGCATGGGAACGCATACGTATATATCCAAATTCCCTCCAAATCCTTAAAAGCACTTCCCCAATCTTTGAGCTCTGAAATATGGACGAGTTTAATACCAATAATTCCGAATTAATTCTCTTTCATTTTACCAAAGTTACCTCTTGATTGTTTTTTCACGTTTTCGTTAATTTCCGTGAATTCCCGTCGAATTAAATTTTGACCGTATGACCATTAGGATGTAGGTCAGCTCATCGGTCTCCCCTGCCCCCCCCCCCTAACCAGGCTCTCCTACCTCCATAATATAATTCCAGTAACGGTGCCTCTTTCTCTCCATACCTCCGAATATGTACCCTATAACCTTCTCTCTCTTCTTTCTCTAACTAAACTGCATCAAACTACAAACTGGTACCATAAACAGTCTGAAAAATCCTGCGAATTTTAAAATTAAAATTCGTCGGTGAAAATGGTCATTTATTAAAGGTATGTTAATTCCAACTGTAAAGAGTATATATATATATATATATATATATATATATATATATATATATATATATATACCTTAAATCATCTCGTTTCTTTTGGACATCTAGTTTAATATAAATATATATAATTTAATTCCCCATGTATAATATGCATTCTTTTCTAAAAAAAATCATAAACAAAATTAGGGGTGCGCATTAGGCACAGGTACAAAAATCTTTGAAGAATTGCCGTTTCATACGTCGACTTCAGTTGCAACATGACTACTCACCACAAACGTGCGACAATTTGACCCTAACATTCGGCGATTGCGACCCCATAAGGATGTCAAATACAATCATATGTACGTAAAAATACTTACAAATTTAAAATAAAAATAAGAATTATCATAAAACTAAATCAGAATAATATTATTCTATGTTTGAAACCATTTTTTCTGAAAAACTACATATAGATTCGGTAGATTGCATATTTTATTGAACAAAACAGGTTAATGAGTCTGCGCAGTAGACAAAATATATGTATTTCCGTTTCCTTCGGAAATTTTGATAAATATCTTCAATTACAACTTGAATAAGAGTAGAAAACGCTGTCTGTAATGAAATTGGAGAGGTACAATTTATAGGGTTTGATTACGAAAAAAAAGGTGCGTACTATGCGTTAGTAGAAGCAGTTTCTTACACTTTCAGTACAATTTTAGGGGTGCCTCTTATGAATAAAAGCGCATTATACATGTGGAATTACGCTAATAGTATTACGGACCCTTTTAGAGTTGTTTCTTTTAATCCACCCCACCAAAAACCTGGTAGATAATTTTAAAATATATTTATATATATATATATTTTTGAATGAATGAAATTTGCACAGTTAACATGTTAAAATAAAAGGCAAATATGGTTAATCAACATCAGAAAATATAAATTAAATCCGTGTCTTGTGTTTGGCTTGTCCAAACCAGGCGTGTATAATTAAATAATATGATAGGCCACATAAAAATCAGTGAGAAATACATATATTGAGAGGTGAATGGTGCTTCTAGCTTTTTCTTTTTTGGAGAGCGAAAATGAATTAATTATGTTGAAGTCATGCTTCTGTAAAACAGAAATTTTCGTACAACATCAGTCACCGCATTTATACCGATGAAAACAACAAAATGACTATTTTGAAAACTCTAAACGGGTAGTCTCGGGTGCCATATGCGACCTGCAGGCTGTATTCCCTGCATAAAATCCATTTTTTGTGGATTACAGTGATCAGTTTGACCCCTACAAATTTTGCTGTGGAGTGGTGAACACAATCACAGTTTTTAGCTACGCGTTATCTTTATTCACAATTTAACAACAGCAATGCTTCGGTCTTGTGGCTGTTAATTGGCTCAGCTATTCAAACAGGGAACTTAGAATTTGGGCCTGCAGACAAAGTTGATCTGCAAAACGGGGTCTCTAACCCTTCCGCTCGATCTGTAAACGAAAGCTTTTTTTTCGGCGGACCAAGTTCCTCTTGCTATTATCTTATATTTTATATATTTTATTTTGGCAAAAATGGACGTTTTGGCAAATAACGGAGTGTGAAAAGGACGATTTTCCCATGACACAGCTTTTATTTTAACTACTCTTCAGCAATGTTTCTTATTTTAAAAAGCGATTATTAGAAATGGAATAAAAGCTAAATCTATGCAAGGGAAATTATACAGTTTCTATGTTCTTAACGATTGACAAAAGAAATTTTAAACACTACTTATTAGATTGTTTATTGACAAGAATAATTTTATATTTCCAACATTCTAAAAACTAATACAATTAAAACTAATGCGATGCAATATTTATCATTTACCAATTTATAAAGAAATAAATATGAAAACAATTTTTTATTCATAAATTTAAAACATTTAATACGAGGGTCATTCAATAAATAAGGTGAAGTTTTCGGCATAAGGACTTCTAATACAGATAGAAGCTTACTTTTTTTTCAACGTAGTCTCCCAGCACTGTCACACACTTTTCCCATCTGTGCACAAGCTTCCGTATTCCCTCAGAGTAAAAATCTTTGGACTGATGTCTCAGCTAGTCGCTCACAACACTTTTGACTTCATCGTAACTTTTAAACTTCGTTCCTCTCGTGAACGCTTTCAAGGGACCAAACAGGTGAAAGTCTGAAGGGGCAAGGTCTGGGCTGTAAGGGGGATGAGGGAGCAGTTCCCAGCCCAGCTCGTTGATGGTCTGCACCGTTTGGGCTGCTGTGTGAGGCCTTGCGTTTTCATGATGCAAGATGACTCCTTCTGACTGATGACCCCTGCGGTTGTCCCAACAGATAAGCTCAAAGTCATGGCAATGTCATCCACTGTGACCCTTCTGTCATAATGAATGAGGTCATTGACCGATTCGATCACCTCAGTAGACCTCACTTCTGTAGGCCTCCCAGGCCTGTCTTCATCCTCAACACTGCCTTTTTTAAACAATTTAGCCCAATTGTAGACATTTTTTTGGATGAAACATGTGGCACCATACACAGTTGACATTCTCCTATGAATTTCAACTGGTTTGCACCCTTCAGCAACCAGAAACTTGATAACTAACCGCTGTTCAATCCTGGAGCATGCTTCTTGGTCGGCCATCTTTGTTAATCGCCAAAACTCTCAAAGTTTTTTTTAATCTGGAAAAGAAATTAAATCCATGTGAAAAAGAAGTAAAAGAAAAAACATATAAAAATGTAAGCGTCTATCTGTATTAGAAGTCCTTATACCGAAAAATTCACCTTATTTATGACCCTGGTATATTGTGAATCAACTATAAAGAAAATCCTTATTATTTACCATTTTATAAAGTTTGAATTTATTGGCAAGTAGCCGATGCTTTTGCCAACAATTCAAATAAATAGTAAAATAAATAAATACTACATTATTTACATTATTCGGACTATTGTCCTCATCTTTGTCGCCATGTTTATCACAACGTTTCGGCCGTTGTACGCTCCGGCCTTCTTCAGGTGGTTGGAATATCGAAATTAATCCTTTATTTCACTCACTGGGGTAGACTGTTCTAGTTCCACGTGCCATGTCTAATGGTTGTCAGTTGTCAGTTATCTCCTGTTAATTTCCCTCTGAAAGTTCTCACCTGCCTTAACTGGGTATTGAACTCACACTCTTTGGGTCCTGTCACTGGATCTAACCAACGCCTTTATCCACTGTGCTATGTGTCCTTGAGGACATCTGTGTATGAATTTCTGGAGCGTACAACGGCCGAAACGTTGTGATAAACAGGGCGACAAAGATGAGGACAATAGTCCGAATAATGTAAATAATGTACATAATACCTCATCTCAGATATATAGACAGATACTGAAAGGCCGAAACGTTATAATAAATATGGCGACAAAGATGAGGACAATAGTCCGAATAATGTAAATAGTGTACATAATACCTCATCTCAGAAATATAGACAGATACTGAAAGGTCGAAACGTTGTAATAAATATGGCGACAAAGATGAGGACAATAGTCCGAATAATGTAAATAGTGTACATAATACCTCATCTCAGAAATATAGACAGATACTGAAAGGCCGAAACGTTGTAATAAATATGGCGACAAAGATGAGGACAATAGTCCGAATAATGTAAATAGTGTACATAATACCTCATCTCGGAAATATAGACAGATACTGAAAGGCCGAAACGTTGTAATAAATATGGCGACAAAGATGAGGACAATAGCCCGAATAATGTAAATAGTGTACATAATACCTCATCTCAGAAATATAGACAGATACTGAAAGGCCGAAACGTTGTAATAAATATGGCGACAAAGATGAGGACAATAGCCCGAATAATGTAAATAGTGTACATAATACCTCATCTCGGAAATATAGACAGATACTGAAAAGCCGAAACGTTGTAATAAATATGGCGACAAAGATGAGGACAATAGTCCGAATAATGTAAATAGTGTACATAATACCTCATCTCAGAAATATAGACAGATACTGAAAGGCCGAAACGTTGTAATAAATATGGCAACAAAGATGAGGACAATAGTCCGAATAATGTAAATAGTGTACATAATACCTCATCTCAGAAATATAGACATAAATAGTGTAAATAAAAAATCTAAATAGTGTTTATTATGTTTGTTGTCACTTCTCAAGAAGAAAAGAAAATGTATAAATTCTTCTTTCATATGTTTAGGTTTTATTACAATTCTAATCATAAACTAATTCATAATTTAATTTTAAAACAATAAACATTGTCGATGAGTGAATGTAGTTAAAATAAACAGTGTTGGAAAAACCGTCTAATTACAACTCTTCTTCTATGTGCAGTGTCCTTTCAGGACTCTGGCGATCATGGCTCTCCACACTGTCGTGTCCATTGCCTCTCTCCCTCTTGCCTTCAATCTGACCTGTGAGTATCAAATATTCCAAGCCCACTTTCCTCATTATGTGCCCTAAAATTTTCAAATGTCCCTTTCTGATATTAAGTATACGCATCCTTTTTTGTGTCCACTTCTCTTTGTTCGGTCTATGGTATCTTCAGTACCCACCTGTAGATCATTTCTGCTACTTCAAGTTTCCTCTTCATCTGTGAGGAAATTGTCCAGATTTCACTGCAATACAGGGCTAACATTACGTAACAGTTCAGTATTTTTTTAACCATGTTTCTTAATACTTTGCTTACTAACCCAATGTACCTTCGGATTCAGTGTTGCACTTTCCATTGTCTTTTGAAACACTCCCCAAAATTTAATATTTTATGTTTGATATTGGTATCTCCATTTTGTAATTTGCATGCTGGGAAATTATTTGTGCTAACAACCATGTTGCAATTGATGTTCAGTTCTTTCTTGTCAAATAAAGGGTTCAGTTTGGAATTGGTGACATAGTAATTGTGAGTTCAATCCCTGGGTCGGGCAGTGTGTTGATGGACAAGAGTGGAAACAGGGCGAGCAATAACTGAGCAGGACTAAAAATAAGAACTAGACGAGATATCCCGAGACATGGGCAGTGGAACGAGAACAGTCTACTTCCATAGATTAAATAAAGGGTTCAATTTGTAATTGGTGACATTAATTGTGAGTTCAATCCCTGGGTCGGGCAGTGTGTGCTTGGACAAGAGTGGAAACAGGGCGAACAATAACTGAGCAGGACTAAAAATAAGAACTAGACGAGATATCCCTAGACATGGGCAGTGGAACGAGAACAGTCTACTTCCATAGATTAAATAATGGGTTCAGTTTGTAATTGGTGACATAGTAATTGTGAGTTCAATCGCTGGGTAGGGCAGTGTGTACTTGGACAAGAGTGGAAACAGGGCGAGCAATAACTGAGCAGGACTAAAAATAAGAACTAGACGAGATATCCCTAGACATGGGAAGTGGGACGAGAACAGTCTACTTCCATAGATTAAATAAAGGGTTCATTTCGGAATTGGTGACATAGTAATTGTGAGCTCAATCCCTGGGTCGGGCAGTGTGTGCTTGGACAAGAGTGGAAACAGGGCGAGCAATAACTGAGCAGGACTAAAAATAAGAACTAGACGAGATATCCCTAGACATGGGAAGTGGGACGAGAACAGTCTACTTCCATAGATTAAATAAAGGGTTCATTTCGGAATTGGTGACATAGTAATTGTGAGCTCAATCCCTGGGTCGGGCAGTGTGTGCTTGGACAAGAGTGGAAACAGGGCGAGCAATAACTGAGCAGGACTAAGAATAAGAACTAGACGAGATATCCCGAGACATGGGCAGTGGAACGAGAACAGTCTACTTCCATAGATTAAATAAAGGGTTCAGTTTGGAATTGGTGATATAGTAATTGTGAGTTCAATCCCTGGCTCGGGCAGTGTGTTGATGGACAAGAGTGGAAACAGGGCGAGCAATAACTGAGCAGGACTAATAATAAGAACTAGACGAGATATCCCGAGACCTGGTCAGTGGAACAAGAACAGTCTACTTCCATAGATTAAATAAAGGGTACAGTTTGTAATTGGTGACATAGTAATTGTGAGTTCAATCCCTGGCTCGGGCAGTGTGTTGATGGAAAAGAGTGGAAACAGGGCGAGCAATAACTGAGCAGGAGTAAAAATAAGAACTAGACGAGATATCCCGAGACCTGGTCAGTGGAACGAGAACAGTCTACTTCCATAGATTAAATAAAGGGTTCAGTTTGTAATTGGTGACATAGTAATTGTGAGTTCAATCCCTGCGTCGGGCAGTGTGTACTTGGCCAAGAGTGGAAACAGGGCGAGCAATAACTGAGCAGGACTAAAAATAAGAACTAGACGAGATATCCCTAGACATGGGCAGTGGAACGAGAACAGTCTAACCACGTAGACTAAATAAAAGGTTCATTTCGGAATTGGTGACATAGTAATTGTGAGTTCAATCCCTGGGCCGGCCAAGTGTTCAGTTCCAAATACCCTGATGAAGGCTGGAGGACAGAATGACCAAATTATTTGTGCTTTTTTCTCATTTGAACAATGCGTTAATGTTTCAGAACGTTTAATGAAAATGTTATTGGTCGTGACCTGGCATCTCGGTTTCAGTCTTTTCCCCACTACCATAATGTAGAGTCCCTGTGCCTTTTTTTACAGTTATTTTCATGACAATTGTTCTAATGAACTTTCCTATGTGGTGACTAGATTTTATAAATTAAACGCATTACTGGATTGTCAGCGAGGTCTCATCAATTTTACATTTAAATTTCTACATGTAACCGTAAATTTTATGCTAACAGTTTCTTTTCTCCCACTTCTCGCTTGTGGAACTCTCTTCCTGCTCCCGGCTTTTCAGCCGACTTTATTTTTGGTTGATGCTTTTGTTGACTTCCATATCGACCTCTATTTTGTACACAATTTAATGGCTACAACTCAATATATATTTGAATGTAATTGAATGCCTTCAACAGAGAGACATGTATTGTTAGTCATTTTGCTATAAAATGTAATTCTACTATAAATATGTATTCTTGGTCATTCTTTAAAATTGTATTGTTGGTCATTTTAATTTAAATTTTATCGTTGATAATTTCTGATTAATATGTATTGTTGATAACTGTTTTATATAAAAATGGATTGCTGGAAATTTTACTATAAAAATGCATTTTTATACCTTCGTAGATTTTGGTTTTTGGGTTAATTATTTGGACGTGGCAACCACAAGAATTAACAAGTGGTGCCAACGCTCCTAAAAACCTCCAACCTCCCGATCAGTACGCTTGATGCCAGATGTAGTTTATTATCATACCCAGGACTATTAAATAGTTGAACTTGTATCTGATAAGCGAACCAAATTAGGCTTCATGAATATCACCATATTTTTTTGTTTGTTTTTTTTTGGTGGGGGCACTATTTGCCCATAGCTGGGATCCTAACAGCTGCTACCACCCACGGATTACGGTGGACCTGGGAAGAACAGCTATTAAGAGATGTTTCCACGCTCCTCAAAACATCCCGATCAAAGGCCTTGCTGCCGGATGTAGTTTATTATCATACCCAGAACTCGTCATCTCCAGTCTTCAAAAATTTAAATCGCTGTCTACTATCCTTCCGATTATAGTTCTATTATAAAGTTTCCGTTTTCTAATTCCTTCTCCGATAAGTAACCAGATTTTTATGAAACATTTTTCACTGTTTGTTACTACACTACCCAGATAATTCCATTTTGACATTCCTAAGTGTAATAAAATCTAAATGAGTACTGCTACTACTACTCCTCCTCCTCCTCCTCCTCCTCCTAATAATAATAATAATAATAATAATAATAAAAGAAACTGAGGAGAAAAGAATGAAAAAAAAGCGTGAAATGTTTTAGATTTTCCAAGTGTTTCCTTCACCGTCAAGAGGTGATAAATTTAAGAAAATGAGCCCATTGACTCCAAATCGAGTGACAAGTTCGTGCAATTAACAGTTTGAGGTATTACTGCCAAGTGTCACACAACTCCATGACTGTTACGAATAAACTAAAAGGAATATTTAATATTGAATATAATAATTGTATTTATTGAAGGATTCTACGGCTTATCAACATTTTGCAGGTTATTTAAAGCAGGAAATATTTTTAGATGCTCAGAATATTTTTTGAGATAATAATAGTTTAGTCTTACTATTTAACCCATAGCTGGGGAAGAAGAGGTAGATTCATATCTAATCAGAAATTAATAAAAAAATACAAGAAATTATAATGTGGATATAAAGTGGGAGATCAATTATGTATTACAATCAATACATAAACTGATTCCTCACTTTGTGGCCAGGATAGTTTCTATACTCCAGAGAATGTTTTTAAATCTAAAAGACCAGCCTGTGTTGCTAAACAGTATTTTATTAATTGATTGATTCGTTTTTACAGCTTTTATAGGAGGATTGATATTACATAGAAGTTCATCACTCTTTTCTTTGTTTCTAACGAAATCTTCCTGTTTCTTAATACTTTGTTTAGCTTTTGGAAGACATGAGGAGATTGTCCAGCATTCACTGCCATATAGGAGGATTGATATTACATAGAAGTTCATCACTCTTTTCTTTCTTTCTAACGAAATCTTCCTGTTTCTTAATACTTTGTTTAGCTTTTGGAAGACATGAGGAGATTGTCCAGCATTCACTGCCATATAGGAGGATTGATATTACATAGAAGTTCATCACTCTTTTCTTTCTTTCTAACGAAATCTTCCTGTTTCTTAATACTTTGTTTAGCTTTTGGAAGACATGAGGAGATTGTCCAGCATTCACTGCCATATAGGAGGATTGATATTACATAGAAGTTCATCACTCTTTTCTTTCTTTCTAACGAAATCTTCCTGTTTCTTAATACTTTGTTTAGCTTTTGGAAGACATGAGGAGATTGTCCAGCATTCACTGCCATATAGGAGGATTGATATTACATAGAAGTTCATCACTCTTTTCTTTCTTTCTAACGAAATCTTCCTGTTTCTTAATACTTTGTTTAGCTTTTGGAAGACATGAGGAGATTGTCTAGCATTCACTGCCATATAGGAGGATTGATATTACATAGAAGTTCATCACTCTTTTCTTTCTTTCTAACGAAATCTTCCTGTTTCTTAATACTTTGTTTAGCTTTTGGAAGACATGAGGAGATTGTCCAGCATTCACTGCCATATAGGAGGATTGATATTACATAGAAGTTCACCACTCTTTTCCTTGTTTCTAACGAAATCTTCCTGTTTCTTAATACTTTGTTTAGCTTTTGGAAGACATGAGGAGATTGTCCAGCATTCACTGCCATATAGGAGGATTGATATTACATAGAAGTTCATCACTCTTTTCTTTCTTTCTAACGAAATCTTCCTGTTTCTTAATACTTTGTTTAGCTTTTGGAAGACATGAGGAGATTGTCCAGCATTCACTGCCATATAGGAGGATTGATATTACATAGAAGTTCATCACTCTTTTCTTTCTTTCTAATGAAATCTTCCTGTTTCTTAATACTTTGTTTAGCTTTTGGAAGACATGAGGAGATTGTCCAGCATTCACTGCCATATAGGAGGATTGATATTACATAGAAGTTCATCACTCTTTTCTTTCTTTCTAACGAAATCTTCCTGTTTCTTAATACTTTGTTTAGCTTTTGAAAGACATGAGGAGATTGTCCAGCATTCACTGCCATATAGGAGGATTGATATTACATAGAAGTTCATCACTCTTTTCTTTCTTTCTAACGAAATCTTCCTGTTTCTTAATACTTTGTTTAGCTTTTGGAAGACATGAGGAGATTGTCCAGCATTCACTGCCATATAGGAGGATTGATATTACATAGAAGTTCATCACTCTTTTCTTTCTTTCTAACGAAATCTTCCTGTTTCTTAATACTTTGTTTAGCTTTTGAAAGACATGAGGAGATTGTCCAGCATTCACTGCCATATAGGAGGATTGATATTACATAGAAGTTCATCACTCTTTTCTTTCTTTCTAACGAAATCTTCCTGTTTCTTAATACTTTGTTTAGCTTTTGAAAGACATGAGGAGATTGTCCAGCATTCACTGCCATATAGGAGGATTGATATTACATAGAAGTTCATCACTCTTTTCTTTCTTTCTAACGAAATCTTCCTGTTTCTTAATACTTTGTTTAGCTTTTGAAAGACATGAGGAGATTGTCCAGCATTCACTGCCATATAGGAGGATTGATATTACATAGAAGTTCATCACTCTTTTCTTTCTTTCTAACGAAATCTTCCTGTTTCTTAATACTTTGTTTAGCTTTTGGAAGACATGAGGAGATTGTCCAGCATTCACTGCCATATAGGAGGATTGATATTACATAGAAGTTCATCACTCTTTTCTTTGTTTCTAACGAAATCTTCCTGTTTCTTAATACTTTGTTTAGCTTTTGGAAGACATGAGGAGATTGTCCAGCATTCACTGCCATATAGGAGGATTGATATTACATAGAAGTTCATCACTCTTTTCATTCTTTCTAACGAAATCTTCCTGTTTCTTAATACTTTGTTTAGCTTTTGAAAGACATGAGGAGATTGTCCAGCATTCACTGCCATATAGGAGGATTGATATTACATAGAAGTTCATCACTCTTTTCTTTCTTTCTAACGAAATCTTCCTGTTTCTTAATACTTTGTTTAGCTTTTGGAAGACATGAGGAGATTGTCCAGCATTCACTGCCATATAGGAGGATTGATATTACATAGAAGTTCATCACTCTTTTCTTTCTTTCTAACGAAATCTTCCTGTTTCTTAATACTTTGTTTAGCTTTTGGAAGACATGAGGAGATTGTCCAGCATTCACTGCCATATAGGAGGATTGATATTACATAGAAGTTCATCACTCTTTTCTTTGTTTCTAACGAAATCTTCCTGTTTCTTAATACTTTGTTTAGCTTTTGGAAGACATGAGGAGATTGTCCAGCATTCACTGCCATATAGGAGGATTGATATTACATAGAATTTCATCACTCTTTTCATTCTTTCTAACGAAATCTTCCTGTTTCTTAATACTTTGTTTAGCTTTTGAAAGACATGAGGAGATTGTCCAGCATTCACTGCCATATAGGAGGATTGATATTACATAGAAGTTCATCACTCTTTTCTTTCTTTCTAACGAAATCTTCCTGTTTCTTAATACTTTGTTTAGCTTTTGGAAGACATGAGGAGATTGTCCAGCATTCACTGCCATATAGGAGGATTGATATTACATAGAAGTTCATCACTCTTTTCTTTCTTTCTAATGAAATCTTCCTGTTTCTTAATACTTTGTTTAGCTTTTGGAAGACATGAGGAGATTGTCCAGCATTCACTGCCATATAGGAGGATTGATATTACATAGAAGTTCATCACTCTTTTCTTTCTTTCTAACGAAATCTTCCTGTTTCTTAATACTTTGTTTAGCTTTTGAAAGACATGAGGAGATTGTCCAGCATTCACTGCCATATAGGAGGATTGATATTACATAGAAATTCATCACTCTTTTCTTTCTTTCTAACGAAATCTTCCTGTTTCTTAATACTTTGTTTAGATTTTGAAAGACATGAGGAGATTGTCCAGCATTCACTGCCATATAGGAGGATTGATATTACATAGAAGTTCATCACTCTGTTCTTGGTTTCTAACCAAATCTTCCTGTTTCTAAATACGTTGTTTAGCTTTTGGAAGACGTGAGGAGATTGTCCAGCATTCACTGCCATATAGGAGGATTGATATTACATAGAAGTTCATCACTCTTTTCTTTGTTTCTAACGAAATCTTCCTGTTTCTTAATACTTTGTTTAGCTTTTGGAAGACATGAGGAGATTGTCCAGCATTCACTGCCATATAGGAGGATTGATATTACATAGAAGTTCATCACTCTTTTCTTTCTTTCTAACGAAATCTTCCTGTTTCTTAATACTTTGTTTAGCTTTTGGAAGACATGAGGAGATTGTCCAGCATTCACTGCCATATAGGAGGATTGATATTACATAGAAGTTCATCACTCTTTTCTTTCTTTCTAACGAAATCTTCCTGTTTCTTAATACTTTGTTTAGCTTTTGGAAGACATGAGGAGATTGTCCAGCATTCACTGCCATATAGGAGGATTGATATTACATAGAAGTTCATCACTCTTTTCTTTCTTTCTAACGAAATCTTCCTGTTTCATAATACTTTGTTTAGCTTTTGAAAGACATGAGGAGATTGTCCAGCATTCACTGCCATATAGGAGGATAGATATTACATAGAAGTTCATCACTCTTTTCTTTCTTTCTAACGAAATCTTCCTGTTTCTTAATACTTTGTTTAGCTTTTGGAAGACATGAGGAGATTGTCCAGCATTCACTGCCATATAGGAGGATTGATATTACATAGAAGTTCATCACTCTTTTCTTTCTTTCTAACGAAATCTTCCTGTTTCTTAATACTTTGTTTAGCTTTTGAAAGACATGAGGAGATTGTCCAGCATTCACTGCCATATAGGAGGATTGATATTACATAGAAGTTCATCACTCTTTTCTTTCTTTCTAACGAAATCTTCCTGTTTCTTAATACTTTGTTTAGCTTTTGGAAGACATGAGGAGATTGTCCAGCATTCACTGCCATATAGGAGGATTGATATTACATAGAAGTTCATCACTCTTTTCTTTCTTTCTAACGAAATCTTCCTGTTTCTTAATACTTTGTTTAGCTTTTGGAAGACATGAGGAGATTGTCCAGCATTCACTGCCATATAGGAGGATTGATATTACATAGAAGTTCATCACTCTTTTCTTTCTTTCTAACGAAATCTTCCTGTTTCTTAATACTTTGTTTAGCTTTTGGAAGACATGAGGAGATTGTCCAGCATTCACTGCCATATAGGAGGATTGATATTACATAGAAGTTCATCACTCTTTTCTTTGTTTCTAACGAAATCTTCCTGTTTCTTAATACTTTGTTTAGCTTTTGGAAGACATGAGGAGATTGTCCAGCATTCACTGCCATATAGGAGGATTGATATTACATAGAAGTTCATCACTCTTTTCTTTCTTTCTAACGAAATCTTCCTGTTTCTTAATACTTTGTTTAGCTTTTGGAAGACATGAGGAGATTGTCCAGCATTCACTGCCATATAGGAGGATTGATATTACATAGAAATTCATCACTCTTTTCTTTCTTTCTAACGAAATCTTCCTGTTTCCTAATATTTTGTTTAGCTTTTGGAAGACATGAGGAGATTGTCCAGCATTCACTGCCATATAGGAGGATTGATATTACATAGAAGTTCATCACACTTTTCTTGGTTTCTAACCAAATCTTCCTGTTTCTTAATACTTTGTTTAGCTTTTGGAAGACGTGAGGAGATTGTCCAGCATTCACTGCCATATAGGAGGATTGATATTACATAGAAGTTCATCACTCTTTTCTTTGTTTCTAACGAAATCTTCCTGTTTCTTAATACTTTGTTTAGCTTTTGGAAGACATGAGGAGATTGTCCAGCATTCACTGCCATATAGGAGGATTGATATTACATTGAAGTTCATCACTCTTTTCTTTGTTTCTAACCAAATCATCCAGTTCCTTAATACTTTGTTTAGCTTTTGGAAGACAGGAGGAGATTGTCCAGCATTCACTGCCATATAGGAGGATTGATATTACATAGAAGTTCCTCACACTTTTCTTTCTTTCTAACGAAATCTTCCTGTTTCTTAATACTTTGTTTAGATTTTGGAAGACATGAGGAGATTGTCCAGCATTCACTGCCATATAGGAGGATTGATATTACATAGAAGTTCATCACTCATTTCTTTCTTTCTAACGAAATCTTCCTGTTTCTTAATACTTTGTTTAGATTTTGAAAGACATGAGGAGATTGTCCAGCATTCACTGCCATATAGGAGGATTGATATTACATAGAAATTCATCACTCTTTTCTTTCTTTTTAACGAAATCTTCCTGTTTCTTAATACTTTGTTTAGCTTTTGAAAGACATGAGGAGATTGTCCAGCATTCACTGCCATATAGGAGGATTGATATTACATAGAAGTTCATCACTCTTTTCTTTCTTTCTAACGAAATCTTCCTGTTTCTTAATACTTTGTTTAGCTTTTGGAAGACATGAGGAGATTGTCCAGCATTCACTGCCATATAGGAGGATTGATATTACATAGAAGTTCATCACTCTTTTCTTTCTTTCTAACGAAATCTTCCTGTTTCTTAATACTTTGTTTAGCTTTTGGAAGACATGAGGAGATTGTCCAGCATTCACTGCCATATAGGAGGATTGATATTACATAGAAGTTCATCACTCTTTTCTTTATTTCTAACGAAATCTTCCTGTTTCTTAATACTTTGTTTAGCTTTTGGAAGACATGAGGAGATTGTCCAGCATTCACTGCCATATAGGAGGATTGATATTACATAGAAGTTCATCACTCTTTTCTTTCTTTCTAACGAAATCTTCCTGTTTCTTAATACTTTGTTTAGCTTTTGGAAGACATGAGTAGATTGTCCAGCATTCACTGCCATATAGGAGGATTGATATTACATAGAAGTTCATCACTCTTTTCTTTCTTTCTAACGAAATCTTCCTGTTTCTTAATACTTTGTTTAGCTTTTGGAAGACATGAGGAGATTGTCCAGCATTCACTGCCATATAGGAGGATTGATATTACATAGAAGTTCATCACTCTTTTCTTTCTTTCTAACGAAATCTTCCTGTTTCTTAATACTTTGTTTAGCTTTTGGAAGACATGAGGAGATTGTCCAGCATTCACTGCCATATAGGAGGATTGATATTACATAGAAGTTCATAACTCTTTTCCTTGTTTCTAACGAAATCTTCCTATTTCTTAATACTTTGTTTAGCTTTTGGAAGACATGAGGAGATTGTCCAGCATTCACTGCCATATAGGAGGATTGATATTACATAGAAGTTCATCACTTTTTTCTTGCTTTCTAAAGAAATCTTCGTGTTTCTTAATACTTTGTTTAGCTTTTGGAAGACATGAGGAGATTGTCCAGCATTCACTGCCATATAGGAGGATTGATATTACATAGAAGTTCATCACTCTTTTCTTTCTTTCTAACGAAATCTTCCTGTTTCTTAATACTTTGTTTAGCTTTTGGAAGACATGAGGAGATTGTCCAGCATTCACTGCCATATAGGAGGATTGATATTACATAGAAGTTCATCACTCTTTTCTTTCTTTCTAACGAAATCTTCCTGTTTCTTAATACTTTGTTTAGCTTTTGGAAGACATGAGGAGATTGTCCAGCATTCACTGCCATATAGGAGGATTGATATTACATAGAAGTTCATCACTCTTTTCTTTCTTTCTAACGAAATCTTCCTGTTTCTTAATACTTTGTTTAGCTTTTGGAAGACATGAGGAGATTGTCCAGCATTCACTGCCATATAGGAGGATTGATATTACATAGAAGTTCATCACTCTTTTCTTTCTTTCTAACGAAATCTTCCTGTTTCTTAATACTTTGTTTAGCTTTTGGAAGACATGAGGAGATTGTCCAGCATTCACTGCCATATAGGAGGATTGATATTACATAGAAGTTCATCACTCTTTTCTTTGTTTCTAACCAAATCTTCCTGTTTCTTAATACTCTGTTTAGCTTTTGGAAGACGTGAGGAGATTGTGCAGCATTCACTGCCATATAGGAGGATTGATATTACATAGAAGTTCATCACTCTTTTCTTTGTTTCTAACGAAATCTTCCTGTTTCTTAATACTTTGTTTAGCTTTTGGAAGACATGAGGAGATTGTCCAGCATTCACTGCCATATAGGAGGATTGATATTACATAGAAGTTCATCACTCTTTTCTTTCTTTCTAACGAAATCTTCCTGTTTCTTAATACTTTGTTTAGCTTTTGGAAGACAGGAGGAGATTGTCCAGCATTCACTGCCATATAGGAGGATTGATATTACATAGAAGTTCATCACTCTTTTCTTTGTTTCTAACGAAATCTTCCTGTTTCTTAATACTTTGTTTAGCTTTTGGAAGACATGAGGAGATTGTCCAGCATTCACTGCCATATAGGAGGATTGATATTACATAGAAGTTCATCACTCTTTTCTTGGTTTCTAAAGAAATCTTCCTGTTTCTTAATACTTTGTTTAGCTTTTGGAAGACATGAGGAGATTGTCCAGCATTCGCTGTCATATAGGAGGATTGATATTACATAGAAGTTCATCACTCTTTTCTTTCTTTCTAACGAAATCTTCCTGTTTCTTAATACTTTGTTTAGCTTTTGGAAGACATGAGGTGATTGTCCAGCATTCACTGCCATATAGGAGGATTGATATTACATAGAAGTTCATCACTCTTTTCTTTCTTTCTAACGAAATCTTCCTGTTTCTTAATACTTTGTTTAGCTTTTGGAAGACATGAGGAGATTGTCCAGCATTCACTGCCATATAGGAGGATTGATATTACATAGAAGTTCATCACTCTTTTCTTTGTTTCTAACGAAATCTTCCTGTTTCTTAATACTTTGTTTAGCTTTTGGAAGACATGAGGAGATTGTACAGCATTCACTGCCATATAGGAGGATTGATATTACATAGAAGTTCATAACTCTTTTCCTTGTTTCTAACGAAATCTTCCTGTTTCTTAATACTTTGTTTAGCTTTTGGAAGACATGAGGAGATTGTCCAGCATTCACTGCCATATAGGAGGATTGATATTACATAGAAGTTCATCACTCTTTTCTTGGTTTCAAAAGAAATCTTCGTGTTTCTTAATACTTTGTTTATCTTTTGGAAGACATGAGGAGATTGTCCAGCATTCACTGCCATATAGGAGGATTGATATTACATAGAAGTTCATCACTCTTTTCTTTCTTTCTAACGAAATCTTCCTGTTTCTTAATACTTTGTTTAGCTTTTGGAAGACATGAGGAGATTGTCCAACATTCACTGCCATATAGGAGGATTGATATTACATAGAAGTTCATCACTCTTTTCTTTCTTTCTAACGAAATCTTCCTGTTTCTTAATACTTTGTTTAGCTTTTGAAAGACATGAGGAGATTGTCCAGCATTCACTGCCATATAGGAGGATTGATATTACATAGAAGTTCATCACTCTTTTCTTTCTTTCTAACGAAATCTTCCTGTTTCTTAATACTTTGTTTAGCTTTTGGAAGACATGAGGAGATTGTCCAGCATTCACTGCCATATAGGAGGATTGATATTACATAGAAGTTCATCACTCTTTTCTTGGTTTCTAAAGAAATCTTCCTGTTTCTTAATACTTTGTTTAGCTTTTGGAAGACATGAGGAGATTGTCCAGCATTCGCTGTCATATAGGAGGATTGATATTACATAGAAGTTCATCACTCTTTTCTTTCTTTCTAACGAAATCTTCCTGTTTCTTAATACTTTGTTTAGCTTTTGGAAGACATGAGGTGATTGTCCAGCATTCACTGCCATATAGGAGGATTGATATTACATAGAAGTTCATCACTCTTTTCTTTGTTTCTAACGAAATCTTCCTGTTTCTTAATACTTTGTTTAGCTTTTGGAAGACATGAGGAGATTGTCCAGCATTCACTGCCATATAGGAGGATTGATATTACATAGAAGTACATCACTCTTTTCTTTCTTTCTAACGAAATCTTCCTGTTTCTTAATACTTTGTTTAGCTTTTGGATGACATGAGGAGATTGTACAGCATTCACTGCCATATAGGAGGATTGATATTACATAGAAGTTCATAACTCTTTTCCTTGTTTCTAACGAAATCTTCCTGTTTCTTAATACTTTGTTTAGCTTTTGGAAGACATGAGGAGATTGTCCAGCATTCACTGCCATATAGGAGGATTGATATTACATAGAAGTTCATCACTCTTTTCTTGGTTTCAAAAGAAATCTTCGTGTTTCTTAATACTTTGTTTATCTTTTGGAAGACATGAGGAGATTGTCCAGCATTCACTGCCATATAGGAGGATTGATATTACATAGAAGTTCATCACTCTTTTCTTTCTTTCTAACGAAATCTTCCTGTTTCTTAATACTTTGTTTAGCTTTTGGAAGACATGAGGAGATTGTCCAGCATTCACTGCCATATAGGAGGATTGATATTACATAGAAGTTCATCACTCTTTTCTTTCTTTCTAACGAAATCTTCCTGTTTCTTAATACTTTGTTTAGCTTTTGAAAGACATGAGGAGATTGTCCAGCATTCACTGCCATATAGGAGGATTGATATTACATAGAAGTTCATCACTCTTTTCTTTCTTTCTAACGAAATCTTCCTGTTTCTTAATAATTTGTTTAGCTTTTGGAAGACATGAGGTGATTGTCCAGCATTCACTGCCATATAGGAGGATTGATATTACATAGAAGTTCATCACTCTTTTCTTTGTTTCTAACGAAATCTTCCTGTTTCTTAATACTTTGTTTAGCTTTTGGAAGACATGAGGAGATTGTCCAGCATTCACTGCCATATAGGAGGATTGATATTACATAGAAGTTCATCACTCTTTTCTTTCTTTCTAACGAAATCTTCCTGTTTCTTAATACTTTGTTTAGCTTTTGAAAGACATGAGGAGATTGTACAGCATTCACTGCCATATAGGAGGATTGATATTACATAGAAGTTCATCACTCTTTTCTTTCTTTCTAACGAAATCTTCCTGTTTCTTAATACTTTGTTTAGCTTTTGGAAGACATGAGGAGATTGTCCAGCATTCACTGCCATATAGGAGGATTGATATTACATAGAAGTTCATCACTCTTTTCTTGGTTTCTAAAGAAATCTTCCTGTTTCTTAATACTTTGTTTAGCTTTTGGAAGACATGAGGAGATTGTCCAGCATTCGCTGTCATATAGGAGGATTGATATTACATAGAAGTTCATCACTCTTTTCTTTCTTTCTAACGAAATCTTCCTGTTTCTTAATACTTTGTTTAGCTTTTGGAAGACATGAGGTGATTGTCCAGCATTCACTGCCATATAGGAGGATTGATATTACATAGAAGTTCATCACTCTTTTCTTTGTTTCTAACGAAATCTTCCTGTTTCTTAATACTTTGTTTAGCTTTTGGAAGACATGAGGAGATTGTCCAGCATTCACTGCCATATAGGAGGATTGATATTACATAGAAGTACATCACTCTTTTCTTTCTTTCTAACGAAATCTTCCTGTTTCTTAATACTTTGTTTAGCTTTTGGATGACATGAGGAGATTGTACAGCATTCACTGCCATATAGGAGGATTGATATTACATAGAAGTTCATAACTCTTTTCCTTGTTTCTAACGAAATCTTCCTGTTTCTTAATACTTTGTTTAGCTTTTGGAAGACATGAGGAGATTGTCCAGCATTCACTGCCATATAGGAGGATTGATATTACATAGAAGTTCATCACTCTTTTCTTGGTTTCAAAAGAAATCTTCGTGTTTCTTAATACTTTGTTTATCTTTTGGAAGACATGAGGAGATTGTCCAGCATTCACTGCCATATAGGAGGATTGATATTACATAGAAGTTCATCACTCTTTTCTTTCTTTCTAACGAAATCTTCCTGTTTCTTAATACTTTGTTTAGCTTTTGGAAGACATGAGGAGATTGTCCAGCATTCACTGCCATATAGGAGGATTGATATTACATAGAAGTTCATCACTCTTTTCTTTCTTTCTAACGAAATCTTCCTGTTTCTTAATACTTTGTTTAGCTTTTGAAAGACATGAGGAGATTGTCCAGCATTCACTGCCATATAGGAGGATTGATATTACATAGAAGTTCATCACTCTTTTCTTTCTTTCTAACGAAATCTTCCTGTTTCTTAATAATTTGTTTAGCTTTTGGAAGACATGAGGTGATTGTCCAGCATTCACTGCCATATAGGAGGATTGATATTACATAGAAGTTCATCACTCTTTTCTTTGTTTCTAACGAAATCTTCCTGTTTCTTAATACTTTGTTTAGCTTTTGGAAGACATGAGGAGATTGTCCAGCATTCACTGCCATATAGGAGGATTGATATTACATAGAAGTTCATCACTCTTTTCTTTCTTTCTAACGAAATCTTCCTGTTTCTTAATACTTTGTTTAGCTTTTGGAAGACATGAAAAGATTGTACAGCATTCACTGCCATATAGGAGGATTGATATTACATAGAAGTTCATATCTCTTTTCCTTGTTTCTAACGAAATCTTCCTGTTTCTTAATACTTTGTTTAGCTTTTGGAAGACATGAGGAGATTGTCCAGCATTCACTGCCATATAGGAGGATTGATATTACATAGAAGTTCATCACTATTTTCTTGGTTTCTAAAGAAATCTTCGTGTTTCTTAATACTTTGTTTAGCTTTTGGAAGACATGAGGAGATTGTCCAGCATTCACTGCCATATAGGAGGATTGATATTACATAGAAGTTCATCACTCTTTTCTTTCTTTCTAACGAAATCTTCCTGTTTCTTAATAATTTGTTTAGCTTTTGGAAGACATGAGGTGATTGTCCAGCATTCACTGCCATATAGGAGGATTGATATTACATAGAAGTTCATCACTCTTTTCTTTGTTTCTAACGAAATCTTCCTGTTTCTTAATACTTTGTTGAGCTTTTGGAAGACATGAGGAGATTGTCCAGCATTCACTGCCATATTGGAGGATTGATATTACATAGAAGTTCATCACTCTTTTCTTTCTTTCTAACGAAATCTTCCTGTTTCTTAATAATTTGTTTAGCTTTTGGAAGACATGAGGTGATTGTCCAGCATTCACTGCCATATAGGAGGATTGATATTACATAGAAGTTCATCACTCTTTTCTTTGTTTCTAACGAAATCTTCCTGTTTCTTAATACTTTGTTGAGCTTTTGGAAGACATGAGGAGATTGTCCAGCATTCACTGCCATATAGGAGGATTGATATTACATAGAAGTTCATCACTCTTTTCTTTCTTTCTAACGAAATCTTCCTGTTTCTTAATACTTTGTTTAGCTTTTGGAAGACATGAGGAGATTGTCCAGCATTCACTGCCATATAGGAGGATTGATATTACATAGAAGTTCATCACTCTTTTCTTTCTTTCTAACGAAATCTTCCTGTTTCTTAATAATTTCTTTAGCTTTTGGAAGACATGAGGTGATTGTCCAGCATTCACTGCCATATAGGAGGATTGATATTACATAGAAGTTCATCACTCTTTTCTTTGTTTCTAACGAAATCTTCCTGTTTCTTAATACTTTGTTGAGCTTTTGGAAGACATGAGGAGATTGTCCAGCATTCACTGCCATATAGGAGGATTGATATTACATAGAAGTTCATCACTCTTTTCTTTCTTTCTAACGAAATCTTCCTGTTTCTTAATACTTTGTTTAGCTTTTGGAAGACATGAGGAGATTGTCCAGCATTCACTGCCATATAGGAGGATTGATATTACATAGAAGTTCATCACTCTTTTCTTTCTTTCTAACGAAATCTTCCTGTTTCTTAATACTTTGTTTAGCTTTTGGAAGACATGAGGAGATTGTCCAGCATTCACTGCCATATAGGAGGATTGATATTACATAGAAGTTCATCACTCTTTTCTTTCTTTCTAACGAAATCTTCCTGTTTCTTAATACTTTGTTTAGCTTTTGAAAGACATGAGGAGATTGTCCAGCATTCACTGCCATATAGGAGGATTGATATTACATAGAAGTTCATCACTCTTTTCTTTCTTTCTAACGAAATCTTCCTGTTTCTTAATACTTTGTTTAGCTTTTGAAAGACATGAGGAGATTGTCCAGCATTCACTGCCATATAGGAGGATTGATATTACATAGAAGTTCATCACTCTTTTCTTTCTTTCTAACGAAATCTTCCTGTTTCTTAATACTTTGTTTAGCTTTTGAAAGACATGAGGAGATTGTCCAGCATTCACTGCCATATAGGAGGATTGATATTACATAGAAGTTCATCACTCTTTTCTTTCTTTCTAACGAAATCTTCCTGTTTCTTAATACTTTGTTTAGCTTTTGAAAGACATGAGGAGATTGTCCAGCATTCACTGCCATATAGGAGGATTGATATTACATAGAAGTTCATCACTCTTTTCTTTCTTTCTAACGAAATCTTCCTGTTTCTTAATACTTTGTTTAGCTTTTGGAAGACATGAGGAGATTGTCCAGCATTCACTGCCATATAGGAGGATTGATATTACATAGAAGTTCATCACTCTTTTCTTTCTTTCTAACGAAATCTTCCTGTTTCTTAATACTTTGTTTAGCTTTTGGAAGACATGAGGAGATTGTCCAGCATTCACTGCCATATAGGAGGATTGATATTACATAGAAGTTCATCACTCTTTTCTTTCTTTCTAACGAAATCTTCCTGTTTCTTAATACTTTGTTTAGCTTTTGAAAGACATGAGGAGATTGTCCAGCATTCACTGCCATATAGGAGGATTGATATTACATAGAAGTTCATCACTCTTTTCTTTCTTTCTAACGAAATCTTCCTGTTTCTTAATACTTTGTTTAGCTTTTGGAAGACATGAGGAGATTGTCCAGCATTCACTGCCATATAGGAGGATTGATATTACATAGAAGTTCATCACTCTTTTCTTTCTTTCTAACGAAATCTTCCTGTTTCTTAATACTTTGTTTAGCTTTTGGAAGACATGAGGAGATTGTCCAGCATTCACTGCCATATAGGAGGATTGATATTACATAGAAGTTCATCACTCTTTTCTTTCTTTCTAACGAAATCTTCCTGTTTCTTAATACTTTGTTTAGCTTTTGAAAGACATGAGGAGATTGTCCAGCATTCACTGCCATATAGGAGGATTGATATTACATAGAAGTTCATCACTCTTTTCTTTCTTTCTAACGAAATCTTCCTGTTTCTTAATACTTTGTTTAGCTTTTGGAAGACATGAGGAGATTGTCCAGCATTCACTGCCATATAGGAGGATTGATATTACATAAAAGTTCATCACTCTTTTCTTAGTTTCTAACCAAATCTTCCTGTTTCTTAATACTTTGTTTAGCTTTTGGAAGACGTGAGGAGATTGTGCAGCATTCACTGCCATATAGGAGGATTGATATTACATAGAAGTTCATCACTCTTTTCTTGGTTTCTAACGAAATCTTCCTGTTTCTTAATATTTTGTTTAGCTTTTGGAAGACATGAGGAGATTGTCCAGTATTCACTGCCATATAGGAGGATTGATATTACATAGAAGTTCATCACTCTTTTCTTGGTTTCTAACGAAATCTTCCTGTTTCTTAATACTTTGTTTAGCTTTTGGAAGACGTGAGGAGATTGTCCAGCATTCACTGCCATATAGGAGGATTGATATTACATAGAAGTTCATCACTCTTTTCTTTGTTTCTAACGAAATCTTCCTGTTTCTTAATACTTTGTTTAGCTTTTGGAAGACATGAGGTGATTGTCCAGCATTCACTGCCATATAGGAGGATTGATATTACATAGAAGTTCATCACTCTTTTCTTGGTTTCTAACGAAATCTTCCTGTTTCTTAATACTTTGTTTAGCTTTTGGAAGACGTGAGGAGATTGTCCAGCATTCACTGCCATATAGGAGGATTGATATTACATAGAAGTTCATCACTCTTTTCTTTGTTTCTAACGAAATCTTCCTGTTTCTTAATACTTTGTTTAGCTTTTGGAAGACATGAGGTGATTGTCCAGCATTCACTGCCATATAGGAGGATTGATATTACATAGAAGTTCATCACTCTTTTCTTTGTTTCTAACGAAATCTTCCTGTTTCTTAATACTTTGTTTAGCTTTTGGAAGACATGAGGAGATTGTCCAGCATTCACTGCCATATAGGAGGATTGATATTACATAGAAGTACATCACTCTTTTCTTTCTTTCTAACGAAATCTTCCTGTTTCTTAATACTTTGTTTAGCTTTTGGAAGACATGAGGAGATTGTACAGCATTCACTGCCATATAGGAGGATTGATATTACATAGAAGTTCATAACTCTTTTCCTTGTTTCTAACGAAATCTTCCTGTTTCTTAATACTTTGTTTAGCTTTTGGAAGACATGAGGAGATTGTCCAGCATTCACTGCCATATAGGAGGATTGATATTACATAGAAGTTCATCACTCTTTTCTTGGTTTCAAAAGAAATCTTCGTGTTTCTTAATACTTTGTTTATCTTTTGGAAGACATGAGGAGATTGTCCAGCATTCACTGCCATATAGGAGGATTGATATTACATAGAAGTTCATCACTCTTTTCTTTCTTTCTAACGAAATCTTCCTGTTTCTTAATACTTTGTTTAGCTTTTGGAAGACATGAGGAGATTGTCCAGCATTCACTGCCATATAGGAGGATTGATATTACATAGAAGTTCATCACTCTTTTCTTTCTTTCTAACGAAATCTTCCTGTTTCTTAATACTTTGTTTAGCTTTTGAAAGACATGAGGAGATTGTCCAGCATTCACTGCCATATAGGAGGATTGATATTACATAGAAGTTCATCACTCTTTTCTTTCTTTCTAACGAAATCTTCCTGTTTCTTAATAATTTGTTTAGCTTTTGGAAGACATGAGGTGATTGTCCAGCATTCACTGCCATATAGGAGGATTGATATTACATAGAAGTTCATCACTCTTTTCTTTGTTTCTAACGAAATCTTCCTGTTTCTTAATACTTTGTTTAGCTTTTGGAAGACATGAGGAGATTGTCCAGCATTCACTGCCATATAGGAGGATTGATATTACATAGAAGTTCATCACTCTTTTCTTTCTTTCTAACGAAATCTTCCTGTTTCTTAATACTTTGTTTAGCTTTTGGAAGACATGAGGAGATTGTACAGCATTCACTGCCATATAGGAGGATTGATATTACATAGAAGTTCAATACTTTGTTTAGCTTTTGGAAGACATGAGGAGATTGTCCAGCATTCACTGCCATATAGGAGGATTGATATTACATAGAAGTTCATCACTCTTTTCTTGGTTTCTAAAGAAATCTTCGTGTTTCTTAATACTTTGTTTAGCTTTTGGAAGACATGAGGAGATTGTCCAGCATTCACTGCCATATAGGAGGATTGATATTACATAGAAGTTCATCACTCTTTTCTTTCTTTCTAACGAAATCTTCCTGTTTCTTAATAATTTGTTTAGCTTTTGGAAGACATGAGGTGATTGTCCAGCATTCACTGCCATATAGGAGGATTGATATTACATAGAAGTTCATCACTCTTTTCTTTGTTTCTAACGAAATCTTCCTGTTTCTTAATACTTTGTTGAGCTTTTGGAAGACATGAGGAGATTGTCCAGCATTCACTGCCATATAGGAGGATTGATATTACATAGAAGTTCATCACTCTTTTCTTTCTTTCTAACGAAATCTTCCTGTTTCTTAATACTTTGTTTAGCTTTTGGAAGACATGAGGAGATTGTACAGCATTCACTGCCATATAGGAGGATTGATATTACATAGAAGTTCATATCTCTTTTCCTTGTTTCTAACGAAATCTTCCTGTTTCTTAATACTTTGTTTAGCTTTTGGAAGACATGAGGAGATTGTCCAGCATTCACTGCCATATAGGAGGATTGATATTACATAGAAGTTCATCACTCTTTTCTTTCTTTCTAACGAAATCTTCCTGTTTCTTAATACTTTGTTTAGCTTTTGGAAGACATGAGGAGATTGTCCAGCATTCACTGCCATATAGGAGGATTGATATTACATAGAAGTTCATCACTCTTTTCTTTCTTTCTAACGAAATCTTCCTGTTTCTTAATACTTTGTTTAGCTTTTGAAAGACATGAGGAGATTGTCCAGCATTCACTGCCATATAGGAGGATTGATATTACATAGAAGTTCATCACTCTTTTCTTTCTTTCTAACGAAATCTTCCTGTTTCTTAATACTTTGTTTAGCTTTTGAAAGACATGAGGAGATTGTCCAGCATTCACTGCCATATAGGAGGATTGATATTACATAGAAGTTCATCACTCTTTTCTTTGTTTCTAACGAAATCTTCCTGTTTCTTAATACTTTGTTTAGCTTTTGGAAGACATGAGGAGATTGTCCAGCATTCACTGATATATAGGAGGATTGATATTACATAGAAGTTCATCACTCTTTTCTTGGTTTCTAACGAAATCTTCCTGTTTCTTAATATTTTGTTTAGCTTTTGGAAGACATGAGGAGATTGTCCAGTATTCACTGCCATATAGGAGGATTGATATTACATAGAAGTTCATCACTCTTTTCTTGGTTTCTAACGAAATCTTCCTGTTTCTTAATACTTTGTTTAGCTTTTGGAAGACGTGAGGAGATTGTCCAGCATTCACTGCCATATAGGAGGATTGATATTACATAGAAGTTCATCACTCTTTTCTTTGTTTCTAACGAAATCTTCCTGTTTCTTAATACTTTGTTTAGCTTTTGGAAGACATGAGGTGATTGTCCAGCATTCACTGCCATATAGGAGGATTGATATTACATAGAAGTTCATCACTCTTTTCTTGGTTTCTAACGAAATCTTCCTGTTTCTTAATACTTTGTTTAGCTTTTGGAAGACGTGAGGAGATTGTCCAGCATTCACTGCCATATAGGAGGATTGATATTACATAGAAGTTCATCACTCTTTTCTTTGTTTCTAACGAAATCTTCCTGTTTCTTAATACTTTGTTTAGCTTTTGGAAGACATGAGGTGATTGTCCAGCATTCACTGCCATAGAGGAGGATTGATATTACATAGAAGTTCATCACTCTTTTCTTGGTTTCTAACGAAATCTTCCTGTTTCTTAATACTTTGTTTAGCTTTTGGAAGACGTGAGGAGATTGTCCAGCATTCACTGCCATATAGGAGGATTGATATTACATAGAAGTTCATCACTCTTTTCTTTGTTTCTAACGAAATCTTCCTGTTTCTTAATACTTTGTTTAGCTTTTGGAAGACATGAGGTGATTGTCCAGCATTCACTGCCATATAGAAGGATTGATATTACATAGAAGTTCATCACTCTTTTCTTGGTTTCTAACGAAATCTTCCTGTTTCTTAATACTTTGTTTAGCTTTTGGAAGACGTGAGGAGATTGTCCAGCATTCACTGCCATATAGGAGGATTGATATTACATAGAAGTTCATCACTCTTTTCTTTGTTTCTAACGAAATCTTCCTGTTTCTTAATACTTTGTTTAGCTTTTGGAAGACATGAGGTGATTGTCCAGCATTCACTGCCATATAGGAGGATTGATATTACATAGAAGTTCATCACTCTTTTCTTGGTTTCTAACGAAATCTTCCTGTTTCTTAATACTTTGTTTAGCTTTTGGAAGACGTGAGGAGATTGTCCAGCATTCACTGCCATATAGGAGGATTGATATTACATAGAAGTTCATCACTCTTTTCTTTGTTTCTAACGAAATCTTCCTGTTTCTTAATACTTTGTTTAGCTTTTGGAAGACATGAGGTGATTGTCCAGCATTCACTGCCATATAGGAGGATTGATATTACATAGAAGTTCATCACTCTTTTCTTGGTTTCTAACGAAATCTTCCTGTTTCTTAATACTTTGTTTAGCTTTTGGAAGACGTGAGGAGATTGTCCAGCATTCACTGCCATATAGGAGGATTGATATTACATAGAAGTTCATCACTCTTTTCTTGGTTTCTAACGAAATCTTCCTGTTTCTTAATACTTTGTTTAGCTTTTGGAAGACATGAGGAGATTGTCCAGCATTCACTGCCATATAGGAGGATTGATATTACATAGAAGTTCATCACTCTTTTCTTGGTTTCTAAAGAAATCTTCCTGTTTCTTAATACTTTGTTTAGCTTTTGGAAGACATGAGGAGATTGTCCAGCATTCGCTGTCATATAGGAGGATTGATATTACATAGAAGTTCATCACTCTTTTCTTTCTTTCTAACGAAATCTTCCTGTTTCTTAATACTTTGTTTAGCTTTTGGAAGACATGAGGTGATTGTCCAGCATTCACTGCCATATAGGAGGATTGATATTACATAGAAGTTCATCACTCTTTTCTTTGTTTCTAACGAAATCTTCCTGTTTCTTAATACTTTGTTTAGCTTTTGGAAGACATGAGGAGATTGTCCAGCATTCACTGCCATATAGGAGGATTGATATTACATAGAAGTTCATCACTCTTTTCTTTCTTTCTAACGAAATCTTCCTGTTTCTTAATACTTTGTTTAGCTTTTGGAAGACATGAGGAGATTGTCCAGCATTCACTGCCATATAGGAGGATTGATATTACATAGAAGTTCATAACTCTTTTCTTTCTTTCTAACGAAATCTTCCTGTTTCTTAATACTTTGTTTAGCTTTTGGAAGACATGAGGAGATTGTCCAGCATTCACTGCCATATAGGAGGATTGATATTACATAGAAGTTCATCACTCTTTTCTTTCTTTCTAACGAAATCTTCCTGTTTCTTAATACTTTGTTTAGCTTTTGAAAGACATGAGGAGATTGTCCAGCATTCACTGCCATATAGGAGGATTGATATTACATAGAAGTTCATCACTCTTTTCTTTCTTTCTAACGAAATCTTCCTGTTTCTTAATAATTTGTTTAGCTTTTGGAAGACATGAGGTGATTGTCCAGCATTCACTGCCATATAGGAGGATTGATATTACATAGAAGTTCATCACTCTTTTCTTTGTTTCTAACGAAATCTTCCTGTTTCTTAATACTTTGTTTAGCTTTTGGAAGACATGAGGAGATTGTCCAGCATTCACTGCCATATAGGAGGATTGATATTACATAGAAGTTCATAACTCTTTTCTTTCTTTCTAACGAAATCTTCCTGTTTCTTAATACTTTGTTTAGCTTTTGGAAGACATGAGGAGATTGTACAGCATTCACTGCCATATAGGAGGATTGATATTACATAGAAGTTCATATCTCTTTTCCTTGTTTCTAACGAAATCTTCCTGTTTCTTAATACTTTGTTTAGCTTTTGGAAGACATGAGGAGATTGTCCAGCATTCACTGCCATATAGGAGGATTGATATTACATAGAAGTTCATCACTCTTTTCTTGGTTTCTAAAGAAATCTTCGTGTTTCTTAATACTTTGTTTAGCTTTTGGAAGACATGAGGAGATTGTCCAGCATTCACTGCCATATAGGAGGATTGATATTACATAGAAGTTCATCACTCTTTTCTTTCTTTCTAACGAAATCTTCCTGTTTCTTAATACTTTGTTTAGCTTTTGGAAGACATGAGGAGATTGTCCAGCATTCACTGCCATATAGGAGGATTGATATTACATAGAAGTTCATCACTCTTTTCTTTCTTTCTAACGAAATCTTCCTGTTTCTTAATACTTTGTTTAGCTTTTGAAAGACATGAGGAGATTGTCCAGCATTCACTGCCATATAGGAGGATTGATATTACATAGAAGTTCATCACTCTTTTCTTTCTTTCTAACGAAATCTTCCTGTTTCTTAATACTTTGTTTAGCTTTTGAAAGACATGAGGAGATTGTCCAGCATTCACTGCCATATAGGAGGATTGATATTACATAGAAGTTCATCACTCTTTTCTTTCTTTCTAACGAAATCTTCCTGTTTCTTAATACTTTGTTTAGCTTTTGGAAGACATGAGGAGATTGTCCAGCATTCACTGCCATATAGGAGGATTGATATTACATAGAAGTTCATAACTCTTTTCTTTCTTTCTAACGAAATCTTCCTGTTTCTTAATACTTTGTTTAGCTTTTGGAAGACATGAGGAGATTGTACAGCATTCACTGCCATATAGGAGGATTGATATTACATAGAAGTTCATATCTCTTTTCCTTGTTTCTAACGAAATCTTCCTGTTTCTTAATACTTTGTTTAGCTTTTGGAAGACATGAGGAGATTGTCCAGCATTCACTGCCATATAGGAGGATTGATATTACATAGAAGTTCATCACTCTTTTCTTGGTTTCTAAAGAAATCTTCGTGTTTCTTAATACTTTGTTTAGCTTTTGGAAGACATGAGGAGATTGTCCAGCATTCACTGCCATATAGGAGGATTGATATTACATAGAAGTTCATCAGTCTTTTCTTTCTTTCTAACGAAATCTTCCTGTTTCTTAATACTTTGTTTAGCTTTTGGAAGACATGAGGAGATTGTCCAGCATTCACTGCCATATAGGAGGATTGATATTACATAGAAGTTCATCACTCTTTTCTTTCTTTCTAACGAAATCTTCCTGTTTCTTAATACTTTGTTTAGCTTTTGAAAGACATGAGGAGATTGTCCAGCATTCACTGCCATATAGGAGGATTGATATTACATAGAAGTTCATCACTCTTTTCTTTCTTTCTAACGAAATCTTCCTGTTTCTTAATACTTTGTTTAGCTTTTGGAAGACATGAGGAGATTGTCCAGCATTCACTGCCATATAGGAGGATTGATATTACATAGAAGTTCATCACTCTTTTCTTGGTTTCTAAAGAAATCTTCGTGTTTCTTAATACTTTGTTTAGCTTTTGGAAGACATGAGGAGATTGTCCAGCATTCACTGCCATATAGGAGGATTGATATTACATAGAAGTTCATCACTCTTTTCTTTCTTTCTAACGAAATCTTCCTGTTTCTTAATACTTTGTTTAGCTTTTGAAAGACATGAGGAGATTGTCCAGCATTCACTGCCATATAGGAGGATTGATATTACATAGAAGTTCATCACTCTTTTCTTTGTTTCTAACGAAATCTTCCTGTTTCTTAATACTTTGTTTAGCTTTTGGAAGACATGAGGAGATTGTCCAGCATTCACTGCCATATAGGAGGATTGATATTACATAGAAGTTCATCACTCTTTTCTTTCTTTCTAACGAAATCTTCCTGTTTCTTAATACTTTGTTTAGCTTTTGGAAGACATGAGGAGATTGTCCAGCATTCACTGCCATATAGGAGGATTGATATTACATAGAAGTTCATCACTCTTTTCTTTCTTTCTAACGAAATCTTCCTGTTTCTTAATACTTTGTTTAGCTTTTGAAAGACATGAGGAGATTGTCCAGCATTCACTGCCATATAGGAGGATTGATATTACATAGAAGTTCATCACTCTTTTCTTTCTTTCTAACGAAATCTTCCTGTTTCTTAATAATTTGTTTAGCTTTTGGAAGACATGAGGTGATTGTCCAGCATTCACTGCCATATAGGAGGATTGATATTACATAGAAGTTTATCACTCTTTTCTTTGTTTCTAACGAAATCTTCCTGTTTCTTAATACTTTGTTTAGCTTTTGGAAGACATGAGGAGATTGTCCAGCATTCACTGCCATATAGGAGGATTGATATTACATAGAAGTTCATAACTCTTTTCTTTCTTTCTAACGAAATCTTCCTGTTTCTTAATACTTTGTTTAGCTTTTGGAAGACATGAGGAGATTGTACAGCATTCACTGCCATATAGGAGGATTGATATTACATAGAAGTTCATATCTCTTTTCCTTGTTTCTAACGAAATCTTCCTGTTTCTTAATACTTTGTTTAGCTTTTGGAAGACATGAGGAGATTGTCCAGCATTCACTGCCATATAGGAGGATTGATATTACATAGAAGTTCATCACTCTTTTCTTGGTTTCTAAAGAAATCTTCGTGTTTCTTAATACTTTGTTTAGCTTTTGGAAGACATGAGGAGATTGTCCAGCATTCACTGCCATATAGGAGGATTGATATTACATAGAAGTTCATCACTCTTTTCTTTCTTTCTAACGAAATCTTCCTGTTTCTTAATAATTTGTTTAGCTTTTGGAAGACATGAGGTGATTGTCCAGCATTCACTGCCATATAGGAGGATTGATATTACATAGAAGTTCATCACTCTTTTCTTTGTTTCTAACGAAATCTTCCTGTTTCTTAATACTTTGTTGAGCTTTTGGAAGACATGAGGAGATTGTCCAGCATTCACTGCCATATAGGAGGATTGATATTACATAGAAGTTCATCACTCTTTTCTTTCTTTCTAACGAAATCTTCCTGTTTCTTAATACTTTGTTTAGCTTTTGGAAGACATGAGGAGATTGTACAGCATTCACTGCCATATAGGAGGATTGATATTACATAGAAGTTCATATCTCTTTTCCTTGTTTCTAACGAAATCTTCCTGTTTCTTAATACTTTGTTTAGCTTTTGGAAGACATGAGGAGATTGTCCAGCATTCACTGCCATATAGGAGGATTGATATATCATAGAAGTTCATCACTCTTTTCTTGGTTTCTAAAGAAATCTTCGTGTTTCTTAATACTTTGTTTAGCTTTTGGAAGACATGAGGAGATTGTCCAGCATTCACTGCCATATAGGAGGATTGATATTACATAGAAGTTCATCACTCTTTTCTTTCTTTCTAACGAAATCTTCCTGTTTCTTAATACTTTGTTTAGCTTTTGGAAGACATGAGGAGATTGTCCAGCATTCACTGCCATATAGGAGGATTGATATTACATAGAAGTTCATCACTCTTTTCTTTCTTTCTAACGAAATCTTCCTGTTTCTTAATACTTTGTTTAGCTTTTGAAAGACATGAGGAGATTGTCCAGCATTCACTGCCATATAGGAGGATTGATATTACATAGAAGTTCATCACTCTTTTCTTTCTTTCTAACGAAATCTTCCTGTTTCTTAATACTTTGTTTAGCTTTTGAAAGACATGAGGAGATTGTCCAGCATTCACTGCCATATAGGAGGATTGATATTACATAGAAGTTCATCACTCTTTTCTTTCTTTCTAACGAAATCTTCCTGTTTCTTAATACTTTGTTTAGCTTTTGGAAGACATGAGGAGATTGTCCAGCATTCACTGCCATATAGGAGGATTGATATTACATAGAAGTTCATCACTCTTTTCTTTCTTTCTAACGAAATCTTCCTGTTTCTTAATACTTTGTTTAGCTTTTGGAAGACATGAGGAGATTGTCCAGCATTCACTGCCATATATGAGGATTGATATTACATAGAAGTTCATCACTCTTTTCTTTGTTTCTAACGAAATCTTCCTGTTTCTTAAAACTTTGTTTAGCTTTTGGAAGACATGAGGAGATTGTCCAGCATTCACTGCCATATAGGAGGATTGATATTACATAAAAGTTCATCACTCTTTTCTTAGTTTCTAACCAAATCATCCTGTTTCTTAATACTTTGTTTAGCTTTTGGAAGACGTGAGGAGATTGTGCAGCATTCACTGCCATATAGGAGGATTGATATTACATAGAAGTTCATAACTCTTTTCCTTGTTTCTAACGAAATCTTCCTGTTTCTTAATACTTTGTTTAGCTTTTGGAAGACATTAGGAGATTGTCCAGCATTCACTGCCATATAGGAGGATTGATATTACATAGAAGTTCATCACTCTTTTCTTGGTTTCTAAAGAAATCTTCGTGTTTCTTAATACTTTGTTTAGCTTTTGGAAGACATGAGGAGATTGTCCAGCATTCACTGCCATATAGGAGGATTGATATTACATAGAAGTTCATCACTCTTTTCTTTCTTTCTAACGAAATCTTCCTGTTTCTTAATACTTTGTTTAGCTTTTGGAAGACATGAGGAGATTGTCCAGCATTCACTGCCATATAGGAGGATTGATATTACATAGAAGTTCATCACTCTTTTCTTTCTTTCTAACGACATCTTCCTGTTTCTTAATACTTTGTTTAGCTTTTGAAAGACATGAGGAGATTGTCCAGCATTCACTGCCATATAGGAGGATTGATATTACATAGAAGTTCATCACTCTTTTCTTTCTTTCTAACGAAATCTTCCTGTTTCTTAATACTTTGTTTAGCTTTTGAAAGACATGAGGAGATTGTCCAGCATTCACTGCCATATAGGAGGATTGATATTACATAGAAGTTCATCACTCTTTTCTTTCTTTCTAACGAAATCTTCCTGTTTCTTAATACTTTGTTTAGCTTTTGGAAGACATGAGGAGATTGTCCAGCATTCACTGCCATATAGGAGGATTGATATTACATAGAAGTTCATCACTCTTTTCTTTCTTTCTAACGAAATCTTCCTGTTTCTTAATACTTTGTTTAGCTTTTGGAAGACATGAGGAGATTGTCCAGCATTCACTGCCATATAGGAGGATTGATATTACATAGAAGTTCATAACTCTTTTCCTTGTTTCTAACGAAATCTTCCTGTTTCTTAATACTTTGTTTAGCTTTTGGAAGACATGAGGAGATTGTCCAGCATTCACTGCCATATAGGAGGATTGATATTACATAGAAGTTCATCACTCTTTTCTTTCTTTCTAACGAAATCTTCCTGTTTCTTAATACTTTGTTTAGCTTTTGGAAGACATGAGGAGATTGTCCAGCATTCACTGCCATATAGGAGGATTGATATTACATAGAAGTTCATCACTCTTTTCTTACTTTCTAACGAAATCTTCCTGTTTCTTAATACTTTGTTTAGCTTTTGGAAGACATGAGGAGATTGTACAGCATTCACTGCCATATAGGAGGATTGATATTACATAGAAGTTCATAACTCTTTTCCTTGTTTCTAACGAAATCTTCCTGTTTCTTAATACTTTGTTTAGCTTTTGGAAGACATGAGGAGATTGTCCAGCATTCACTGCCATATAGGAGGATTGATATTACATAGAAGTTCATCACTCTTTTCTTTCTTTCTAACGAAATCTTCCTGTTTCTTAATACTTTGTTTAGCTTTTGAAAGACATGAGGAGATTGTCCAGCATTCACTGCCATATAGGAGGATTGATATTACATAGAAGTTCATCACTCTTTTCTTTCTTTCTAACGAAATCTTCCTGTTTCTTAATACTTTGTTTAGCTTTTGGAAGACATGAGGAGATTGTCCAGCATTCACTGCCATATAGGAGGATTGATATTACATAGAAGTTCATCACTCTTTTCTTTCTTTCTAACGAAATCTTCCTGTTTCTTAATACTTTGTTTAGCTTTTGGAAGTCATGAGGAGATTGTCCAGCATTCACTGCCATATAGGAGGATTGATATTACATAGAAGTTCATAACTCTTTTCCTTGTTTCTAACGAAATCTTCCTGTTTCTTAATACTTTGTTTAGCTTTTGGAAGACATGAGGAGATTGTCCAGCATTCACTGCCATATAGGAGGATTGATATTACATAGAAGTTCATCACTCTTTTCTTTCTTTCTAACGAAATCTTCCTGTTTCTTAATACTTTGTTTAGCTTTTGGAAGACATGAGGAGATTGTCCAGCATTCACTGCCATATAGGAGGATTGATATTACATAGAAGTTCATCACTCTTTTCTTACTTTCTAACGAAATCTTCCTGTTTCTTAATACTTTGTTTAGCTTTTGGAAGACATGAGGAGATTGTACAGCATTCACTGCCATATAGGAGGATTGATATTACATAGAAGTTCATAACTCTTTTCCTTGTTTCTAACGAAATCTTCCTGTTTCTTAATACTTTGTTTAGCTTTTGGAAGACATGAGGAGATTGTCCAGCATTCACTGCCATATAGGAGGATTGATATTACATAGAAGTTCATCACTCTTTTCTTGGTTTCTAAAGAAATCTTCGTGTTTCTTAATACTTTGTTTAGCTTTTGGAAGACATGAGGAGATTGTCCAGCATTCACTGCCATATAGGAGGATTGATATTACATAGAAGTTCATCACTCTTTTCTTTCTTTCTAACGAAATCTTCCTGTTTCTTAATACTTTGTTTAGCTTTTGGAAGACATGAGGAGATTGTCCAGCATTCACTGCCATATAGGAGGATTGATATTACATAGAAGTTCATCACTCTTTCTTTCTTTCTAACGAAAGCTTCCTGTTTCTTAATACTTTGTTTAGCTTTTGAAAGACATGAGGAGATTGTCCAGCATTCACTGCCATATAGGAGGATTGATATTACATAGAAGTTCATCACTCTTTTCTTTCTTTCTAACGAAATCTTCCTGTTTCTTAATACTTTGTTTAGCTTTTCAAAGACATGAGGAGATTGTCCAGCATTCACTGCCATATAGGAGGATTGATATTACATAGAAGTTCATCACTCTTTTCTTTGTTTCTAACGAAATCTTCCTGTTTCTTAATACTTTGTTTAGCTTTTGGAAGACATGAGGAGATTGTCCAGCATTCACTGCCATATAGGAGGATTGATATTACATAGAAGTTCATCACTCTTTTCTTTGTTTCTAACGAAATCTTCCTGTTTCTTAATACTTTGTTTAGCTTTTGGAAGACATGAGGAGATTGTCCAGCATTCACTGCCATATAGGAGGATTGATATTACATAGAAGTTCATCACTCTTTTCTTTGTTTCTAACGAAATCTTCCTGTTTCTTAATACTTTGTTTAGCTTTTGGAAGACATGAGGAGATTGTCCAGCATTCACTGCCATATAGGAGGATTGATATTACATAGAAGTTCATCACTCTTTTCGTTCTTTCTAACGAAATCTTCCTGTTTCTTAATACTTTGTTTAGCTTTTGGAAGACATGAGGAGATTGCCCAGCATTCACTGCCATATAGGAGGATTGATATTACATAGAAGTTCATCACTCTTTTCTTTGTTTCTAACGAAATCTTCCTGTTTCTTAATACTTTGTTTAGCTTTTGGAAGACATGAGGAGATTGTCCAGCATTCACTGCCATATAGGAGGATTGATATTACATAGAAGTTCATCACTCTTTTCTTTCTTTCTAACCAAATCTGCCTGTTTCTTTATACTTTGTTTAACTTTTGGAAGACATGAGGAGATTGTCCAGTATTCACTGCCATATAGGAGGATTGATATTACAGAGAAGTTCATCACTCTTTTCTTTGTTTCTAACGAAAACTTCCTGTTTCTTAATGCTTTCTTTAGCTTTTGAAAGACATGAGGAGATTGTCCATCATTCACTGCCATATAGGAGGATTGATATTACAGAGAAGTTCATCACTCTTTTCTTTCTTTCTAACGAAATCTTCCTGTTTCTTAATACTTTGTTTAGCTTTTGGAAGACATGAGGAGATTGTTCAACATTCACTGCCATATAGGAGGATTGATATTACGTTCATATTTTGTTTCTAATTAATTAGGCAAAATCGGACTTTCTTGTGAGTCAACGTATCTCATGTTTCCAAGCGACTTGACACAAAAGGAAATGTTCGCTTTGGAACTTATATTGAACAAATAAACTAACTCTATCCCCATGTTACTAATTAAAGTTATTGGTTAATTTACTAGTTAAAGTTAATAATTAACATTTAACGACGAATTGGTTACAACGATGTTAAGATTCATATTCACATGAATCTTTTTCCATGTATTTTTCATATTTTTGAAAACAATTGGCGTTAAACTCAAACTATCCATTGATTAATGAAGCGAATAAAAACTGCACCCTTGATTTCAGAGTTGAATGATGAGCTAAATGCTTTGTCGATATTGCCCAATGAACTTTAATAATCATGAATCAAATACAACATGTTACCTGTATTGATATTATAAATTTACTGCAAATCATGAAACATCTGCTTCGGCACTTTGCTCTGAAATTAGACAACAATAGAACAAATTATGAAACGAATATTGCAAAATGATTTGACAACGTTGAACAAACGATATCAAATATCAAAGGGAGAGTTCTTTTCTCTGGACACCGCTATTATTGTATATGCCGTCCGGAATCTTTATTGTTTTAAAAAGCAATTTTTAGAAAAAAAAACTACCACCCATTTCAAAAAATCGCTAAGCAGGAAACATTACTGCTAATGGCACAAAAGAAAATTGACAACGTTGAACGAACCTATCCGATGTCAAGGGGAAAGTTTTTCTCTGGACACCGCTATTATTGTATATGCCGTCCGGAATCTTTATTGTTTTAAAAATCAATTTTTAGAAAAAAAACTACCACCCATTTTAAAAAATCGCTAAGCAGGAAACATTACTGCTAATGGCACAAAAGAAAATTGACAACGTTGAACGAACCTATCCGATGTCAAGGGGAGAGTTTTTCTCTGGACGCCGCTATTATTGTATATGCCCTCAGGAATCTTTATTGTTTTAAAAAGCAATTTTTAGAAAAAAAAACTACCACCCATTTTAAAAAATCGCTAAGCAGGAAACATTACTGCTAATGGCACAAAAGAAAATTGACAACGTTGAACGAACCTATCCGATGTCAAGGGGAGAGTTTTTCTCTGGACACCGCTATTATTGTATATGCCGTCCGGAATCTTTATTGTTTTTAAAAGCAATTTTTAGAAAAAAAAACTACCACCCATTTTAAAAGATCGCTAAGCAGAAAACATTACTGCTAATGGTACAAAAGAAAATTGACAACGTTGAACAAACGTATCCGATATCAAGGGGTGTGTTTTTATCTGGACACCGCTATTATTGTATTTGCCGTCCGGAATTTTTATTGTTTTAAAAAGAAATTTTTATAAAAAAAAAAAAAAACTACCACTCATTTTAAAAAATCGCTAAGCAGGAAACATTACTGCTAATGGCACAAAAGAAAATTGACAACGTTGAACGAACCTATCCGATGTCAAGGGGAGAGATTTTCTCTGGACAACGCTATTATTGTATTTGCCCTCCGGAATTTTTATTGTTTTAAAAAGAAATTTTGAGGAAAAAAAACTACCACCCATTTTAAAGAATCGCTAAGCAGGAAACATTACTACTAACGGCACAAAAGAAAATTGACAACTTTGAACAAACGTATCCGATGTCAAGGGGAGAGATTTTCGCTGGACTCCACTATTATTGTCTATGACCTCTGGAGTGTTTTTTGTTTTAAAAAACACTTTTTAAAATTTTAATAAAATTGGAACATGAAATTAGATTTATGCATTTCCCTTTCTCTCTTTCTTGAATTGACAAAATTAGTCAAATACCATCTTAAAAACTGAAAATATCTCAATAGCGTTATTAATAAACTAACACCCATTTTGAAAAATCGCTAAGCGAGAAATAGTACTGCTAATGGCTAAATGCATTACGTTAGAAGAACAATATTCAACTAATATATATGAATGGAAGTGTTGATCAGTTCCATCACGTTTCTTATAGTCTGCCCCAGAGAACTGGGCGTTGCCAACAGCGGCGGGCGATTCTTTAGAATTTCGTCTTTCCTAGTGTATTTCTCGTTTTGACGAGTGAACAGGTTGAAATATTCGTGTGAATTAATTAAATTAATAACAACAGTGACGACGTTCATCCGACTGTAAATAACATGTCGCTTCAAAATTCAATCAAAAAATAAATGATATGATACGAAATAGCTATCATTATATCTAGCTAGCTTGTTACATAGATAGATAGATAGATAGATAGAGAGAGAGAGATAGAGACATACATACATATAAACATACATAGATGAACACTAGATAGATAAATACATACATATATACATAGATAGATGGAGACTAGATAGATAGATACATACATACATACATACATACATACATACATGCATACATACATGTACACTCATTAGATAGATAGATAGATAGATAGATAGATAGATATGACTAGACAGAGGTAGCTAGATAGGTAGATAGATAGATACATACATACATACATACATACATACATGTACACTAGATAGATAGATAGATAGATAGAGAGAGAGAGAGAGAGAGAGTTAGGGGAAGAGAGAGCCTAAACATAGATGGATAAAAAGAGAGAGAGGTGGATACATATGAACACACTGACATAGATATGAACAGACTGAGATAGATAGATAGATAGATAGATAGATAGATAGATAGATAGATAGAATTAACAGACATAGATAGATAGATAGATAGATAGATAGATAGATAGATAGATAGATAGATAGATAGATATGAACAGACTGAGATAGATAGATAGATAGATAGATAGATAGATAGATAGATAGATAGATAGATAGATAGATAGAATTAACAGACATAGATAGATAGATAGATAGATAGAATTAACAGACATTGATAGATAGATAGATAGATAGATAGATATGAACAGACTGAGATAGATAGATAGATAGATAGATAGATAGATATAGATACATACATACATACATAGATGTACACTATATAGATAGATATATATATATAGAGAGAGAGAGATAGATATGACCAGACAGAGCTAGCTAGCTAGATAGATAGATAGATACATACATGCATACATACATGCATACATACATACATACATACATACATACATACATAGATGTACACTCTATAGATAGATAGATAGATAGATAGATAGATAGATAGATAGAAGAACACTAGATAGATAGAGAGAGAGAGGGAGAGAGAGTGAGATTAACACTCTAAACATAGATGGATAGAAAGAGAGATGTGGATACACATGAACACATAGATATGAACAGAGATATGAACTGAGATATATATATATATATATAGAGAGAGAGAGAGAGAGAGATAGATAGATAGATAGATAGATAGATAGATAGATAGATAGATAGATAGATAGATAGATAGATAATGAATAGATTTAGATAGAGAGATATGAACAGTGTAAGATAGATAGATATTATTTCATCGATGCGGGTTTTCATATTTATACATGCAAAACTATTGTCCTCTTTTGATAAATCAAATTGAAACAAAAATGAAATGTTAATTTCTATGATGCAAATCAATTTCTTGCTTTTTTACTTCAATCCAAAACATCCTATTTTCTCCTAACAATGCAAAACTTTATTAATCTCTCATGTTCCTCTTTATTTATTAATTCTAATAATAAAAATTGATTCCACTCAATAAATTTTACAGAGAATTAACCAACCTAGAAACGTCCACGAATGGCAGACATTTTTATTATGACTGAGCTTCGATAAAATAAAATAAAAATTCGATTTTATAATAAATATTGTTTGTCATTCGTCCTGTTGGAGACATTGTTTATTCCCACTGCTCTAGACTCTGGGGTCACTGCGTTGTAAAATGTACTACGAATATAATCAATAAAAATCTTGTCAACAATAGCTATTTTTCATACTGTCGTTCACGCAATACAAGAGCCACTCAAGGTAGAGTGTTACTGAATAAGAGTGTTGTAAGAGCGTAAAGAGAAGAGATAAGAAAATGAGAATATGTTGGATAGATAAGGATTAACTCTAGACTTGATGTAGTTAATATTTTAGTGATCAGAGTCTTTGATTGATTGATTTTTTACTGCTTATCGACACTTTTAGGAATATATAAATGATTGTTTTTTTTTTGGCAAGTGGATATTGTATTTTGAGAATAGCAATGATTATTCCCGATAAAAGTCCTGCTATTTAACCCGTAACAGGGAGGTCTCCCTGGTTCGATATTTAGTTACATGATAATGCAAAATAGTGATTTGAAGAGTTTATAAATTAGAAACAAATCGTAAAAAGTCCCGCAGTGATGTCTTAAATAATTCGGGAAGAATTGAGAAAAGAAACGAAGAATTAAAATTCCACCACAGGTATAAAATACAATTATGATGGAACTCGATAGAGTTGAATCACGAATAAATTTGGTGAAAAGTAATTACCTTTGAAATTTCTCAAAGTTGGTCTGATATTGATAAATATTTACTTATGTTTCTGAATTGAAATCTGAACAAATTCTTAATACGACTATGCTATACCTTAAGGTAATTCTCATTAAAATTTGGATAAATGTTACTTTGCTGGGGCCATGTGATTTTGTTGTACAATGGGCATTAAATAATCCAGATGAAGGTAGAAATTTTGGCATATATCAATGTCAAAAATGGAATTGCTTATACGAAGTAATTGCCGAGTCGAGTTTAGAACAACTTGCTAAGAAAATCTCAGCTGCTCGAAGACAGGACCACGCATGCGTTCTGCGAGCAGAACGGACACACAGACACAAAGGAACGTCACTGTTTCAGATTCACTGTGGTGCTGGAACGGCGAATCTTACTACATTGCCACTAGCAGCTGGAAGGTGGAGAATTGAAGTATATCAGAAATACTCAAATCGCCATCTTGGTATGACACATGTTTGTTTAATATCCTCGGTTTTGCTAGATTTTCTGAAGTGGTTTTTCGTCGCTGAAGGGATTTTCCGCCTGGCTTCGTGATTCAAGGACTAGCCTTGTGAATCACGCGAGAAACAAGTTACCACGCTCCGCGGGAACACAACGAACCACTGAGCAATCGCTGCCGGAAAACGGACTCATTTTAGAGATCATGCGACGGACTGGAACTACCGAGGCAATAGCCAAGAGAGGGATTGGTCGGTGTTTGCTTATGGTCGATTAAGTGGCTGGAAGCGGCCTGGTTACAGTCGATTCAGTGAATGGTCTTCGGGTTGGGTCCTCGTACGAGCGTTCATAAACCCGTAGCTGGAGGGAAGAGATGGATTCATATTTTCCCAAGAGTATTTGCGCATAAGTACATTTTTTCATGTTAATTGTTTATTTTCCTCTATTGTACCTAGATTTTATTAATTTAGCCGCAATACCCGATTGGCGGCAAGGTTTTATTGTAATTTCATAGTTCAAATATCTACATGTAACCGTAAGTTCTATGCTAAATGTTTCTTCTCTCGCGCTTCTCGCTGGTGGAGCTCGCTTCCGGTTTCTTGCATTCGAGACAACTTTGATCTTCAAAAATGTTAATTCATGTCCATTGCTATCTCATGAATTCTTTTCTTTTATTTCTTTCTTTACTTAATTATTTTTTTCTAATCTTCTCTCACAATCAGTAACCACTTGCGTCTTAGTGGCTTTTTTATCTTGTGCGAATGTACAACGCACATACATACATACATACATATATATATATATATATATATATATATATATATATATATATATATAATATGGAGAAAACAACTGAAAAGTTGCAAATTAAAAGAAAAAAAATGAATATTTTTTGTGAAAGTATTTATTTATATTTTTTTTATATATTTGATATTTCAGATCGCCCCGATCTTTCGTCAGAAATTAATTAAATAACTGTATTCAGAAGTTTGTTTTCAAGTAGCGTCCGTCGCGAGACGCGGACGTCACATGATGTGGAATGCAACTGTGTTTGAATATTTCCAA
>OZ038514.1:73613258-73635758 GCA_964036315.1 Acanthosepion esculentum
TCTTCGTTCAAGCTCGAGAAGCAGATATTGCTTCAAGCCATCAAACCATGTATGGAATCTTAAAGATAAGTGGAACTGGCGCCCGAAAATTATGTGGATTACCTTGAGAAGAGACAAGCCCTGTAGCTTCAACAGTGGCGTTTGTAGGTTCTGGCAAGAAGAGAAGATTGCTATTATAACATACCCGAACAAAGACGAGCTTTTAAACGAAAGATCGGAGATTATGTCTAAGTGTAGACACACTAACAAAAACACACTAGATTTTATGAACCTGGATGATTACGTACCCAACAGCTATTTTGTTTTTATGACGCCAACCCCACGCCCTATTTATACGTGTAATTTTTAGCGCTAATTTTTATTATTTGCTATTCCAAACGATGAATATATAAATTTGAAACTCGAGCTCTGCAAATGCGATTTTCTGAGCCATGCATTGAGCACTTTATTTTAAAATATCCGGTTCATTGTGGTTTAACTCTTGTTAACCATAGGTTTTTATCTTTGTGTGTGTGTATTATTTTAATACATTTTTAATGTTTATACATTCTTTTTATAGATACAAATATTTAAGTAAATGCTATGATTTATAATAAACAGTATTAACAACATTTACCGGCCTGAATGTCCGAGAAATTTTCTTAGAAAATATGCGTCCTCAGACAGAAATCGAACCTGTATCCTATACAGAACCATCATATAGCCTGACATGTTTTTACCGATTTAGCCACAGAGGAGTGTTTCGATCAGCAAGGTCGAGTTTACTGTTTTTAAACTACAGTTTTCTATGATTTTCTCACGTACATTCATATCTGCTTGATGCGTATCCAAATGTAAACAATTGACGTCACACATTATGAAATGAACAAAGTCCGACAATTATTTTAAGTTTATTATTTTTTTATGTTTATACGGCGAAATCGGTATACGGCACGTCGGGCTATATGACAGTTCCGTATAAAATACAGGTTCGATTCCTGTCGAAACGCGCATATTTTCTATGTTAATTTCTCGGACATTCAGGCCGGTAAATGTTGTTAATACTGTTTATTATAAACAGAGTATTTACTTAAATATTTGTATCTATAAAAAGAATGCATAAACATAAAAAATGTCTATATATATATATAAATAATAGACAAAATTTACACACGCTCTATCTCTGATATTGAGGAATTTATCCATAAGTATAGCACACTTTAAGACTATATTTCTTCATATATATATATATATATATATATATATATATATATATATATATATTTAATAACGAAAATCTTGGTAATCCGTATGGATAATCTCAAGGAGGATGAAACCGGAGAGCTCAATGTTAAGTAAGAGTTAATAATTAAATAGTTAAATAAAAAACAGACCACTTTAAATTTCCATTTGTTATAATTTATTTCACCAGAGACTTTATTTTTCTCTGGATCTTCAGAGTTCACTTTCAAGAACGAATAAATGAATTTAAAATTTACACTTTTGATGCGCAGTATTAAGCTTATATAAGGTGACATAGAGGGTGGTGAGGAATGGTATGAGAGACATGGTCGAGTTTAGAGAGGGAAGGGAGAGTTTTTAAATTTATTTTTATAAGGATAAGGAGGGAGTAATGATCAATGTCTGATCCATACCCCCTCCTCCTCAATATTAAGTATTATAATAAAAATAAAAATCAATTTTAAAACTCTACCTTCCCTCTCTAAACTCGACCATATATATATATATATATATATATATATATATATATATATATATATATATATATATATATATATATATACATATATATTACGGCAAAAAAACAAAATGACCTCAGCATGAGATCATTTTGTTTTTTGCCATAAATATATATATTTATACGAGGGTCATTCAATAAATAAGGTGAATTTTTAGGTATAAGGACTTCTAATACAGACAGAAGCTTACTCTTTTTTATTTATTTATTTATTTGTTTTAATTCTTTTTCACATGGATTTAATTTCTTTTGCAGATTAAAAAAAACTTTGAGAATTTTGAAGACTAACAAAGATGGCCGACCAAGAAGCATGCTCCAGGATTGAACAGCGGTCAGTTATCAAGTTTTTGGTTGCTGAAGGGTGCAAACCAATTGAAATTCATAGGAGAATGTCAACTGTGTATGATGCCACATGTTTCAGCCAAAAAATGTCTACAAGTGGGCTAAATTGTTTAAAGAAGGACGGAGCAGTGTTGAGGATGAAGACAGGCCTGGGAGGCCTACAGAAGTGAGGTGATCGAATCAGTCAATGACCTCATTCGGTCTGACAGAAGGGTGACAGTGGATAACATTGCAATGACTTTGAGCTTATCTGTTGGGACAAACGCAGGGTTCATCAGTCAGAAGGAGTCATCTTGCATCATGACAACGCAAGGCCTCACACAGCAGCCCAAACGGTGCAGACCATCAACGAGCTGGGCTGGGAACTGCTCCCTCATCCCCCTTACAGCCCAGAACTTACCCCTTCAGACTTTCACCTGTTTGGTCCCTTGAAAGCGTTCACGAGAGGCACGAAGTTTAAAAGTGACGATGAAGTCAAAAGTGTTGTGAGCGACTGGCTGATACATCAGTCCAAAGATTTTACGCTGAGGGAATACGGAAGCTTGTGCACAGTTGAGAAAAGTGTGTGACTGTGCTGGGAGACTACGTTGAAAAATTAAAAAAAAAGTAAGCTTCTATCTGTATTAGAAGTCCTTATACCGAAAAATTCACCTTATTTATTGAATGGCCCTCGTATATGCTATGTCATAATAAAGCTCCTTGTGAACCAGTTTTAATATTTGTTATTAGTAAGATCTACATGGATTTTATTCCAACGGATCTATTATCTGTAACATATATATATATATATATATATACAGAAATATAGTCTTAAAGTGTGCTATATTTATGGGGTAAAGTGCTCAATATCAGAGATAGAGCGTGTGTAAATATAAAAGTGGACATGGAAGTCAGCACTTAGAGGCGACAGTCTGTTTCATGCTAGTGCAATCGCCTGACGATTGCACTAGCATGAAACAGACTGTCGCCTCTAAGTGCTGACTTCCATGTCCACTTTTATATTTATATATATATATATATATATATATATATATATATATATATATATATATATACATATACATATACATATATATATATATATATATATATATATATATATATATATATATATATATATATGTCCACAGTAATAAATATACATTGCGTTTCTAACTTTGTAGTGTATTTATTTTGGGGTTGTCTCAAAGTCACATGCTAATCTCAGGGGAAATAACTCTTCTTAAGTCTTATAAAAGTTATTTCCCTTGTAATATGAATGACGTTTCTTTTATCAATTCATCATTTATTGATAGTATTTGTTGTTCACATCCCGATTAAATTGACAAGAGCTCCATAATTTGGTGGTTGAGTCTTTTGATTTAATGCACATTAATTAATTAATTGTTTCAATACTAGTAACGCCCCACAGACTCCACTGTGCGGACTTCAAACGTACACTTATCATGATGGATGGGCCTTCTCTCCTTGGCTTGGAGAGCTCTCCCCGACCCTCAAGTGGAACTCATATCCGATCTATTGCTAAACATGCTGGTATGTTTCATTTTTCCACGCCAGTGAATGACTCTCGCTACTATACTCTGTCTTTATAAGAGCCTGATCAGACTAATACATGGAATATGGCTGTCAGATCTGTGTTGGAACTGCCCTGTCTTCAATTGCCTGCTTTGATAGAATTCAAAAGCATCTACGCGGTCTTGTGGTGGATGAATTATTTTCCACTCTACAACCCCTTTCCCCATAGACGGAAAGTTATGAGACTCTCTAGCTATTTCCACGACATATTTTCTGACGAGTTACATTCCGTAGTTCCTCCATCCCTGACATTTACATTTACCTTTGGATTGGCGACGGGGCTTAGGACATTGAGTGTCCGTTGGTCACGTGGGAAGTCGGCTCCTTACCAAAACTTCTTTTTAGAGGAGATTTTGCTTTTATTTATAGAATAGTTAACATCTCATTTTTCTGATTTCCACATATGTAGAAAACAGACGTTAAGTTCACTGCTTTGGGTTGAGAGAAAAACGTGACCTTTCTCTACAATCTTATTCACCTAGTCAAAGGAACCCGAAAAAGTAAGACATTATGTGTTCATCTTTTATGGACCTCAGTCAAACATGCTTGTCCTTGTATCAATCTCTACAAACTATACATTCATCTGTTTTGAGATACATTCTATTTGTCGTAACATTATTTATATTCATTAAATGTTTTAATTGTGTACGGCAGGTGTATGTTGTCTTTCATTACCTTTTATTCAGTGTTAGTGTATCAACAGGTACACTAATGCTAATATCAATACCAGGTCTCAGATTGAGGAATTGAAGAGCCGAGTTCGAATTCCAGTCGAATCCATTACATTCACTTAGGTAATAATACCCTTGGGAAAGGTATGAATCCTCTTCTAGATTTTCCCGGAGGAGTAATGGATAGCGGCTCGGATTGAGGAATCGGAGAGCCGAGTTCGTATTCCAGTCGAATCCATTACATTCACTTACGTGCTAATACCCTTGGGAAAGGTATGAATCCTCTTCTAGATTTTCCCGAAGGAGTAATGGATAGCGGCTCGGATTGAGGAGTCGGAGAGCCGAGTTCGAATTTCAGTCGAATCCATTATATTCACTTACGTGCTAATACCCTGGGAAAGGTATGAATCCTCTTCTAGATTTTCCCGGAGGAATAATGGATAGCGGCTCGCATTGAGGAATCGGAGAGCGGAGTTCGAATTCCAGTCGAATCCATTACATTCACTTACGTGCTAATACCCTTGGGAAAGGTATGAATCCTCTTCTAGATTTTCCCGGAGGAGTAATGGATAGCGGCTCGGATTGAGGAGTCGGAGAGCCGAGTTCGAATTTCAGTCGAATCCATTACATTCACTTACGTGCTAATACCCTTGGGAAAGGTATGAATCCTCTTCTAGATTTTCCTGGAGGAATAATGGATAGCGGCTCGGATTGAGGAGTCGGAGAGCCGAGTTCGAATTCCAGTCGAATCCATTACATTCACTTACGTGCTAATACCCTTCGGAAAGGTATGAATCCTCTTCTAATATTTTCCAGGAGGAGTGATGGATAGCAGCTCGGATTGAGGAATCGGAGAGCGGAGTTCGAATTCCAGTCGAATCCATTACATTCACTTAGGTACTCATACCCTTGGGAAAGGTATGAATCCTCTTCTAGATTTTCCCGGAGGAGTAATGGATAGAGGCTCGGATTGAGGAATCAGAATGCCGAGTTCGAATTCCAGTCGAATCCATTACATTCACTTACGTGCTAATACCCTTGGGAAAGGTATGAATCCTCTACTAGATTTTCCCGGAGGAGTAATGGATAGCGGCTCGGATTGAGGAGTCGGAGAGCCGAGTTCGAATTCCAGTCGAATCCATTACATTCACTTACGTGCTAATACCCTTGGGAAAGGTATGAATACTCTTCTAGATTTTTCGGAGTCGTTTTTTCATTTTCATTTTCATTTTGAATCTGTAGGTCCGATGAATTGGGTCGTTTTTACGATTCCAATGGAATAAATTATGACCATGGAATATTAGTGTTTAAGTCTTTTTATCATATTTATATATATATATATATATATATATATATATATATATATATATATATATATATATATATAAGTGAATGTAATGGATTCGACTGAAATTCGAACTCGGCTCTCTGATTCCTCAATCCGAACCGCTATCCATTACTCCTCCGGGAAAATCTAGAAGAGGATTCATACCTTTCCCAAGGGTATTAGCACGTAAGTGAATGTAATGGATTCGACTGGAATTCGAACTCGGCTCTCCGACTCCTCAATCCGAGCCGCTATCCATTACTCCTCCGGTAAAATCTAGAAGAGGATTCATACCTTTCCCAAGGGTATTAGCACGTAAGTGAATGTAATGGATTCGACTGGAATTCGAACTCGGCTCTCCGATTCCTCAATCCGAGCCGCTATCCATTACTCCTCCGGGAAAATCTAGAAGAGTATTCATACCTTTCCCAAGGGTATTAGCACGTAAGTGAATGTAATGGATTCGACTGAAATTCGAACTCGGCTCTCCGATTCCTCAATCCGAGCCGCTATCCATTACTCCTCCGGGAAAATATTAGAAGAGGATTCATACCTTTCCCAAGGGTATTAGTACCTAAGTGAATGTAATGGATTCGACTGGAATTCGAACTCCGTTCTCCGATTCCTCAATCCGAGCCGCTATCCATTACTCCTCCGGTAAAATCTAAAAGAGGATTCATACCTTTCCCAAGGGTATTAGCACGTAAGTGAATGTAATGGATTCGACTGGAATTCGAACTCGGCATTCTGATTCCTCAATCCGAGCCGCTATCCATTACTCCTCCGGGAAAATCTAGAAGAGGATTCATACCTTTCCCAAGGGTATTAGCACGTAAGTGAATGTAATGGATTCGACTGGAATTCGAACTCGGCTCTCCGATTCCTCAATCCGAGCCGCTATCCATTACTCCTCCGGGAAAATCTAGAAGAGTATTCATACCTTTCCCAAGGGTATTAGCACGTAAGTGAATGTAATGGATTCGACTGAAATTCGAACTCGGCTCTCCGATTCCTCAATCCGAGCCGCTATCCATTACTCCTCCGGGAAAATATTAGAAGAGGATTCATACCTTTCCCAAGGGTATTAGTACCTAAGTGAATGTAATGGATTCGACTGGAATTCGAACTCCGTTCTCCGATTCCTCAATCCGAGCCGCTATCCATTACTCCTCCGGTAAAATCTAAAAGAGGATTCATACCTTTCCCAAGGGTATTAGCACGTAAGTGAATGTAATGGATTCGACTGGAATTCGAACTCGGCATTCTGATTCCTCAATCTGAGCCTCTATCCATTACTCCTCCGGGAAAATCTAGAAGAGGATTCATACCTTTCCCAAGGGTATTAGCACGTAAGTGAATGTAATGGATTCGACTGGAATTCGAACTCGGCTCTCCGATTCCTCAATCCGAGCCGCTATCCATCCCTCCTCCGGGAAAATCTAGAAGAGGATTCATACCTTTCGCAAGGGTATTAGTACCTAAGTGAATGTAATGGATTCGACTGGAATTCTAACTCCGTTCTCCGATTCCTCAATCCGAGCCGCTATCCATTACTCCTCCGGGAAAATCTAGAAGAGTTCGAATTCCAGTCGAATCCATTACATTCACTTACGTGCTAATACCCTTGGGAAAGGTATGAATCCTCTTCTAGATTTTCCCGGAGGAGTAATGGATAGTGGCTCGGATTGAGGAATCGGAGAGCCGAGTTCGAATTCCAGTCGAATCCATTACATTCACTTACGTGCTAATACCCTTGGGAAAGGTATGAATCCTCTTCTAGATTTTCCCGGAGGAGTAATGGATAGCGGCTCGGATTGGGGAGTCGGAGAGCCGAGTTCGAATTCCAGTCGAATCCATTACATTCACTTACGTGCTAATACCCTTGGGAAAGGTATGAATCCTCTTCTAGATTTTACCGGAGGAGTAATGGATAGCGGCTCGGATTGAGGAGTCGGAGAGCCGAGTTCGAATTCCAGTCGAATCCATTACATTCACTTACGTGCTAATACCCTTGGGAAAGGTATGAATCCTCTTCTAGATTTTCCCGGAGGAGTAATGGATAGCGGTTCGGATTGAGGAATCAGAGAGCCGAGTTCGAATTTCAGTCGAATCCATTACATTCACTTATATATATATATATATATATATATATATATATATATATATATATATATATATATATATATATATAAATATAATAAAAAGACTTAAACACTAATATTCCATGGTCATAATTTATTCCATTGGAATCGTAAAAACGACCCAATTCATCGGACCTACAGATTCAAAATGAAAATGAAAATGAAAAAACGACTCCGGGAAAATTGGTGAGAGTATGTGCGATAGTGTGGGGGAACGGTGATCTATATAGAGGGGTAATAGACGATAGAGACAGGGCGGTCCGACTCTGTCCTGGACATCGAGTTCTACCTGGATCATATCCTCTTGGAATTATTTTTATACATATATGTATGTGCATATATAATTGCATATGTATGTGTATATTCACCACTAATATTGTCTATATATATATATATATATATATATATATATATATATATATATATATATATATATATATATATATATATATAATTATGTATTCTAAAATTGTAGCATAATTATGTTATGAAATCACTACAAAAATAGACATTTTGTTTCAAAACTTCTGGTGTCTTATCAAGTGATGATGTTTTTTTACTTTTAACTGACTGGATGTTTTAATGTACCTAGAGTTATACGAATATTTTATTTTCCAAATACGGTCAGCACATTGTGGCCGTGTTTGTAGTTGATGTTATTTATTGTTGACTTTTTCTTTTATATCAATAATGCTTCCATTATTTTTAGCACTTTTATACATGTTGATGAGGCTATTTTATTTGTATTATTAGCGAGTTTGTTGCAGATGGAGTTTCGTAGTTCTCCGTGTGAGTCCTAATTGAGCTATGATCAGAGAGATGTAAAGTGAGTCTTCTTGATAGGCATGTTGTGGTATATCCAACATAATTATTCATAAATTTTCTTGGTTTCTTGTTGTTTTGTTTATGAGGTATCTAAGGGAAGATTCATCATTCTTATATTTACCGTGCATTTGACTTTTATAGAAAATTTTAATGTCATTGTTTTATGTGGAAAAACAAAACATCTCTATAACGCTAGATAGATACAGTGTGCAATAAGTAAATTGTCGTCATTTTATATTTTAAACTAGGTACCTCCAGTTTTTTTCTTTTTTTGTCGGCAAACAGTATAGCGTAATAAAAAGAACACAAACTTAATAAAAATAAATTTTTATCATCAAAATATTTATGTTATTAAGATGAAAGACCATAAATTGTATATATATATATTGTAGATATTATATATATATTATATATTATATTATAAATTAACTAATTAAAAAATATGGCTTCATCGCTACACAGGAATTACCATGTTTCAAAAACAGAAACTAAAATCTTCAAATTTAATTATATAATTAAATCAAAGGCATTAGTTCTGTTTCATCTTCAAGCGAATTTTGGAATAACTTATTTTGAATTGAGTTTTAATAGCATATACATTCATAATTTTTGTTTCCAAGGATACAGAGAAATCCAATCATTTAGACATAATTGATACAATAATAGTTAATAAAAAAGAACACACGCTATTGGCCCTGTCTAAATGATTATAAAGGATAGCCTCTCCGACGTTCAGCCGTTGTCCCGTAAGGCATTATATCAGATGTAAGTTAGGGCAACGTTCAGGATGCTTTGATAGGCGAGCTCGGTCTGACGAAGCGGGAGGATCGCTGCATATGGCCTTGTGCGCCCGGGCTGAAATGTTTCACTAACCCTGAGGCATCACCCTCTGCTGCTGATTCGAGGAGCCCTCTGGGTCGCCAAAAGACTTTGTTCGGCGGGTTTGGCAAATCTGACACTTGACAAAAAGAAAACGAAATAGGCAATAAAAACAAAAGTTGTATATGCAGACCCGACAGTTTATTTAGAAACAGTTAGAGGTACATACTACATTATTTTTCAATGTAATCGCCGCTGGTGGCGACGACCATCTCAAGGAGCGGAGTCCTGCTAGTAGACGTAGGTCCATCCAGGGCATCACCACGCTTCTCAGCACCTCCTGGTAGATCTCAGCGGTGACTCTCAGGCTCTTTTGAAAGAAGAACGGAGACATGATCTCCCCCTCGATGCACACAAGAGCAAGACAACCCAAGCGTGGCTGCTCAACAATGTTCCTCACCACTGGTCGTCGGACTTGTGGCCGTCTTCCTCACCCGACTGACTATTTCTTCTGGGGCGTAATCGAAGACAAGACCAACAAGCACGCCCACAACACGGTTGACTCTCTGAAGGCTGATATCGTGGAGGCGCTCACCTCTATGGACATGGTTGCCAAAGCGTGTGACTCATTTCGCGCCCGCTTTGCTAAATAAACTGTCGGGTCTCTGCATATACAACTTTTTTAAGACTCTGGCCTCCATATTTAAATCCCAGGGCTTACTGCGAAAGCCTTTCGTATGATCTAACCTGGCCGCAAGATAAAGGTTTGAAATCAGTATTTACCTTCCCTGAAAAGGCGTAAGGCAAGGGTTCGTCTTCTCACCCGACCTGTTCAACCTATACAGCGAAGCAATTCTGAGAGAATTGGAAATCCTACCGGGATTTAGCATTGGTGGCCACAGTATTAACAATATAAGATACACAGACGACACAATACTGATAGCAGACACGGAAGAGAAATTACAATTCTCCTACAGAAGGTAGCGACGGAGAGTGAGAAGAAAGGACTAAGTATAAACTAGAAGACAGAATGCATGGTCATCAGTAGGAGGAAGAGCCTGAAATACGATTTGCAGGTCAGGAACACTAGAATCAAGCAGACGCAGTAGTTTAAATATCTGGGAAGCGTCTTGACAGAGGACGGTAAGTGCGACACTGATATCCATAAACGTATTGGGATGGCCAAGGGCACATTTCAAAAGCTGAGCAGAGTATTGCGAGACAGCAGGATTTCTTTGGTAACAAAGAAAAGAATACTGAGATGTTATGTGACATTTGTTCTTCTTTAGTGCAGCGAATGTTGGACGATTTCCTCAAGGATCAAGAAGAGACTCGAGGCGACGGAAATTTGCTTCTACAGAAGGATGATGAGGATATCATGGACCGTGTATGTGAGCAACGATGAGGTCTTAGAGAGGATGCAAACAAGGAGGAGGCTTATACTTAACATCAAGAAGAGGCAACTGAAGTTTCTGGGACACATAATGAGGAAGGACGACCTGGAGAATCTGATACTCACGGGTCGGATAGAGAGAAAGAGAGACAAGGAAAAGCAGCCCGTTACATACCTGACGGGCTTGAGCAAGTGTATGACAGGACGTGATCTGGGGGAAGGAAGCAGAGGGAAGGGACTTGTTGGGAGTTGCAACGGATAGAGGGAGGTGTGTCTACGCCCTGAAAGGATATGGCACATAAAATAAAAGTGGGTCGTTTTTGCTAAGTTGTCGTTGCACTGAATTCCATGTTCTCTATAGAAAACTTGATGCTGGTTATGGAAAGGTACTTGTAATGAAATTACGGCAGGTTCCAAGGATAGTTGATATAGGCTCTGACGGACCAATATACATTACTATCAACTACTGCACTACCCCTTCTCTGTTCACACCAAAAACAGCTTGATCACTTCCCTTTTTTTATGTATTTCATAACATACTTTATAATCTTTTCAGATGAGCATCTTTCAACATGTCAGCTAAAGAGTTTTAGCAGTTGAAGGTTATAGGGCACTACCTGTTCAAAAGTAATTGGTCGATGTGGTCTCCCCTCTTGATGCCCTTGATGGCCACTAATCTCTGGCGATCGACGTCCATAAATAAGATAAGAATCGTTGCCGCAGTTTGCATAATCACTGAATGTCTTGGGATATCTTTTATTGCATCATCCATCCTTCCAGCATTGTAGAGTTGACCGAGCAATTCGGACCGTGTATCATGTACTTTAGCCCCAATTCGTGGCCTTCTGGGTCTTCACCTTTGATCAAGAATCTCAGCCTGCACAAGTCTGTCATAGTCTGATGGTCTTCGTTTAAAAGATTCATTCGTCCAGGGTAAACAGTGCAAGTGTGGTAGACCACGCTTAATGATACTCAAAACACTAAGCACATTACATTATTCGGACTATTGTCCTCATCTTTGTCGCCATATTTATTACAACGTTTCGGCCGTTGTACACACCGGCCTTCTTTAGGTGGTTGAACTGAACCCTTTATTTCGTTCTCTGTGGTAGACTCTTCTAGTTCCACGTGCCACGTTTAATGGATGTCAGTTATGAGTTATCTCCTGTTAATTCCCCTTTCCAAGTTCTCCACTGCCTTAACCGGGTATTGAACTCACACTCTTTGGGTCCTGTCACTGGATCTAACTAACGCCTTTATACATTTTCGTTTTCTCCAGTTGGTCTTCTGTCAGGTGTAATAGAAATCACTCCCTCAAATCTTTTTTAATCTCTTGTGCCGAAGTGTTCTAGTGGATTCGTGGTGCTGTCTAAGAACATTCTCCAGCAATTCAACAATTGGATAATTCCATCGTGTGGAATCCTCATTCTAATTAGAACACTTTCTTGTGGATCCAAGAAATATAATTGGATATATTTCGCCTGCTGTTCTGGTTGTGGAACTAATGCACTCATATAATGGTGAATCTGTCGGTGAATTAAGACAGCAGGAGTCCAACCATTTCTATGAGTAACTTCTTTTGCTCCAAATGACGTCATTTGAAAAAGACAATTATATTGTCCTAACGTTTTTCGGAAGTCAGTAGCAATGATGTAAGTTCATTCGGTAAATACTGTAGCATCTCTAATCTTTGCCATTCATGCAACAGAAATTAGCGGTTTCTCCATGAAAAAATAGAGCTTTGCCATGAGTACAGATTTTATTCATACTGCCTGCATTAGCAGAGAGAATTTGTAAATGTCCTATATTATTCCGTACATTATGCTGAGTCGTTGTTGCCATAGTTCATTTGTCTCCTCATCCCTTCGCTGTTTTCCCCTATCTCTCTGGATGGTGAGCCTCTCGTCGCTCTCTTCTTGTGTCCTTCTTTGTTTATTTATAACTCTCTGATTGTTTAGCTTCTTTTCTATTTCTTCCTGTATCTCTCCATCCCTTCGCTGGTTTCCTCCATCTCTCTGGATGTTAAGCCTTTCTTCTCTCACCATCTGAAACGAACCCGTTTTGATCTCACTCTCAAGTCATGTATACACACGTTTTTCTACTCTCCGCTACTTCCTACGCGATAATAAATTTACATCTTTCTTTCCCTCACTCTCTATATATGACTTCGTGTGCACAGTTGCAAACACACAAGCAAGCAAACAATATTTACAGAGTTTTAGTATTATAAAAGATTTTAATTTCACTGTATTTATGTGGAAAATAAAACATCCCTATAACGCTAGATACAAGGTGCGATAGGTAAATTGTAGCTATTTTATATTTTTAACTCATACGCGTTGTTTGTTTTTGATTTTGTCGACTTCGCAGTATAGTAGGGTCAGTGGTCACCGTCTGTGAGCAGAAGAGCACTATGACGCAATTCACTCTGCCAGAGATTTGGAAACGGCCTGCTGTACTCCTTGGCATTCGCGCCGGAAGCTCCAGTACGAACATTTCAGAGTTTCAACCTGAGGACAGTGCAGACGATTCGAAAAGAGTTGGATGAGTCTAATAGTAATTACGAAGATGTTTGGAGTAATCATTAATTCATCTTCCCACATGGACTCAGACTCAACACGGAGGCCTTCTTCGAGTGCCTTCATGATGTTGTGCTGCCCTGAGTCAAGAGGAAGGCTCCTGGAAGACTCTATGTCTAGCACCATTCCACACAAGCAGAAGAACCTAGTCATAGCTGTCAAACAATTTCTGGAACCACATCACCCTTTAATTATGGTCACATAACTCCCCAGATTGCAACCCTCTTAATTATTATGTGTGGGGCGCAGTTAAGCAACAATTCAACAAAACACCTTGTAACACCAAAAATGGACTGAAGCCAAAGATTAAGGCAGCAGTCACCAGCTTAAACAAGGAGACCACCCAGAAGAGTTTCAGGAGATTCCAAAGTCGTCTGGAGGCCGTGGTTGAAGCCAATGGCGTTCTTATTGAATAAATGTATTCTTTAGTATTTCAAGATATTTTGTGCCGTTTTGGTGAATGTATCTGTTAGAATGAGATGCTGGTTTTATTTTCAATTTTGCTTAATTTACACGACAATTGGACAATCCCACACTGCAGATAAAAATAAAATTCATATATTCATTAAATTAAATCAAAAGTAATAATAAAACCATAATGGCTAAAACAATAGACGAAAGCGCTCGGACATAGAGAACTTTCGCACAATCTCTACATAATGTATATTTCGAAAAGGAAAATATATATAAGAACACAAGAAAAAAATAACCTTTTATCTCTCGTGAGATAAACGGACGCCTACTATCCATAGGAAAATATATGAAGATTAAATTGTCCAAAAACAGTTCAACTATTTAATCAATACCACACCTAGGAGTAAATAAAGTTATCAAAGCACATTTAGTCAAATTTTTAAAGGTTTTTCTTTTGTTTTTTTTTTTAAGCTTATCACCCCAAGCAAGGCTGGAAGCCACTAACACGCAAGGGGTTACAGAAGGTTTGGAGGAAGAGCAGATAGGAATGGTAAAGGTGAGGATGTGGAGAAAGATAGTGGATCGATCAAGTCAAGGGGGTTACATAAGATTTGAAGCGAGAGCAGATAGGAATGAAAGGTGAAAGGATGTGGAGAAGGGAAGTGGATAGATCAAGGCAGCTGGAGATGTCGATTGACGTTACACTTAAATAGTTGGAGCTTGTATTTGTCAGGGAAACAGGAATAAGGAAGGGATTTCCACAGGCGAGATGTGCGAGACATGAAGCTATTGGAGTAGAAGAGACGTCTACATCTAACAGTTTCAACGGTGAAGGGGTGGGAACGGGGTGCCAGCCTCGTGGGACGTTTAAATTCATGAGGCCTAGGAACCAACGAAAGCAGCTCCTCGGAGCAATTACCGTGAAAGTATTTGTAAAAAAGACAGAGCGAGGCAACATCGCGTCTGTGAGAGAGCGACTGCAGACGAGATGACAGATCAGGGCCAATCACATTGCATATCCGTCTCTGGATCTTATCAAGAACCCTGAGGCAAACAGCAGGGGCTCCAGACTATATATGGCAGCAATACTCCATGCAAGGGCGAATTGTTGATTTATAGATTTGGAGGATCGATTCTGGGGAGAAAAATTTCCTGGCTCGGCACAGGGAGTATATATTTAAATGTTATGAATTAAAATCATAAATTTAAAAAAAAATACACACACACAAATATGAACTTACTTTATTTCAATGTTTCTGTTCAACTATTTATGATATTGATCGGAATGTTTTCTCTTTAAAATTACAGCTTCTTATTTCCTTTTTTAAAAAAAGTCTATGACACAGGAAAGGGTCAAATTGATATCAGCAGGTGGTGCTGATGTTGTGCAAATCAATAGGACCTGTCGCATTGTAGGATCATCGGCAACTAAACCGGTTCCCCCACCAGGCTGTTCTGGAAGACATTCAGCAGGATAAAACATAAAGTCCTGTCAAATGGCAGAGGAACCATGTTGTCAAGGCAACGACCATCTACACAGTGTTTCTCAACCTTTTTAAGCAACGGCACACCGAGGAGTAAATCAAAATATTACGGCTCACTTAGCAATATTTCTAAAGGATATACATTTAAATGCTTATTTAGTGTGAAACCTGCGCCTGGTGTATTTTCGCGATTACATCAATGTTTGGTGGAATGCGCGATTCTCAGACCCTCATTTCTTTTCCAGTTGAGCGTAGTTTTTCTCGCTTCCTATTTTTGATGCCATGTAGGGATGAGAAGACGAATTCACATTAAATAAGACGTAAGCACTCAAACTGATAAAGGCTTTTTAGCCAATGTGGGATATTCTTTTTGTATTGAAAATATGTTGTATTGAAAATATTTATAGAAAAGGTCCATTAGCTATGGGTATAATCAATGTTTATCACCCTTTTTAAGCAAAACCACACCTCGGAGCAAATTATAATATGGCACACTCAGCAAAATTTTACATTTAAATGTTATGAAATAAAACTATAGATTTTTTTAAAAAATACACAAAAAAACCTGTGTCTGGTGTGTTTTCACGATTACATCAATGTTTGGTGGAATGTGCGATTCTCAGACCCTCATTTCTTCTCCAGTTGAGCGTAGTTTTTCTCGCTTCCTATTTTTGATGTCATTTCGGGATGAGAAGACGAATTCATATTAAATAAGATGTAGGCAATTGCACTCAAACTGATAAAGCCATTTTAGCCAATGTGGGATATTCCATTTGCATTGAAAATATATTGGATCGAATATGTTCATAGAAAAGACAAATCAGCTTTGGGTTAGTTCAGTTTTTCTTAACCTTTTTAAGTAACAGCACTCATCGGAGCAGATGAAAATATTATGGCTGACTTAGGCAAATTTAATCTTAAATGTTATCAAATAAATCTATAGATTTAAAAAAAAAAATAGACTCACAAATATGGAATTTATTTCAATGTTTGTATTCAACTATTTGTGCAGCTTATTTAGTGTGAAAACTATGCCTGGTGTGTTTTCACGATTTTTTCAATATTTCACTGCACGTTTAAGAAAATTTTGCTGCGGGTGATTATCAGTAGTCAAGAGATCCTTATTCGCTTTCCTACTACCCAGGTCGCGGTGACAGAGATAACTGTAAAAGCCCAACCTACTCCTGAAGAGTCGTGAGCAGGAGTAACTGAAGAGCGTGGGTGGTGGACGCGGCTGAGCGAGTTGGACCCTCTTGACAGCACGTCGAAGGTCCTCTTTATGTTGACGGTTGGACTCGAAAGTTTCGGTCCCTCTCTCCGTTGGTCCTACACCCTAAAGACTGATTTGCAGCAACGGTTTCCCAATGTCTCAGGGTCGATCTTGGCCTGTGTCAGGGATGTTTATATTAAAGCGTCGTTGTGGGGCCTCCGCTTGCCGCTGGCGAGTTCTCCAAACGGGGCAATTCGTGAGAGTCGAGTGAAGAACCATCGGCACTTTTTTGAAGGGCCGAGCATTCTGAACATGTGACCCGCCCAGCGGAGACGCTCTTTAAGGATGGTAACCTCGATGCTGGGGAGAGATGTTCAAGACAAACGGGAAATAGATATGATATAATCGGGTGAATAAAGTTGATCGAGGAATTAAAACTTCAAGGTCTTCACATCATCCCTCGTCTTTCCATCGCTTCAAGAAATACAGCAATTTAATCTTTCATCAATTTGGCTCTTCTCAAGATAATCAAGCCGATTATCAACATATATTCCGTATCGCTGAAAACACGCAACTCTTGATCATTCACCGACAGGACAAATCACCTCACGTCGGGCCTCAATTCTCGTTCGTGTCGTTGTAAACAAAGACCAGTGGCCGTTTACAAGGGAAATAAAGGTGTAAGTAGCGCCATGTTAAGAAATAAAAGAGGGATCATTTAAGAGGATTGCGCGGCGGTTGAGTATCGGTTGTCTAGAGAACCTTATTCGCTTTCTTGCCACCCTGGTGGCTGTGACGGAGATGGCTGTAAAGGCGCAGACTACCACTGAATAGTTGTGGGAAGGAATCACAGAAGAGTAAAGAAAGAAAGAAAGAAAGAAAGAAAGAAAGAAAGAAAGAAACGAACAAAGGGAATGATTATAAGAAAGAAAGAAAGAAAGAAAGAAAGAAAGAAAGAGAGAAAGAAAGAAACGAACAAAGGGAATGATTATAAGGAAGGAAGGAAGAAAGAAAGAAAGAAAGAAAGAAAGAAAGGAAGAAAGAAGGAAAGAAAGAAAGAAAGAAATCGGATGATTAAAAGAAAGAAAGAAAGAAAGAAAGAAAGAAAGAAAGAATGGTGATGATTATAGGAAAGAAACAACAAAAAAGAACCAAAGAAAACCAGAAAATTCAACTTGGTGGTGTCCAATGAATATCGTTTCTTGTTGACATTCAAACATTTTGGCAAAGAGCGTCTGTATGCAGCACTGTTCATGAATTAGAAATCCAACGCATTCCGTGGCTATCTCTCCTGTCTCGCTAATTATTTTGTCCCAGAGATGTCGATTGACTAAAATTAAGTCACAATTAACAATTCAGATGACACAGTGTCGATAGATAGGGAACGACAACAACTCATGCAGAAGCTAGTGAAGGAAAACGAGAAGAAAGGACTAAGCATCAATTGTATGAAGACGGCATGGTTGTTAGCAAAAGGAATAGCTTTTGAAAAGTACAAATTGGAGATACAAAAATCAAACAAATACAAAAATTTAAATATCTGGTTAGCGTTTTAACAGAGGACGTCACTGGAATCCATAAGGCGCATTTGGAATAGCGAAAGATGCCTTCTAAAAGCTAAGCAAATTAAAAGAAACAAAACAAAAATTCTGAAATTTAGCAATTTACAATATAAAAGAACATTCTCTCCAACTACAGCGGTGCATTCGCAGCCAGGTTTTGAGGAAATGGTCTCAGCCTACTGCTTTTCAGCACCCTCTTGTAATTATCGTCCTTGGGTATCCGGAATTTTAGTTTCTATGCTTATTTACAACAGGAAATAAGCCAAGAATCCAGTCATTTTCAGGATAACCATAATGTCAACAAAATTAAACGCACTTTCGTGGTTACGTATCAAATATCGATCTCAATTTACTTATCCCATAAATCTTTCTCTCTCTCTCTCTCTCTCTCTCTCTCTCTCTCTCATAATGTATGTATATATATATATATATATATATATATATATATATATATATATATATATATATATAAATTACCCACACCGAGGTTATTCATTGGCTTATAACAAAGATGTTTACTGCATTTATAAGTGCATAGGTACAACATCTACCCACACCCACCTACAGACTCTTCTCACGCCGATTCGCAATGCCTGCAGAAACAGGTGCGTATTAAGATGTCAGTAAATTGAATCGCGCTGAAAGCGAATTCGAAATATTTGTTATTGTTGTCGTTGTTGCTGCAACACAGGGAGTTAAATATTAATCACCGAAAGAAAGAAAGAAAGAAAGAAAGAAAGAAATGGGATGATTATAAGAAAGAAAGAAAGAAAGAAAGAAAGAAAGAAATAGGATGATAGAAAAGAAAGAAAGAAAGAAAGAAAGAAAGAAAGAAAGAAAGAAAGAAAGAAAGAAGAAAATAAAAGAAAGGAATTGGATGTTTATAAGAAAAAATGACGACAGACGGGAGATTGCCATGAGAAAGAAAGAAACAAACGAACAAAGGGAATTATTATAAGAAAGAAAGAAAGAAAGAAAGAAAGAAAGAAAGAAAGAAAGAAAATTGATGATTATAGGAAAGAAACTAAAAAAGAACCAAAGAAAGAGGGTGATTAAGAGAAAGAAAGAAAAAAAGAAGGACGTCATCATTATGAGGAAGAAAATAATAGTGGGTTAGAAAAAAGAAATGAAGAAAGTATAAAAAGAATGAGTGAATTATAAGAAAGAAAGAAAATGAATAGAAAAACGAAAAGAGCAATTATAAAAGGAAAGAGAAATGAATGATATGAAAGAAAAAGACTGAAAGAAAATTTAAGGATAAAGGAAGAAAAAAACGAATGAAACTCGTTCAAAAGGAAAAAACGCTAATGCAAAAATAAACAATAAATTTTTAAAAATCCAAATTAGAAACTGAAAAATGACGCGTGAGATCCTCCAGTTGGAATGGCTGTGAATGCGTCAAAAGCAGTCAAGTGAGTCAACTCGAAGTTGAACTGGATAATGAATTAGAAAATAAGGGAGACACACACACACACACACACACACACACACACACACACACACACAGAAAGAGAGAGAAAGAATCGGGCTCTCAAAGACAGGTACAATAGACAAAATTTTTTTTTCCGCAATGTCAGATTAATATGCAAGTCAATGTTTAACAATAAAAATGAATTTGACGTGTGAGAACCGAAAGCCCGACACCAACACATGAGATTTGATTATAGTGGTGAAGGTTTTGTGCAGAACCATCCACACTTTTTGTGGGTCTGAATACAGGGATCTGGTGCACTACGTACCACAAGGTACCTAAACTACCTCCAAGTTCAAGTCTTTAGAACCCAGTCTGTACTGCTATTTTGCCCATAGCTGGAGGGAGAAGAGGATTAATACCTAACACGTCAGTGAATGTGATAGGTTCGAGTTTAATTCGAAAAAAAACATCAGCTCTCAAAAGCAATATTATTTAACCCGAAAGATTTTTTCCATTTCATTTGTGAAATTGTTTCTAGATCTTGAAGATTGAGAGCTGCTGATTGTTTTTTTTAGTGCTCTCATGAAATAAAAATTATTACCTATGGGATTTTAAGTGTTTGATATTCTTTAATTAATAATATATATATATATATATATATATATATATATATATATATATATATATATATACTAGATGCAGTCGTCAGGCCTGACGACTGCGTCTAGCATGAAACAGACCGTCGCCTCTAAGTGTTGACTTCTATGTTCACTTTTATATTTACACATGCTCTATCTCTGATATTGAGCACTTTATCCCATATATATAAGACACCTTGAAACTATACTTATTCATATATATATATATATATATATATATATATATATATATATATATATATATATATATATATATATATATTGAGATTGAAGTTTGAGAGCTACTGTTTTTAGATCTCACATGAAATAAAAATGATTATCTATGGGTTTCTAGGTGTTTGATATTCTTTAATTAACAACATATATATATATATATATATATATATATATATATATATATATATATATATATATATATATACAAACAAGCAAAATAATTTTACACAAATAAATAAATAAACTAATAAACGACTTCCGGTAAAATATCCGCCAAAATGGACTACTCACAATGCACCACTGACCCGTATATATAAATAGCCGAGAAAAATAACAGCACTCGTGGCCTGACGACTACATCTAGCATGAAACAGACTGTCGCCACTAAGTGTTGACTTCTATGTTCCCTTTTATATATATATATATATATATATATATATATATATATATATATATATATATATATTGCCTGCACTTTGACAGAATATTTTCATTAAGGTATGTCTTATTAAATAATTTAGATAAGTTTTGTCTACTTATTTTTAATAGAATCCTGTCATAATTGCGAAAAAGTTTCTAAGTATCCTTAGTAAAGGAAGAGAAAATTATCTAGACTATATGAATCTGAGCGCATTCCCTGCCTTTTCCCACACTCTCTAAAGAAGATAGCAATGTCTCTTGTTTTTAACTCGGAATATTTTTTCCATTTCATTTGAGAAATTGTTTATAAGTCTTGAAGATTGAGAGCTGCTGTTTTTTAGAGCTCTCATCAAATAAAAATTGTATTCTATGGGATTTTAAGTGTTTGATATTCTTTAATTAATAATATAATCGACTCTCCCTTCTAATTCCACGTATGTGGGTCAAGGAGATCAATTCCTAGGAACTGTCAGCCTGACACCAGCCTGACACCAGAGAACTGGTGCACTACGTGCCACAAGGTCCCCAAACGACCCTCCGCAGGTTATGAATTCAAAGTTGTCCTTCTCCTAGACCAGTTGCCATCCAAGACTATAGAACCCAGGCTGTCCTGCTAGTTACCCTCAGCTGGAGGGAGAACATTTTTTACAGATTATTTCTATCGCAAATACAAATAAAGTTATAATTTTTTTAAAGTACACACCAACTTTATGGACACCCTATATACATATATATATATATATATATATATATATATATATATATATATATATATGAAGAAATATAGTCTTAAAGTGTGCTATATTTATGGGATAAAGTGCTCAATATCAGAGATAGAGTGTGTGTAAATATAAAAGTGAACATAGAAGTCAACACTTCGAGGCGCCTTTTTTATGCTAGTGCAATCGTCAGGCCTGACGATTGCACTAGCATGAAACAGACTGTCGCCTCTAAGTGTTCACTTCTATGTTCACTTTTATATATATATATATATATATAATGAATGAACCCAACGAATCAAAAAATATATTATTCTGCTTCCTAACTATAAACATTATAACATAATTACAACCAAAAAGAATTTATCTTAACTCAACATAAAATTTGACACAATTATATCTAAAACAAAAAAAAACTTAATCAATACAAAACAACCAGCCAAAAATTGAAGGAGAAATATACTTTATCACTTGCAAGGATTGCCATAAAGAATATATTGGAGAAACCCCAAGAAGTTTAAAAAAAAGACTATATCGACATTTTACAAAAAACAACAATCAAAACCCATTGGTTGTTCACCTTGACGAAACTGACCAGAGTTTTGACATAAAAAATGCTACAGTAATTAAAATAGAAAATAAGTCACTAAGACGAAAATGTCCAGAAAGTGTTTTAATCTAGTTCAACCACTGTTCCAAGGAACCGACAGCCAGACACCTGCATAGGGGTGAATTGCTAAGACAAAAATTTAATGTAAATGATTGTTTTTTGTTTTATTTTTTGTAAATTCCCATGAAACGTGGTCTGTTAATTCAAAAATTAACGTTATCAAAGGGGGATAATTTATATTTGAAAAAAAATGTATAAGAAATTTTATATAAGAAATATATATATATATATATATATATATATATATATATATATATATATATATATGCAAGTTTCATTAAAAACGACAGACAAGGTACTACGGTTAAGTTTTTTATTTAAT
>OZ038514.1:73643258-73645758 GCA_964036315.1 Acanthosepion esculentum
TGATTTTTTAAATTACAAATTAATTTATTACAGTATTAACTTTTTTTTTCAATTTTGTTTTTCATTTAAAACTAGACAAACAATACTAAAGACAATAAAAAACAACAAAAAAGAACTAAATTATATATCGATATTTTTAGACTTCAAAGTCGCATTACGTACGGACTTTTAAGCTAGCTCATGAATATGGCTAATTAGGCTTCTGGTCTAAACTAAAGGGACCCCTGGTCCAGCTTAAAAAACAGCAATGATAATTTTGGGGAAATAACTTCAAAACCTCATCTTAACTCTAATTCGGGCTGTACAATTTTGGTCAAAAGACCGACTTGGGCCGAAAGTTCGATTTGGGTGGAATGACCGACTTGGGCCGAAAGTTTGATTTGGGTCGAAAGATCGATTTGAATCGAAAGACTGATTTGGGCCAAAAGTTCGATTTGGGTGGAAAGACCGACTTGGGCCAAAAGTTCGATTTGGGTGGAAAGACCGACTTGGGCCGAAAGTTCGATTTGGGTGGAAAGACCGATTTGGGCCGAAAGTTTGATTTGGGTCGAAAGATCGATTTGAATCGAAAGACTGATTTGGGCCAAAAGTTCGATTTGGGTGGAAAGACCGATTTGGACCGAAAGTTCGAATTGGGTGGAAAGACCGATTAGGACAGAAAGTTCGATTTGGGTCGAAAATTCGATTTGGGTCGAAAGACCAATTTGGACCGAAAGTCCAATTTGGGTGTAAAGACCGATTTGGACCGAAAGTTCGATTTGGGTCGAAAGACCGATTTGAGGACATTCCAACCACCTGAAGAATGCTGGAGCGTACAACGCCCGAAATGTTGTAATAAATATGGCAACAAAGATGAGGACAATAGTCCGAATAATGTAAATAATGTATTAGGTCATTCCATAAGTTCTGTCCGAATTTTAACTTTTTGTTAAAATGAACGAAATTTAAAGAGTTTTTTATAATGTCTAATGGAGCTGAACATTATTTTTATGTTTAGATGCATTTAAACTGATCAGATTTTATTTCAGAGAACAATCAAATTAAATTTTGTTTGATTAAAACTCTTCTAACATGGCAGTACCCATGAATCATTCGAGGCACATAATGCTTTATGAGTTCAAGAAAGGAAACTCAGCAGCCGAAGCGGCTAGAAACATTCATTCAGTTTATGGAGAGGAATGTGTGAATGAAAGAACTTGCAGAAGATGGTTTGCAAAATTCAGAGGTGGAGATTTCACCCTTGAAGATGAAGATCGAACCGGACGTCCAGTTGAGTTTGATGAAAAGTTTCTTGAAGCAGCCCTTGAAGAAAATCCTGCTTTATCAGTTGAGGAATTGGCAGTGGTTCTCAGTTCAAACCATACAACTGTTCATCGTCATCTTTCTTCAACCACTTGCAAAAGTTCCTAAACTTGGAAAATGGGTGCCTCATGAATTGTCTGAAAACAACCTCAAATCCCGAGTTGACATCTGCTCTTCTTTCCATTCTCGCCAACTTGTTTCACCTTTTTTGGATAGACTTGTGACTGGCGACGAAAAATGGATCTTTTATCGAAATGTTAAGCGTCGTAGACAGTGGCTTGTCAAAGGGGAAGGACAGCCGAGAAGGTAACTTCATGGGGAAAAGTTTCTTCTTTCAATCTGGTGGGATTGCCAAGGAATAATCCACTTTGAATTCTTACCACCTAATGCAACAATTAATGCTCAAATATACTGTCAGCAATTAGAGCGTTTGAACCAAGCTTTGAGGAAAAAAGACCTGCTCTAGTGAATCGAAAACGGGTGATGTTTTCATCAGGACAATGCGCGACCACACACAGCAAGAACACGTCACAAAAAATCGAAGAACTTGGTTGGGAGAAAATTCCTCATCCACCTTATTTTATCGAACTTGCACCTTCAGACTACCATTTGTTTCGTAGCTTACAGAATCATTTGGAAGAAACAGCTTTTGTAACACAGGAAGAGGTTAAAACTGACATTTGTGAGTTCTTCGAATCAAAGCCAAAAGAATTTTACAGTAATGGAATTAGTAAGCTTGTTAATAGATGGAAGGAAGTCATAGATAATCAGGGAAAATACATTGTTGATTGAATCTGTAATTAAATGTAACATTTGGTCACTTGTTTTCTTTATTCAAAATTCGGACAGGACTTATGGGATGACCTGATACATAATACCTCGTCTCAGAAATATAGTCAGATCCTAAATTTACTGTTTCAGATATAATCTCTAATTATTTGTATTATGTTATTTACCTTCAGTTCTTTAAACATTTATGCAATAACGGATTAATGTTATTAGTTTGGTCAAATCATTAATTGATATATACCGACAAATTATAATTCGAATGGCTTTTCCAACAAAGCTTTTTGTTTCTCTTGGGTGCATTTGGTTATAAGACAAGAAGTTAATGCTTCTTTTATGTTTCATATCAGGATGATTTTTTTTTTATTTTTAAAACTAATTCTATTTACTCTAATATTTCGCTTTATGAATT
>OZ038514.1:73653258-73708258 GCA_964036315.1 Acanthosepion esculentum
TCGACTTTCGACTCTTAGAAAATCACCATACGGCTATCAAACGTTAAGACACCTGTTTTCGTACGACCACCTTAAGTTAAGTAACGTCGAGCTGGGCTAGCACCTAGATGGGTGACTGTTCTAAGTTTGAATGATGGAATAGATAACGTCTTGGAATTGGAAGAAAACTGGAGAGTCAATTTCTAATTACAGTCGGCTTCGTTATGTTTTTAACGTAGCTACCATTGGCAAAGGTATGAATCTGCCACTTCTCCCTACATGGGTTAAATAGTACGACTTGTATCAGTTAATAATTATTATTTCAAACAAATTCTTAGAACCTAAAAATATTTTCTGTATTTATTTAACCTGGAAGAGGTTGATAAGCCGTAAAAACGATCAATGAAAACGAAACATAATACGCTGATCGTTAGGGGACTGCAGAACTGGATGTTGTCAAATACATTTGCAAATTTTGAAGTTGAACTTTCTAAGTGCATATAGGCAATATTTGGGTGTTACTACCAATTTAGTCAGTCTCACGCTGGTACTTGAATTGATAACGACTTTGATAGATAGGTAAGCCAACTTTATAAATGGATTTACACATTGGTCCGAATGAGAAAACCAAACGTGCTCCTCATACACATTGGTTTCCCTGCTCAATGTCATCTTTCTTCTTTTACATATATATATATATATATATATATATATATATATATATATATATATATATATATATATATATAGGGGTTGGACAAAACAATTGGAACAGGTGCAAAACCCACTCTTACATTTCAAAGACCTATTATATTAAGAACTTTAACTAAAACTTTGTAATTGCAGGTTATATCTATTGTATAAACGTTTATTTATTTAATTTACTGTCTTTGTCTTATTTATTTTTAGTATTTAGTAAAATTTAAGGTAAATGCGTGACCTCTCCGAGTTCTAAAAAGGGCAAATTATTGGAGCTCGTATGGCAGGAGCCTCGAAAATAAGGTTGCTGAAATTTTTGGTTTTTCAAGAGCTACCATATCAAGAGCTATGACGCAATTCGAGAAACATGTCGTTGGCGATCATAGCTCTCCATAATTTCCTGTTTTTGTAGATTTTAATAAAATTTGTCTTTTTTGCTATCTCCCCTAAAACCTGTTATGCGTTGATTTCCCCTGTCCCTCGTTCATTCAATATGTAATAAAATCAAGCTTCCCGACATTGATGAGATACAAACTTGGGTCTAAGGATGGAAAAGCGAACATTTTAACCACTCGCCAATAATAGATAGATATATCAAATTATGTGAACATAGATAGATAGATAGATAGATAGATAGATAGATAGATAGATAGATAGATAGATACGAACAGTGTGAGACATATAGATAGATAGATAGATAGATAGATAGATACGAACAGTGTGAGATAGATAGATAGATAGATAGATAGATAGATAGATAGATACGAACAATGTGAGATAGATAGATAGATAAGTAGATACGAACAGTGTGAGATAGATAAGTAGATACGAACAGTGTGAGATAGATAGATAGATAGATAGATAGATAGATAGATACGAACAGTGTGAGATAGATAGATAGATAGATAGATAGATAGATAGATAGATAGATAGATACGAACAGTGTGAGATAGATAGATAGATAGATAGATAGATAGATAGATAGATAGATAGATACGAACAATGTGAGATAGATAGATAGATAGATAGATACGAACAGTGTGAGATAGATAGATAGATAGATAGATAGATAGATAGATAGATACGAACCGTGTGAGATAGATAGATAGATAGATACGAACAGTGTGAGATAGATAGATAGATACGAACAGTGTGAGATAGATAGATAGATAGATAGATACGAACAATGTGAGATAGATAGATAGATAGATAGATAGATAGATAGATAGATAGATAGATAGATAGATACGAACAGTGTGAGATAGATAGATAGGTAGATAGATAGATAGATAGATAGATAGATAGATAGATAGATAGATAGATACGAACAGTGTGAGATAGATACGAACAGTGTGAGATAGATAGATAGATAGATAGATAGATAGATAGATAGATAGATACGAACAGTGTGAGATAGATAGATAGATAGATAGATAGATAGATAGATAGATAGATACGAACAGTGTGAGATAGATAGATAGATAGATAGATAGATAGATAGATAGATAGATAGATAGATAGATAGATAGATAGATAGATAGATAGATATTACTTACATTACAGCTATCGTGCTGTATAGAGCCACCAGCGCACATCATATTTTCCGTAATCTCACTGATCTTCGGTCTGTCAGAATTATCGTAAGCGAACTTACAGGCTTCGTGAGACACAATATCCAGATCAACTTGTCGCAAGGCCATCTCGTATTCAGGAGCTGAAGATATAAATAAATAAATAGCTTGAGTCGCGATTACCGCGGCCACTCGACCCTTGCGGTTGACAGCAATCTGATTAAATCAGATGACGAATTAGAATTGATAAACCCACCGGCAGTGGTGATGATGACAGCAGCCAACAATGAATTTAAAGAAAACCTCAGAAAACAACTAATAATTACATCAACAATCATTGTAGTAGATCTACATTCAATAAGTAATTATATTTCAATTAACGTTAGATAAAATACTATCAATAATTTCATTATGAAGATCATCAGTCCCTTGACTGCTTCAATTCTCTCGGGGGACCTAAGGGAAGAAGAAACAGAGAATGTTCCTCCATGATGATTTGTTGGCAGTGGCTCTCAGAAGTTCCAGCATTGTTATGTCCCTCCACCCTTTGATGCTGTCTGCCCAGCTCCTGTGTTGCCGCCCTAGCTTGTGTCAGCTTTCAACAGTGCTTTGCAGGATAGTCTTACAGAGGCTGTTGTGGGGTGACCAAACCATGACATCTTCCAACGCTTAAGAATAGCACGAAGAGATTCCTGTCAACAGACGAGACTTTTGATCTTACTCCGTACATGGTCATTGGATTTGTGCTCCCAGTAGGAGAGATGTTGGATACAAGTGATTTGTAGAGCGTGAACTTGCTATGAAAGCTGATGTTGCTCTTCCAGTCTGTCATCTTTACTGTGGCTGTGGCGATCCGCGTGCGTATTTTCGCGTTGAAGGGGGCATCTTTTGACAAGTATCTGAAGTTGGACGCCTCATGCATGGGTTCGCTCTCCATGATAACGTTGGCAATGGTGGTGCTTGTGCTATTCACTTTTCCATGTGTCAAGGACACATGGCACAGTGGATAATGGCGTTAGTTAAATCCAGTGACAGGACCCAAAGAGTGTGAGTTCAATACCCGGTTAAGGCAGTGCAGAATTTCAGAGGGAAATTAACATGAGATAACTGACAAGAGACATCTATTAAACATGGCACGGGGAACTAGAACAGTCTACCCCAGTGATCGAAATAAAGGGCATGATCGACATTCCAACCACCTGAAGAAGGCCGCAGCGTACAACGGCCGAAACGTTGTAATAAATATGGCGACAAAGATGAGGACAATAGTCCTAATATTGTAAAAAGTGTACATAATACCTCATCTCGGAAATATAGACAGATACTGAAAGGCCGAAACGTTGTAATAAATATGGCGACAAAGATGAGGACAATAGTCCGAATAATGTAAATAGTGTACATAATACCTCATCTCGGAAATATAGACAGATACTGAAAGGCCGAAACGTTGTAATAAATATGGCGACAAAGATGAGGACAATAGTCCGAATAATGTAAATAGTGTACATAATACCTCATCTCGGAAATATAGACAGATACTGAAAGGCCGAAACGTTGTAATAAATATGGCGACAAAGATGAGGACAATAGTCCGAATAATGTAAATAGTGTACATAATACCTCATCTCGGAAATATAGACAGATACTGAAAGGCCGAAACGTTGTAATAAATATGGCAACATAGATGAGGACAATAGTCCGAATAATGTAAATAGTGTACATAATACCTCATCTCGGAAATATAGACAGATACTGAAAGGCCGAAACGTTGTAATAAATATGGCAACATAGATGAGGACAATAGTCCGAATGATGTAAATAGTGTACATAATACCTCGTCTCGGAAATATAGACAGATACTGAAAGGCCGAAACGTTGTAATAAATATGGCGACAAAGATGAGGACAATAGTCCGAATAATGTAAATAGTGTACATAATACCTCGTCTCGGAAATATAGACAGATACTGAAAGGCCGAAACGTTGTAATAAATATGGCGACAAAGATGAGGACAATAGTCAGAATAATGTAAATAGTGTACATAATACCTCGTCTCGGAAATATAGACAGATACTGAAAGGCCGAAACGTTGTAATAAATATGGCGACAAAGATGAGGACAATAGTCCGAATAATGTAAATAGTGTACATAATACCTCATCTCGGAAATATAGACAGATACTGAAAGGCCGAAACGTTGTAATAAATATGGCAACATAGATGAGGACAATAGTCCGAATAATGTAAATAGTGTACATAATACCTCATCTCGGAAATATAGACAGATACTGAAAGGCCGAAACGTTGTAATAAATATGGCAACATAGATGAGGACAATAGTCCGAATAATGTAAATAGTGTACATAATACCTCATCTCGGAAATATAGACAGATACTGAAAGGCCGAAACGTTGTAATAAATATGGCAACATAGATGAGGACAATAGTCCGAATAATGTAAATAGTGTACATAATACCTCATCTCGGAAATATAGACAGATACTGAAAGGCCGAAACGTTGTAATAAATATGGCAACATAGATGAGGACAATAGTCCGAATAATGTAAATAGTGTACATAATACCTCATCTCGGAAATATAGACAAATGAATGAAATTGTCGAACAGGTCCTTCTAGTTTGTAGATGTTTCTCGATGAGGACCCTACATTTGAAGATTTGTTCCACTGTCCTCCGTCCGCCTGTAAAATCTGCCTGCTCTTCTGATACTAGTTCTTCAGCCTTGGATTTCCAACGGTTGAGGGTAATACGGAGCCTGACCTTGCTGGGTCTGGAGGGTACTTGTCAAAATATTTTGCATTACTAGAGATTGGTCAACACTCGATAATGATAACATCAACTATAAACACGGCCAGTATGTGCTGACCGTGTTTGAGAAGAATTCCCATAACTCTAAAATAAATAAATAAATAATTTTTTTTTTAAATCTACACATTTAGCTAAAAATTAAAACGTTCTTGATAATGGCTAAATGATTAGCCGAAAGCGCTCGGAATTACAGAATTTTCATATAATTTTTACATACTTCTTCTCCAGAAGAAAAAAAAAACTTATACGAACACAAGAAAAAAATAAATAAAAAGTTTATATATTAGGTGTAATATAGAATTGATACCCCACTTTATATCCACATTACAATTTCTTATTTGTTTATCAAATTCTGATTAGGTATGAATCCAAATCCTCTCCCCCAGCTATAGGTTAATTAGTAAGACTTGTATTACTAAATCATTATTATCTCAAAAAAGAAAAAAATCTCACAATCTAAAAATATTTCCTGGCTTTAAATAACCTGCAAAGGGTTGATAAGCCGTAAAAAACAAATCAATCAATGAATCAATCAATTCTTAAGTTCAATAGACTTTCTTCAAAATTTAAATTCAACTTCAGTCACTACCTCCTGTCTACCTTTTTTCTATTATTGTCTTCTCTCTTTCTTTCATTCTCAGTAACCCTTTGAGTCTTAGTGGTTTTATCGCCTTACGTGAGGTGAAATGATTATAAGAACAAAATTCGTCAGAGTTCAAATTATCTTGAGGCTACAATGTAGCCAGTATTGTTAATCCATTTATCTTTGTTTCTAGAAATTGCGGTGTTGCTAATCATATAAGTATCCCCAAATTAAGAATGAATGTATTGGTTTAATAAATAATTTTCTATCGTATCAGGGATTATATACTGTATCGAATATTAAATTGGTAACGGACATTTTAGGACAATCGATAAAAAGACTATATTGAAAGTTTCTGTTCATTGAAGATTTCAAATATTTTGGTACAAACAAAAGAAAAAGATATCAACCCGTGTAAAAGAATGAATTGCTACTTTTAGGAACAGACTCCCGAGATGATGCTTCCTTGATCATTACAATCTTAACTTCCTACATATTCTCATAAACTGCCCTTCTTTTCTCCTCCTCAGGATCATACAACAATCTGATTCAGTATCCCTCTACATTGAGTGGTTCTTTGGCCTTTTATTAGGTGCGTATTAGTAAAAAAATGTGTTTCTATCATGAATTTTTAGAAGTCAAAATTCTATAATGAAGTGGATAAAACTTTTAATGCATTTGATGGAATACGCGACGAGTGACATCTATCGAGATCTCCACGATAAAATCTAAAGAAGAATCAGCAATATTATTGGCCAAGTTCTGGCGACTCGGCTTCGCTGACTTTCACCCAGCCGTAAGGTTGCCTCCCTTTGCCTTTTCTTTAAATACTCTCATGGTAATTGTTCGGATGATCTCTTCGCTAAAGTCGGAAATGCCGTAAATTCAGTGCTAACAGTATCTTTTCTCGTACTTCTCACTTGTGGAAATCTCTTCTGCTTCCTTGCTTTCCAGCCAACTTTAATCTACAAAAATATAAATACAATGTCAATCTACTGTCCTCCTGATTACTCTTTCCTATTCCCGCTCATTATTAATGTTTCTGTTCCTAATTCTTCCAGCCCCAATAACCCCTTGCGTGTCAGCGGCTTTACAGCCTTATTTGTGGAACTCCCTTCCAGCTGCATGCTCTCCAGCCAACCTTAATCTGCAAATATTTAAATGCAATATCATTCACTATCTACTGTCCTCCTGATTGCTCTTTCCTCTTCCCGCTCATTATTAATGTCTCTGTTTCTAATAAACCCTTTCGTCTTGGTGGCTTTACTGCCTTGCTTGAGGTGAACTGGATTAAAAAAAAAAGGTTGTAGATGAAATAAAGGCATGAAGTCTTTTATTGACTTAAAAGATAATGGGCGAGAGAAAGAGAATTGTTCTTACCTTCGTTTTTGACCATGCCCCATCCGGCAGCCATGCACCGTGTCCCCACTGGGGGGATCTGTCCTTGAGCTGGTAGACAAATTGGGCGTACATAATCGTTAAATTCCAATGGAGAGACAAGATGTAAAAGGGCGATGTCATGATTAATGGTTTGTGAATCATAATCAGGATATATATGGATTTCCTTGATACCCCGGCTCTGACGGTAACGCCAATGACTTTGGCGTCTTGTGTTAGCAGCACGAACAATAATTCCCTCCGGCGATGCCCTGAAAACAATAGATTAAGATTTAGATGTAGTTATCTAAAATTTTTACAATGACATTACCCCTGTAAAAGGCACAAGAGCGACTCAAGGTAAAGGTTTATAGAGTAAGAGGCACAGTTTGTGCGTATATGTGGGTAAGATAATAGTAGACCCTAGAGTTAAACAGGTTAAAAGTGTAGTGATCGGGAAAGCACCCTCTCGGGAGTCGGTTTCACAAGCAGAGGTTCGTGGGAAGAATCTGCTTCAGTGGAACTTACACTTCACTGGTGGAACTAAGGAATAGAGTTCGTCTGAGCACTTTCCACGGAAATAGCGATAGAGTTGCAAGAGGCTTGCAATGTTTCGTCTATGAAAAATGGGATTTTAGAGTGGAAAATAATTCATCACCCACAAGGACGTGGATATGCTTTTGAACTCTATCAAGACTGGAAAGGGAAGACTGTGCAGCTGCTGTCTATATATAGGCGAGACTACTCTAAATCAGGTTTGATCAGGTAGAGGATACCGTAGGTAGTCAGGTATTTACTGGATCTGTACAGAGAACCAGTAATTTTTCCAACATCTTTAGCGATGGATCGTATGTACGAGTTCTGCTTGAGGGCTGGGTTGAGTTTAAGCCCCGCTAGGAGCTCAGGACATGGGACCTTCCTTAGGAAGCATCCGTACATCGTGATCGCTGAAAGTTCTGGTTCTGATAAGCGATGATGGGACGTCGGCTCTCGAGGCCAGTTTTTCCTCTACTAAGCTGTTAGAGCTAAGTCAAAGGAAAGATGAGCTGCCAGGCGCTGGTCAACACGCCATGTTAAGTAGAGAGAACCGAGAAACAAAACTCGGAAGACGCCTGTGCCTTGGGGGGACTTGCTTTAACCAACTACATTCTGGAATCTACCTGCCTTGTTTAAAGAACAATTTTTGTGAACACATTTCTATAGTCGATTCGGTCTGGTTATTACAAAATGTATTTTTATTGCTAAATTTTAGATATTTTAAATGCACAATCACGACGTTATATTTTTGCAACAAAAAATTGCATTAATCAGCAAACAATGACCGTCAGATAATATCAAATGAAAAACATATTTGAGTACTACGAGGAAGGTCTGATCTCGAAACTATTACTAGTGATTCAAAACGGATATTTCTCTAGACTGCTACCAATATCCGCCTTAGAATCGGACATTTTCATACACCGAATGTCAAAGGCCTGATTCTAAAACTATTAAATAATAAAAATATAAGTTATATCCTTCAGATACAGGCTTATTATTTCCGATGTTTCTATAAAAGTAAATACCAAGAACAATCCCAGCGCAACTAACCACACAATTTCAACACTAAAATCCATAAATGCTTTATTTTATACAGTTTAACGTCACACTGGTCATTTATGTGTTGGCGGTTCTGGATTTAAATTTACGGATCTACATGATTTGCTTCTTTGCAAAATAAGGGATTTATCCAATTTAAGGAACATACCCTCCTTCCAATTAGCTCTTTAAATTTACTGTATAAATCACTTTATTGTTATTTATACCTTTAGACATAACCTCGGAACGTTGAATCAACAAACTAACTTTGTCCATTTAATGTTACTATAGCCAAATTTTCCTCCTGACAGAGCCTACAAACATTGCTAATACATCTGCAAGGCTTAACCCTTCTTAGTTTCCTCCACTTTATACTGGGGCTTTTACCGCGTTTCTTTTTTAACTCCCACACATGGTTTGCCAGTTTTGCACAATGGCTATGGCCCTTCAGTTTAAAGGAGGACCACCTTTTTTTTTTAAATGTCTTCTTTATATCCCACATAGACTTTGTTCTACCCATCGGAATCCTCCACCTCCGCTTTATATACAACGCTCGCGGCAATACAGCTATCTTCCAATGGGCACTTGTTTTTGTCACTGAACTTACAGGTGCAGAGATTTATATATAACCAATGAATTGATAGTAGATAAGTTTGAGTATGGTCAGGGTTAGTGGCATTATTGTTTTGCTTAGGGTGAATTGATTAAAATCACACACACACACACACACACACACACACACACACACACACACACACACGTGTGTGTGTGTGTGTGTGTGTGTGTCAGTTTTGGGCTTTGTTCCGATCAGTCTTTTGCAATACAGACGGTTTCAACTTAGTTTAAATTCCTATTTTTCATCTCTCGTAGATACCAATAAATGTTAGAGATTTCAGTCTAGTTTCATTCTCGTCCTGGGTATGACGATAAACTACACCAGGCAGCAAGGCCTCTGATCCGGAGCTTATGACGAGCTTGGAATCATCTGTTAATCGCTATTATTCCCAGATTCACCCTGACCCGGGGTTAAAGCACATGTTAGAGTTCCAGATAGTTGAAGCTAGTTGACCCCCCAAACTCGGGTTAAAACACTAAGGATGTATATAAAAATATATATATAAATAAAATTAAATTTCAGCATTAAATGACCCACAATGAGTTGATATTCAGCTAAACAAACAATCTAGCTATATTCATAAATCTCCGATCGTTCCCTGAACTACTGCCAGACACGATGAACAGGTGACCCGTCGGCGAAGGTCCATGCCTTCACAGAATATTGAGCATTAAACTCACGCCGGACCTAAAGTGAAATTTGTAGATACGATCCATCGCTAAGGACACAGGAAAAAATGTTCGGCCTCCTGTACCGCTCCAGTAAGTACCTGACTCCTCATGCCATCCTCTACCGTAATAACAGCCAGATCAGACACCAAATGAACTATTGTTGTCATATTTGGGCGAGAGCTGTCCAGTCCTCACTTTCCAGTTTCTATAGAGTTCCAAATCGACTCTGAATCCTCATGGGTGACAAATAATTCTCCAACCTCCAGCCTCTCTTTCACAGCTGGGATGTGGCAAGGCCATTACTGCTCTATAGTTACTTCCCTGTAAAGTGCTTGGACGAACCACATTCATGGCTTCTCGCACGCCTAACCTTCACGGCTAGGCCCCGTCATTCCATTTATATTGTAGCAAACCACACATATTCCCTCCGTATTCCATAGGCGTGAAGTAAGTTCCACTTGAACAGCTTTTTCCTGGAAACCACTGCCCTATGGAACAGACTCCCAAGAGGATGTTTCCCCAATCACTACAATCTTAACCTGTTCAAGTCTAGAGTTAACCGTTATCTTCCTCTCCTATCCATATAAACTACCCATTGGTGAGAAGTAAGTTCCTCTCAAACAGCTTCTTCCTGCTAACCACTGCACTATAGAACAGACTCCCAAGTGGATGTTTCCCCAATCATTACAATCTTAGCATGTTTATATATATATATATATATATATATATATATATATATATATATATATATATATATATATATATGGACACTAATATCAATATACATATATATATATATATATATATATATATATATATATATGATAGAAATTGTGAGGAGGATTTGATAATTATAATTAAGTAATTCATTGAGTTTGAAAGAAACCTCAACAGAATGCAGAAAGCACTGGACGGCCGTTTCGTCCTATATTTGGGACTCATCAGCAGTGCGCATCCACTACCGAGAATTGAAACCCAGACAGTTAGGTTGTTAAGCAATTCAATTCTCGGTAGTGGATGCGCACCGCTGATGAGTCCCAAATATAGGACGAAACGGCCGTCCAGTGCTTTCTGCATTCTGCTGAGGTTTCTATCAGACTCAATGAATAACTTAATCATATATATATATATATATATATATATATATATATATATATATATATATATATATGTATGCAATGTCCATATAGCCACTGATGATGGCTCATGTGTATAATAAAGAAATATCCAAATGTTGGACAGTTTGTGTCTTTATTTCCTCTTGAAACTGAAGCCATTATACAACATTTGGAAAGGCTTATGATAAACATAAAATACATTCGTCGTCTGTAATATTTAACAATATAAGTTTGAATAACGATACGCCCCTGTACACTCCATATCTCTCTCTCTCTCTCTCTCTCTCTCTCTCTATATATATATATATATATATATATATATATATATATAATCATTTATTTAAATATTATAACATAAATATGTTATAAAATCACTACAAAAATAGCCATTTTGTTTCAACACTTCTGGTGTCTTATCAAGTGATGATGTTGAATGTAGAATAAATGGTTTTAAAAGTTTCAAATTAATTAACGATCCTTCGCTAGGGGTAAACGCTGTTACATAAGCTAGAATGACCAATCAAAATACAAGTATATGGTAATTCAAAAAATTTGACAACGAAGCATGGTTATCATAGATATTAAAAGATTTATAAAATTTGAAATTAAAATTAAAAGTAAAAAATTACCTATTTAGAAATCTAAATCTAATCTCTATTAAGTTTAAAATTTTAGAATTACTGAGGAGAAAATAAAAAATACATGTTATTTAATTTATTTTTTCATTGAAATTATGTTAAAAAGATTGTTGATAGCTCCAGACATATTATATATATATATATATAATATGCAAAAATATGCAAAAATTACTTAACTTTTAAATAACAATTTTATCCCGACTTCCAAGTATTTAAATACCGTTTAAATCCCAAACCCCTGAAGAATGGAAATTTTACCAAGAAAATTCGAAGTCGGGATAAAACTGATATTTAAAACTTAAGTTATCTTTTCATATAATATTATTAAAGCTCTATCTTTACTATTATGTTAATATTTATAATATTGGGCACTATCTATAAAATATCTGCTGTTTCTTAAATCTTAATTCGTATATATATATATATATATATATATATATATATATATATATATATATATATATATATATATATAGATTAGTTTTAGTTTTACTTACTTTCCCAGACAGTGCGCCGCTGTGATTACCCATTCTTCGTTCAGGATACCGCCAGAGCAGAAATACCGTTTAGCCGATCCACCCAGAAGAGAAACTACCCATGGCCATGTACCCGGTTTCACCTCCAGTCCACCAACAATGCGAAGCGGTGAACGATAAAAGGCTGGACGATTGCCACATACTTGTAAAAGAGAAAAGTGGTAATAATTTCAGGATAACATATTTTAAAATAACAACGATGACAAATTCAATTATTTTTAATGCTACGGACAATGACATTAAAACAATGGATAACATTGAAATTTCCAGATAATTATGTAGTTTCACTGTCAAGTCGAGTAGAATTTCACAAAAACATATATGAATATTCAGAAAGAAATTCATGAGGGAACCACAAAAATATTTCGTGTGACGATATATTATTTTATTAATATTGAGTCCATTAAGTGAATTTGAATAGAAATTTTTACTTCAAAAATGAATGAAAAAACAAAATATTTTACAGTAAAAACATTGGTAAATATTTTTGTAAGGGCAATAAAAAAAGAACTTATTATAATGAACGAAGTCCTGCTGTATAAAAACATTACATAGCTAAAAACAAATATTAATATGGAGGGAAACTAATGAATTAATAGCAATAATGAAAAAGTATTGACCAAGAGTGTTGGGATAAAACTAACAATAATGGGATGTAATAAAACTAGAAAAAATAGTGATAATGAAAGGTGTTTTGACCCAGTGATTTAGGTTAAAGAGCAAAAATGATAACATGTAAATAGATTTCTAATAAAATAATAGTAATAATGAAGAGTGTATAGCGCCAGAGTGTTGGGATAAAAAGCAACAATAATAAGATGGAATAAAACTAGTAATAAAATAATAGTAATAATGAAGAGTGTATAGAGCCAGAGTGTTGGGATAAAAAGCAACAATAATAAGATGGAATAAAACTAGTAATAAAATAATAGTAATAATGAAGAGTGTATAGAGCCAGAGTGTTGGGATAAAAAGCAACAATAATAAGATGGAATAAAACTAGTAATAAAATAATAGTAATAATGAAGAGTGTATAGAGCCAGAGTGTTGGGATAAAAAGCAACAATAATAAGATGGAATAAAACTAGTAATAAAATAATAGTAATAATGAAGAGTGTATAGAGCCAGAGTGTTGGGATAAAAAGCAACAATAATAAGATGGAATAAAACTAGTAATAAAATAATAGTAATAATGAAGAGTGTATAGAGCCAGAGTGTTGGGATAAAAAGCAACAATAATAAGATGGAATAAAACTAGTAATAAAATAATAGTAATAATGATGAGTGTATAGAGCCAGAGTGTTGGGATAAAAAGCAACAATAATAAGATGGAATAAAACTAGTAATAAAATAATAGTAATAATGAAGAGTGTATAGAGCCAGAGTGTTGGGATAAAAAGCAACAATAATAAGATGGAATAAAACTAGTAATAAAATAATAGTAATAATGAAGAGTGTATAGAGCCAGAGTGTTGGGATAAAAAGCAACAATAATAAGATGGAATAAAACTAGTAATAAAATAATAGTAATAATGAAGAGTGTATAGAGCCAGAGTGTTGGGATAAAAAGCAACAATAATAAGATGGAATAAAACTAGTAATAAAATAATAGTAATAATGAAGAGTGTATAGAGCCAGAGTGTTGGGATAAAAAGCAACAATAATAAGATGGAATAAAACTAGTAATAAAATAATAGTAATAATGAAGAGTGTATAGAGCCAGAGTGTTGGGATAAAAAGCAACAATAATAAGATGGAATAAAACTAGTAATAAAATAATAGTAATAATGAAGAGTGTATAGAGCCAGAGTGTTGGGATAAAAAGCAACAATAATAAGATGGAATAAAACTAGTAATAAAATAATAGTAATAATGAAGAGTGTATAGAGCCAGAGTGTTGGGATAAAAAGCAACAATAATAAAATGGAATAAAACTAGTAATAAAATAATAGTCATAATGAAGAGTGTATAGAGCCAGAGTGTTGGGATAAAAAGCAACAATAATAAGATGGAATAAAACTAGTAATAAAATAATAGTAATAATGAAGAGTGTATAGCGCCAGAGTGTTGGGATAAAAGGCAAAAATAATAAGATGGAATAAACCTAGTAATAAAATAATAGTCATAATGAAGAGTGTATAGAGCCAGAGTGAGGGATAAAAAGCAACAATAATAAGATGGAATAAAATTACTAATAAAATAATAGTCATAATGAAGAGTGTATAGAGCCAGAGTGTTGGGATAAAAAGCAACAATAATAAGATGGAATAAAACTAGTAATAAAATAATAGTAATAATGAAGAGTGTATAGAGCCAGAGTGCTGGGATAAAAAGCAACAATAATAAGATGGAATAAAACTAGTAATAAAATAATAGTAATAATGAAGAGTGTATAGAGCCAGAGTGTTGGGATAAAAAGCAACAATAATAAAATGGAATAAAAATAGTAATAAAATAATAGTCATAATGAAGAGTGTATAGAGCCAGAGTGAGGGATAAAAAGCAACAATAATAAGATGGAATAAAACTAGTAATAAAATAATAGTAATAATGATGAGTGTATAGAGCCAGAGTGTTGGGATAAAAGAGGCACATTTATAAGATGGAATTAGACCAGTAATAAAATAATAGTCATAATGAAGAGTGTATAGAGCCAGAGTGTTGGGATAAAAAGCAACAATAATAAGATGGAATAAAACTAGTAATAAAATAATAGTCTTAATGAAGAGTGTATAGAGCCAGAGTGTTGGTATGAAAGGCAACAATAATAAGATGGAATAAAACTAGTAATAAAATAATACTAATAATGAAGAGTGTATAGAGCCAGAGTGTTGGGATAAAAAGCAACAATAATAAGATGGAATAAAACTAGTCATAAAATAATAGTAATAATGAAGAGTGTATAGAGCCAGAGTAGTGGGATAAAAAGCAACAATAATAAGATGGAATAAAACTAGTAATAAAATAATAGTCATAATGAAGAGTGTATAGAGCCAGAGTGTTGGGATAAAAAGCAACAACAATAAGATGGATTAAAACTAGTAATAAAATAATAGTCATAATGATGAGTGTATAGAGCCAGAGTGTTGGGATAAAAAGCAACAATAATAAGATGGAATAAAACTAGTAATAAAATAATAGTAATAATGAAAAGTGTATAGAGCCAGAGTGTTGGGATAAAAAGCAACAATAATAAGATGGAATAAAACTAGTAATAAAATAATAGTAATAATGAAGAGTGTATAGAGCCAGAGTGTTGGGATAAAAGAGGCACATTTATAAGATGGAATTAGACCAGTAATAAAATAATAGTCATAATGAAGAGTGTATAGAGCCAGAGTGTTGGGATAAAAAGCAACAATAATAAGATGGAATAAAACTAGTAATAAAATAATAGTAATAATGAAGAGTGTATAGAGCCAGAGTGTTGGTATGAAAGGCAACAATAATAAGATGGAATAAAACTAGTAATAAAATAATACTAATAATGAAGAGTGTATAGAGCCAGAGTGTTGGGATAAAAAGCAACAATAATAAGATGGAATAAAACTAGTCATAAAATAATAGTAATAATGAAGAGTGTATAGAGCCAGAGTGTTGGTATGAAAGGCAACAATAATAAGATGGAAAAAAACTAGTAATAAAATAATAGTAATAATGAAGAGTGTATAGAGCCAGAGTGAGGGATAAAAAGCAACAATAATAAGATGGAATAAAACTAGTAATAAAATAATAGTAATAATGATGAGTGTATAGAGCCAGAGTGTTGGGATAAAAGAGGCACATTTATAAGATGGAATTAGACCAGTAATAAAATAATAGTCATAATGAAGAGTGTATAGAGCCAGAGTGTTGGGATAAAAAGCAACAATAATAAGATGGAATAAAACTAGTAATAAAATAATAGTCTTAATGAAGAGTGTATAGAGCCAGAGTGTTGGTATGAAAGGCAACAATAATAAGATGGAATAAAACTAGTAATAAAATAATACTAATAATGAAGAGTGTATAGAGCCAGAGTGTTGGGATAAAAAGCAACAATAATAAGATGGAATAAAACTAGTCATAAAATAATAGTAATAATGAAGAGTGTATAGAGCCAGAGTAGTGGGATAAAAAGCAACAATAATAAGATGGAATAAAACTAGTAATAAAATAATAGTCATAATGAAGAGTGTATAGAGCCAGAGTGTTGGGATAAAAAGCAACAACAATAAGATGGATTAAAACTAGTAATAAAATAATAGTCATAATGATGAGTGTATAGAGCCAGAGTGTTGGGATAAAAAGCAACAATAATAAGATGGAATAAAACTAGTAATAAAATAATAGTAATAATGAAAAGTGTATAGAGCCAGAGTGTTGGGATAAAAAGCAACAATAATAAGATGGAATAAAACTAGTAATAAAATAATAGTAATAATGAAGAGTGTATAGAGCCAGAGTGTTGGGATAAAAGAGGCACATTTATAAGATGGAATTAGACCAGTAATAAAATAATAGTCATAATGAAGAGTGTATAGAGCCAGAGTGTTGGGATAAAAAGCAACAATAATAAGATGGAATAAAACTAGTAATAAAATAATAGTAATAATGAAGAGTGTATAGAGCCAGAGTGTTGGTATGAAAGGCAACAATAATAAGATGGAATAAAACTAGTAATAAAATAATACTAATAATGAAGAGTGTATAGAGCCAGAGTGTTGGGATAAAAAGCAACAATAATAAGATGGAATAAAACTAGTCATAAAATAATAGTAATAATGAAGAGTGTATAGAGCCAGAGTGTTGGTATGAAAGGCAACAATAATAAGATGGAAAAAAACTAGTAATAAAATAATAGTAATAATGAAGAGTGTATAGAGCCAGAGTGTTGGTATAAAAGAGCCACATTTATAAGGTGGAATAAAACTAGTAATAAAATAATAGTAATAATGAAGAGTGTATAGAGCCAGAGTGTTGGGATAAAAGAGGCACATTTATAAGATGGAATTAGACCAGTAATAAAATAATAGTAATAATGAAGAGTGTATAGAGCCAGAGTGTTGGTATGAAAGGCAACAATAATAAGATGGAATAAAACTAGTAATAAAATAATACTAATAATGAAGACTGTATAGAACCAGAGTGTTGGGATAAAAAGCAACAATAATAAGATGGAATAAAACTAGTAATAAAATAATAGTAATAATGAAGAGTGTATAGAGCCAGAATTTTGGGATAAAAAGGAACAATAATAAGATGGAATAAAACTAGTAATAAAATAATTGTATTAATGAATTGTGTATAGAGCCAGAGTGTTGGGATAAAAAGCAACAATAATAAGATGGAATAAAACTAGTAATAAAATAATAGTCATAATGAAGAGTGTATAGAACCAGAGTGTTGGGATAAAAAGCAACAATAATAAGATGGAATAAAACTAGTAATAAAATAATAGTAATAATGAAGAGTGTATAGAGCCAGAGTGTTGGGATAAAAAGCAACAATAATAAGATGGAATAAAACTAGTAATAAAATAATAGTAATAATGAAGAGTGTATAGAGCCAGAGTGTTGGGGTAAAAAGCAACAATAATAAGATGGAATAAAACTAGTGATAAAATAATAGTAATAATGAAGAGTGTATAGAGCCAGAGTGTTGGGATAAAAAGCAACAATAATAAGATCGAATAAAACTAGTAATAAAATAATAGTCATAATGAAGAGTGTATAGAGCCAGAGTGTTGGTATAAAGGAATCACATTTATAAGATTGAATTAGACCAGTAATAAAATAATAGTAATAATGAAGAGTGTATAGAGCCAGAGTGTATGTATGAAAGGCAACAATAATAAGATGGAATAAAACTAGTAATAAAATAATACTAATAATGAAGAGTGTATAGAGCCAGAGTGTTGGGATAAAAAGCAACAATAATAAGATGGAATAAAACTAGTAATAAAATAATAGTAATAATGAAGAGTGTATAGAGCCAGAGTGTTGGGATAAAAAGCAACAATAATAAGATGGAATAAAACTAGTAATAAAATAATAGTAATAATGAAGAGTGTATAGAGCCAGAGTTTTGGGATAAAAAGCAACAATAATAAGATGGAATAAAACTAGTAATAAAATAATAGTAATAATGAAGAGTGTATAGAGCCAGAGTGTTGGGATAAAAAGCAACAATAATAAGATGGAATAAAACTAGTAATAAAATAATAGTAATAATGAAGAGTGTATAGAGCCAGAGTGTTGGGATAAAAAGCAACAATAATAAGATGGAATAAAACTAGTAATAAAATAATAGTAATAATGAAGAGTGTATAGAGCCAGAGTGTTGGGATAAAAAGCAACAATAATAAGATGGAATAAAACTAGTAATAAAATAATAGTAATAATGAAGAGTGTATAGAGCCAGAGTTTTGGGATAAAAAGCAACAATAATAAGATGGAATAAAACTAGTAATAAAATAATAGTCATAATGAAGAGTGTATAGAGCCAGAGTGTTGGGATAAAAAGCAACAATAATAAGATGGAATAAAACTAGTAATAAAATAATAGTAATAATGAAGAGTGTATAGAGCCAGAGTTTTGGGATAAAAAGCAACAATAATAAGATGGAATAAACCTAGTAATAAAATAATAGTCATAATGAAGAGTGTATAGAGTCAGAGTGAGGGATAAAAAGCAACAATAATAAGATGGAATAAAATAAGTAATAAAATAATAGTCATAATGAAGAGTGTATAGAGCCAGAGTGTTGGGATAAAAAGCAACAATAATAAGATGGAATAAAACTAGTAATAAAATAATAGTAATAATGAAGAGTGTATAGAGCCAGAGTGTTGGGATAAAAGAGGCACATTTATAAGATGGAATTAGACCAGTAATAAAATAATAGCCATAATGAAGAGTGTATAGAGCCAGAGTGTTGGGATAAAAAGCAACAATAATAAGATGGAATAAAACTAGTAATAAAATAATAGTCTTAATGAAGAGTGTATAGAGCCAGAGTGTTGGTATGAAAGGCAACAATAATAAGATGGAATAAAACTAGTAATAAAATAATACTAATAATGAAGAGTGTATAGAGCCAGAGTGTTGGGATAAAAAGCAACAATAATAAGATGGAATAAAACTAGTCATAAAATAATAGTAATAATGAAGAGTGTATAGAGCCAGAGTAGTGGGATAAAAAGCAACAATAATAAGATGGAATAAAACTAGTAATAAAATAATAGTCATAATGAAGAGTGTATAGAGCCAGAGTGTTGGGATAAAAAGCAACAACAATAAGATGGATTAAAACTAGTAATAAAATAATAGTCATAATGATGAGTGTATAGAGCCAGAGTGTTGGGATAAAAAGCAACAATAATAAGATGGAATAAAACTAGTAATAAAATAATAGTAATAATGAAAAGTGTATAGAGCCAGAGTGTTGGGATAAAAAGCAACAATAATAAGATGGAATAAAACTAGTAATAAAATAATAGTAATAATGAAGAGTGTATAGAGCCAGAGTGTTGGGATAAAAGAGGCACATTTATAAGATGGAATTAGACCAGTAATAAAATAATAGTCATAATGAAGAGTGTATAGAGCCAGAGTGTTGGGATAAAAAGCAACAATAATAAGATGGAATAAAACTAGTAATAGAATAATAGTAATAATGAAGAGTGTATAGAGCCAGAGTGTTGGTATGAAAGGCAACAATAATAAGATGGAATAAAACTAGTAATAAAATAATACTAATAATGAAGAGTGTATAGAGCCAGAGTGTTGGGATAAAAAGCAACAATAATAAGATGGAATAAAACTAGTCATAAAATAATAGTAATAATGAAGAGTGTATAGAGCCAGAATAGTGGGATAAAAAGCAACAATAATAAGATGGAAAAAAACTAGTAATAAAATAATAGTAATAATGAAGAGTGTATAGAGCCAGAGTGTTGGTATGAAAGGCAACAATAATAAGATGGAATAAAACTAGTAATAAAATAATACTAATAATGAAGAGTGTATAGAGCCAGAGTGTTGGGATAAAAAGCAACAATAATAAGATGGAATAAAACTAGTCATAAAATAATAGTAATAATGAAGAGTGTATAGAGCCAGAATAGTGGGATAAAAAGCAACAATAATAAGATGGAAAAAAACTAGTAATAAGATAATAGTAATAATGAAGAGTGTATAGAGCCAGAGTGTTGGTATAAAAGAGCCACATTTATAAGGTGGAATAAAACTAGTAATAAAATAATAGTAATAATGAAGAGTGTATAGAGCCAGAGTGTTGGGATAAAAGAGGCACATTTATAAGATGGAATTAGACCAGTAATAAAATAATAGTAATAATGAAGAGTGTATAGAGCCAGAGTGTTGGTATGAAAGGCAACAATAATAAGATGGAATAAAACTAGTAATAAAATAATACTAATAATGAAGACTGTATAGAACCAGAGTGTTGGGATAAAAAGCAACAATAATAAGATGGAATAAAACTAGTAATAAAATAATAGTAATAATGAAGAGTGTATAGAGCCAGAATTTTGGGATAAAAAGGAACAAAAATAAGATGGAATAAAACTAGTAATAAAATAATTGTATTAATGAATTGTGTATAGAGCCAGAGTGTTGGGATAAAAAGCAACAATAATAAGATGGAATAAAACTAGTAATAAAATAATAGTCATAATGAAGAGTGTATAGATCCAGAGTGTTGGGATAAAAAGCAACAATAATAAGATGGAATAAAACTAGTAATAAAATAATAGTAATAATGAAGAGTGTATAGAGCCAGAGTGTTGGGATAAAAAGCAACAATAATAAGATGGAATAAAACTAGTAATAAAATAATAGTAATAATGAAGAGTGTATAGAGCCAGAGTGTTGGGATAAAAAGCAACAATAATAAGATGGAATAAAACTAGTGATAAAATAATAGTAATAATGAAGAGTGTATAGAGCCAGAGTGTTGGGATAAAAAGCAACAATAATAAGATCGAATAAAACTAGTAATAAAATAATAGTCATAATGAAGAGTGTATAGAGCCAGAGTGTTGGTATAAAGGAATCACATTTATAAGATGGAATTAGACCAGTAATAAAATAATAGTAATAATGAAGAGTGTATAGAGCCAGAGTGTATGTATGAAAGGCAACAATAATAAGATGGAATAAAACTAGTAATAAAATAATACTAATAATGAAGAGTGTATAGAGCCAGAGTGTTGGGATAAAAAGCAACAATAATAAGATGGAATAAAACTAGTAATAAAATAATAGTAATAATGAAGAGTGTATAGAGCCAGAGTGTTGGGATAAAAAGCAACAATAATAAGATGGAATAAAACTAGTAATAAAATAATAGTAATAATGAAGAGTGTATAGAGCCAGAGTGTTGGGATAAAAAGCAACAATAATAAGATGGAATAAAACTAGTAATAAAATAATAGTAATAATGAAGAGTGTATAGAGCCAGAGTGTTGGGATAAAAAGCAACAATAATAAGATGGAATAAAACTAGTAATAAAATAATAGTAATAATGAAGAGTGTATAGAGCCAGAGTTTTGGGATAAAAAGCAACAATAATAAGATGGAATAAATCTAGTAATAAAATAATAGTCATAATGAAGAGTGTATAGAGCCAGAGTGTTGGGATAAAAAGCAACAATAATAAGATGGAATAAAACTAGTAATAAAATAATAGTAATAATGAAGAGTGTATAGAGCCAGAGTTTTGGGATAAAAAGCAACAATAATAAGATGGAATAAACCTAGTAATAAAATAATAGTCATAATGAAGAGTGTATAGAGTCAGAGTGAGGGATAAAAAGCAACAATAATAAGATGGAATAAAATAAGTAATAAAATAATAGTCATAATGAAGAGTGTATAGAGCCAGAGTGTTGGGATAAAAAGCAACAATAATAAGATGGAATAAAACTAGTAATAAAATAATAGTAATAATGAAGAGTGTATAGAGCCAGAGTGTTGGGATAAAAGAGGCACATTTATAAGATGGAATTAGACCAGTAATAAAATAATAGTCATAATGAAGAGTGTATAGAGCCAGAGTGTTGGGATAAAAAGCAACAATAATAAGATGGAATAAAACTAGTAATAAAATAATAGTCTTAATGAAGAGTGTATAGAGCCAGAGTGTTGGTATGAAAGGCAACAATAATAAGATGGAATAAAACTAGTAATAAAATAATACTAATAATGAAGAGTGTATAGAGCCAGAGTGTTGGGATAAAAAGCAACAATAATAAGATGGAATAAAACTAGTCATAAAATAATAGTAATAATGAAGAGTGTATAGAGCCAGAATAGTGGGATAAAAAGCAACAATAATAAGATGGAAAAAAACTAGTAATAAAATAATAGTAATAATGAAGAGTGTATAGAGCCAGAGTGTTGGTATAAAAGAGCCACATTTATAAGGTGGAATAAAACTAGTAATAAAATAATAGTAATAATGAAGAGTGTATAGAGCCAGAGTGTTGGGATAAAAAGCAACAATAATAATATGGAATAAAACTAGTAATAAAATAATAGTAATAATGAAGAGTGTATAGAGCCAGAGGGTTCGGATAAAAAGCAACAATAATAAGATGGAATAAAACTAGTAATAAAATAATAGTAATAATGAAGAGTGTATAGAGCCAGAGTGTTGGTATGAAAGGCAACAATAATAAGATGGAATAAAACTAGTAATAAAATAATAGTCATAATGAAGAGTGTATAGAGCCAGAGTGTTGGTATAAAAGAGACACATTTATCAGATGGAATTAGACCAGTAATAAAATAATAGTAATAATGAAGAGTGTATAGAGCCAGAGTGTTGGTATGAAAGGCAACAATAATAAGATGGATTAAAACTAGTAATAAAATAATAGTCATAATGAAGAGTGTATAGAGCCAGAGTGTTGGGATAAAAAGCAACAATAATAAGATGGAATAAAACTAGTAATAAAATAATAGTAATAATGAAGAGTGTATAGAGCCAGAGTGTTGGGATAAAAAGCAACAATAATAAGATGGAATAAAACTAGTAATAAAATAATAGTAATAATGAAGAGTGTATAGAGCCAGAGTGTTGGGATAAAAGAGGCACATTTATAAGATGGAATTAGACCAGTAATAAAATAATAGTAATAATGAAGAGTGTATAGAGCCAGAGTGTTGGTATGAAAGGCAACAATAATAAGATGGAATAAAACTAGTAATAAAATAATACTAATAATGAAGAGTGTATAGAGCCAGAGTGTTGGGATAAAAAGCAACAATAATAAGATGGAATAAAACTAGTAATAAAATAATAGTAATAATGAAGAGTGTATAGAGCCAGAATTTTGGGATAAAAAGGAACAATAATAAGATGGAATAAAACTAGTAATAAAATAATTGTATTAATGAATTGTGTATAGAGCCAGAGTGTTGGGATAAAAAGCAACAATAATAAGATGGAATAAAACTAGTAATAAAATAATAGTCATAATGAAGAGTGTATAGATCCAGAGTGTTGGGATAAAAAAGCAACAATAATAAGATGGAATAAAACTAGTAATAAAATAATAGTAATAATGAAGAGTGTATAGAGCCAGAGTGTTGGGATAAAAAGCAACAATAATAAGATGGAATAAAACTAGTAATAAAATAATAGTAATAATGAAGAGTGTATAGAGCCAGAGTGTTGGGATAAAAAGCAACAATAATAAGATCGAATAAAACTAGTAATAAAATAATAGTCATAATGAAGAGTGTATAGAGCCAGAGTGTTGGTATAAAGGAGCCACATTTATTAGATGGAATTAGACCAGTAATAAAATAATAGTAATAATGAAGAGTGTATAGAGCCAGAGTGTATGTATGAAAGGCAACAATAATAAGATGGAATAAAACTAGTAATAAAATAATACTAATAATGAAGAGTGTATAGAGCCAGAGTGTTGGGATAAAAAGCAACAATAATAAGATGGAATAAAACTAGTAATAAAATAATAGTAATAATGAAGAGTGTATAGAGCCAGAGTGTTGGGATAAAAAGCAACAATAATAAGATGGAATAAAACTAGTAATAAAATAATAGTAATAATGAAGAGTGTATAGAGCCAGAGTTTTGGGATAAAAAGCAACAATAATAAGATGGAATAAAACTAGTAATAAAATAATAGTAATAATGAAGAGTGTATAGAGCCAGAGTGTTGGGATAAAAAGCAACAATAATAAGATGGAATAAAACTAGTGATAAAATAATAGTAATAATGAAGAGTGTATAGAGCCAGAGTGTTGGGATAAAAAGCAACAATAATAAGATCGAATAAAACTAGTAATAAAATAATAGTCATAATGAAGAGTGTATAGAGCCAGAGTGTTGGTATAAAGGAGCCACATTTATAAGATGGAATTAGACCAGTAATAAAATAATAGTAATAATGAAGAGTGTATAGAGCCAGAGTGTATGTATGAAAGGCAACAATAATAAGATGGAATAAAACTAGTAATAAAATAATACTAATAATGAAGAGTGTATAGAGCCAGAGTGTTGGGATAAAAAGCAACAATAATAAGATGGAATAAAACTAGTAATAAAATAATAGTAATAATGAAGAGTGTATAGAGCCAGAGTGTTGGGATAAAAAGCAACAATAATAAGATGGAATAAAACTAGTAATAAAATAATAGTAATAATGAAGAGTGTATAGAGCCAGAGTTTTGGGATAAAAAGCAACAATAATAAGATGGAATAAAACTAGTAATAAAATAATAGTAATAATGAAGAGTGTATAGAGCAAGAGTGTTGGGATAAAAAGCAACAATAATAAGATGGAATAAAACTAGTGATAAAATAATAGTAATAATGAAGAGTGTATAGAGCCAGAGTGTTGGGATAAAAAGCAACAATAATAAGATCGAATAAAACTAGTAATAAAATAATAGTCATAATGAAGAGTGTATAGAGCCAGAGTGTTGGTATAAAGGAGCCATATTTATAAGATGGAATTAGACCAGTAATAAAATAATAGTAATAATGAAGAGTGTATAGAGCCAGAGTGTATGTATGAAAGGCAACAATAATAAGATGGAATAAAACTAGTAATAAAATAATAGTAATAATGAAGAGTGTATAGAGCCAGAGTGTTGGGATAAAAAGCAACAATAATAAGATGGAATAAAACTAGTAATAAAATAATAGTAATAATGAAGAGTGTATAGAGCCAGAGTTTTGGGATAAAAAGCAACAATAATAAGATGGAATAAAACTAGTAATAAAATAATAGTAATAATGAAGAGTGTATAGAGCCAGAGTGTTGGGATAAAAAGCAACAATAATAAGATGGAATAAAACTAGTAATAAAATAATAGTAATAATGAAGAGTGTATAGAGCCAGAGTGTTGGGATAAAAAGCAACAATAATAAGATGGAATAAAACTAGTAATAAAATAATAGTAATAATGAAGAGTGTATAGAGCCAGAGTGTTGGGATAAAAAGCAACAATAATAAGATGGAATAAAACTAGTAATAAAATAATAGTAATAATGAAGAGTGTATAGAGCCAGAGTTTTGGGATAAAAAGCAACAATAATAAGATGGAATAAAACTAGTAATAAAATAATAGTCATAATGAAGAGTGTATAGAGCCAGAGTGTTGGGATAAAAAGCAACAATAATAAGATGGAATAAAACTAGTAATAAAATAATAGTAATAATGAAGAGTGTATAGAGCCAGAGTTTTGGGATAAAAAGCAACAATAATAAGATGGAATAAAACTAGTAATAAAATAATAGTAATAATGAAGAGTGTATAGAGCCAGAGTGTTGGGATAAAAAGCAACAATAATAAGATGGAATAAAACTAGTAATAAAATAATAGTAATAATGAGGAGTGTATAGAGCCAGAGTATTGGGATAAAAAGCAACAATAATAAGATGGAATAAAACTAGTAATAAAATAATAGTCTTAATGAAGAGTGTATAGAGCCAGAGTGTTGGGATAAAATGCAACAATAATAAGATGGAATAAAACTAGTAATAAAATAATAGTAATAATGAAGAGTGTATAGAGCCAGAGTGTTGGTATGAAAGGCAACAATAATAAGATGGAATAAAACTAGTAATAAAATAATACTAATAATGAAGAGTGTATAGAGCCAGAGTGTTGGGATAAAAAGCAACAATAATAAGATGGAATAAAACTAGTGATAAAATAATAGTAATAATGAAGAGTGTATAGAGCCAGAGTGTTGGGATAAAAAGCAACAATAATAAGATCGAATAAAACTAGTAATAAAATAATAGTCATAATGAAGAGTGTATAGAGCCAGAGTGTTGGTATAAAGGAGCCACATTTATAAGATGGAATTAGACCAGTAATAAAATAATAGTAATAATGAAGAGTGTATAGAGCCAGAGTGTATGTATGAAAGGCAACAATAATAAGATGGAATAAAACTAGTAATAAAATAATACTAATAATGAAGAGTGTATAGAGCCAGAGTGTTGGGATAAAAAGCAACAATAATAAGATGGAATAAAACTAGTAATAAAATAATAGTAATAATGAAGAGTGTATAGAGCCAGAGTGTTGGGATAAAAAGCAACAATAATAAGATGGAATAAAACTAGTAATAAAATAATAGTAATAATGAAAAGTGTATAGAGCCAGAGTTTTGGGATAAAAAGCAACAATAATAAGATGGAATAAAACTAGTAATAAAATAATAGTCATAATGAAGAGTGTATAGAGCCAGAGTGTTGGGATAAAAAGCAACAATAATAAGATGGAATAAAACTAGTAATAAAATAATAGTAATAATGAAGAGTGTATAGAGCCAGAGTTTTGGGATAAAAAGCAACAATAATAAGATGGAATAAAACTAGTAATAAAATAATAGTAATAATGAAGAGTGTATAGAGCCAGAGTGTTGGGATAAAAAGCAACAATAATAAGATGGAATAAAACTAGTAATAAAATAATAGTAATAATGAAGAGTGTATAGAGCCAGAGTATTGGGATAAAAAGCAACAATAATAAGATGGAATAAAACTAGTAATAAAATAATAGTCTTAATGAAGAGTGTATAGAGCCAGAGTGTTGGGATAAAATGCAACAATAATAAGATGGAATAAAACTAGTAATAAAATAATAGTAATAATGAAGAGTGTATAGAGCCAGAGTGTTGGTATGAAAGGCAACAATAATAAGATGGAATAAAACTAGTAATAAAATAATAGTAATAATGAAGAGTGTATAGAGCCAGAGTGTTGGGATAAAAAGCAACAATAATAAGATGGAATAAAACTAGTGATAAAATAATAGTAATAATGAAGAGTGTATAGAGCCAGAGTGTTGGGATAAAAAGCAACAATAATAAGATCGAATAAAACTAGTAATAAAATAATAGTCATAATGAAGAGTGTATAGAGCCAGAGTGTTGGTATAAAGGAGCCACATTTATAAGATTGAATTAGACCAGTAATAAAATAATAGTAATAATGAAGAGTGTATAGAGCCAGAGTGTATGTATGAAAGGCAACAATAATAAGATGGAATAAAACTAGTAATAAAATAATACTAATAATGAAGAGTGTATAGAGCCAGAGTGTTGGGATAAAAAGCAACAATAATAAGATGGAATAAAACTAGTAATAAAATAATAGTAATAATGAAGAGTGTATAGAGCCAGAGTGTTGGGATAAAAAGCAACAATAATAAGATGGAATAAAACTAGTAATAAAATAATAGTAATAATGAAGAGTGTATAGAGCCAGAGTGTTGGGATAAAAAGCAACAATAATAAGATGGAATAAAACTAGTAATAAAATAATAGTAATAATGAAGAGTGTATAGAGCCAGAGTGTTGGGATAAAAAGCAACAATAATAAGATGGAATAAAACTAGTAATAAAATAATAGTAATAATGAAGAGTGTATAGAGCCAGAGTTTTGGGATAAAAAGCAACAATAATAAGATGGAATAAAACTAGTAATAAAATAATAGTAATAATGAAGAGTGTATAGAGCCAGAGTGTTGGGATAAAAAGCAACAATAATAAGATGGAATAAAACTAGTAATAAAATAATAGTAATAATGAAGAGTGTATAGAGCCAGAGTGTTGGGATAAAAAGCAACAATAATAAGATGGAATAAAACTAGTAATAAAATAATAGTAATAATGAAGAGTGTATAGAGCCAGAGTGTTGGGATAAAAAGCAACAATAATAAGATGGAATAAAACTAGTAATAAAATAATAGTAATAATGAAGAGTGTATAGAGCCAGAGTTTTGGGATAAAAAGCAACAATAATAAGATGGAATAAAACTAGTAATAAAATAATAGTCATAATGAAGAGTGTATAGAGCCAGAGTGTTGGGATAAAAAGCAACAATAATAAGATGGAATAAAACTAGTAATAAAATAATAGTAATAATGAAGAGTGTATAGAGCCAGAGTTTTGGGATAAAAAGCAACAATAATAAGATGGAATAAAACTAGTAATAAAATAATAGTAATAATGAAGAGTGTATAGAGCCAGAGTGTTGGGATAAAAAGCAACAATAATAAGATGGAATAAAACTAGTAATAAAATAATAGTAATAATGAGGAGTGTATAGAGCCAGAGTATTGGGATAAAAAGCAACAATAATAAGATGGAATAAAACTAGTGATAAAATAATAGTAATAATGAAGAGTGTATAGAGCCAGAGTGTTGGGATAAAAAGCAACAATAATAAGATCGAATAAAACTAGTAATAAAATAATAGTAATAATGAAGAGTGTATAGAGCCAGAGTTTTGGGATAAAAAGCAACAATAATAAGATGGAATAAAACTAGTAATAAAATAATAGTAATAATGAAGAGTGTATAGAGCCAGAGTGTTGGGATAAAAAGCAACAATAATAAGATGGAATAAAACTAGTAATAAAATAATAGTAATAATGAAGAGTGTATAGAGCCAGAGTGTTGGGATAAAAAGCAACAATAATAAGATGGAATAAAACTAGTAATAAAATAATAGTAATAATGAAGAGTGTATAGAGCCAGAGTGTTGGGATAAAAAGCAACAATAATAAGATGGAATAAAACTAGTAATAAAATAATAGTAATAATGAAGAGTGTATAGAGCCAGAGTTTTGGGATAAAAAGCAACAATAATAAGATGGAATAAAACTAGTAATAAAATAATAGTCATAATGAAGAGTGTATAGAGCCAGAGTGTTGGGATAAAAAGCAACAATAATAAGATGGAATAAAACTAGTAATAAAATAATAGTAATAATGAAGAGTGTATAGAGCCAGAGTTTTGGGATAAAAAGCAACAATAATAAGATGGAATAAAACTAGTAATAAAATAATAGTAATAATGAAGAGTGTATAGAGCCAGAGTGTTGGGATAAAAAGCAACAATAATAAGATGGAATAAAACTAGTAATAAAATAATAGTAATAATGAGGAGTGTATAGAGCCAGAGTATTGGGATAAAAAGCAACAATAATAAGATGGAATAAAACTAGTAATAAAATAATAGTCTTAATGAAGAGTGTATAGAGCCAGAGTGTTGGGATAAAATGCAACAATAATAAGATGGAATAAAACTAGTAATAAAATAATAGTAATAATGAAGAGTGTATAGAGCCAGAGTGTTGGTATGAAAGGCAACAATAATAAGATGGAATAAAACTAGTAATAAAATAATACTAATAATGAAGAGTGTATAGAGCCAGAGTGTTGGGATAAAAAGCAACAATAATAAGATGGAATAAAACTAGTGATAAAATAATAGTAATAATGAAGAGTGTATAGAGCCAGAGTGTTGGGATAAAAAGCAACAATAATAAGATCGAATAAAACTAGTAATAAAATAATAGTCATAATGAAGAGTGTATAGAGCCAGAGTGTTGGTATAAAGGAGCCACATTTATAAGATTGAATTAGACCAGTAATAAAATAATAGTAATAATGAAGAGTGTATAGAGCCAGAGTGTATGTATGAAAGGCAACAATAATAAGATGGAATAAAACTAGTAATAAAATAATACTAATAATGAAGAGTGTATAGAGCCAGAGTGTTGGGATAAAAAGCAACAATAATAAGATGGAATAAAACTAGTAATAAAATAATAGTAATAATGAAGAGTGTATAGAGCCAGAGTGTTGGGATAAAAAGCAACAATAATAAGATGGAATAAAACTAGTAATAAAATAATAGTAATAATGAAGAGTGTATAGAGCCAGAGTTTTGGGATAAAAAGCAACAATAATAAGATGGAATAAAACTAGTAATAAAATAATAGTAATAATGAAGAGTGTATAGAGCCAGAGTGTTGGGATAAAAAGCAACAATAATAAGATGGAATAAAACTAGTAATAAAATAATAGTAATAATGAAGAGTGTATAGAGCCAGAGTGTTGGGATAAAAAGCAACAATAATAAGATGGAATAAAACTAGTAATAAAATAATAGTAATAATGAAGAGTGTATAGAGCCAGAGTGTTGGGATAAAAAGCAACAATAATAAGATGGAATAAAACTAGTAATAAAATAATAGTAATAATGAAGAGTGTATAGAGCCAGAGTTTTGGGATAAAAAGCAACAATAATAAGATGGAATAAAACTAGTAATAAAATAATAGTCATAATGAAGAGTGTATAGAGCCAGAGTGTTGGGATAAAAATCAACAATAATAAGATGGAATAAAACTAGTAATAAAATAATAGTAATAATGAAGAGTGTATAGAGCCAGAGTTTTGGGATAAAAAGCAACAATAATAAGATGGAATAAAACTAGTAATAAAATAATAGTAATAATGAAGAGTGTATAGAGCCAGAGTGTTGGGATAAAAAGCAACAATAATAAGATGGAATAAAACTAGTAATAAAATAATAGTAATAATGAAGAGTGTATAGAGCCAGAGTATTGGGATAAAAAGCAACAATAATAAGATGGAATAAAACTAGTAATAAAATAATAGTCTTAATGAAGAGTGTATAGAGCCAGAGTGTTGGGATAAAATGCAACAATAATAAGATGGATAAAACTAGTAATAAAATAATAGTAATAATGAAGAGTGTATAGAGCCAGAGTGTTGGTATGAAAGGCAACAATAATAAGATGGAATAAAACTAGTAATAAAATAATACTAATAATGAAGAGTGTATAGAGCCAGAGTGTTGGGATAAAAAGCAACAATAATAAGATGGAATAAAACTAGTCATAAAATAATAGTAATAATGAAGAGTGTATAGAGCCAGAGTAGTGGGATAAAAAGCAACAATAATAAGATGGAAAAAAACTAGTAATAAAATAATAGTAATAATGAAGAGTGTATAGAGCCAGAGTGTTGGTATAAAAGAGCCACATTTATAAGGTGGAATAAAACTAGTAATAAAATAATAGTAATAATGAAGAGTGTATAGAGCCAGAGTGTTGGGATAAAAAGCAACAATAATAATATGGAATAAAACTAGTAATAAAATAATAGTAATAATGAAGAGTGTATAGAGCCAGAGTGTTCGGATAAAAAGCAACAATAATAAGATGGAATAAAACTAGTAATAAAATAATACTAATAATGAAGAGTGTATAGAGCCAGAGTGTTGGTATGAAAGGCAACAATAATAAGATGGAATAAAACTAGTAATAAAATAATAGTCATAATGAAGAGTGTATAGAGCCAGAGTGTTGGTATAAAAGAGACACATTTATAAGATGGAATTAGACCAGTAATAAAATAATAGTAATAATGAAGAGTGTATAGACCCAGAGTGTTGGTATGAAAGGCAACAATAATAAGATGGAATAAAACTAGTAATAAAATAATAGTCATAATGAAGAGTGTATAGAGCCAGAGTGTTGGGATAAAAAGCAACAATAATAAGATGGAATAAAACTAGTAATAAAATAATAGTAATAATGAAGAGTGTATAGAGCCAGAGTGTTGGGATAAAAAGCAACAATAATAAGATGGAATAAAACTAGTAATAAAATAATAGTAATAATGAAGAGTGTATAGAGCCAGAGTGTTGGGATAAAAGAGGCACATTTATAAGATGGAATTAGACCAGTAATAAAATAATAGTAATAATGAAGAGTGTATAGAGCCAGAGTGTTGGTATGAAAGGCAACAATAATAAGATGGAATAAAACTAGTAATAAAATAATACTAATAATGAAGAGTGTATAGAGCCAGAGTGTTGGGATAAAAAGCAACAATAATAAGATGGAATAAAACTAGTAATAAAATAATAGTAATAATGAAGAGTGTATAGAGCCAGAATTTTGGGATGAACAGCAACAATAATAAGATGGAATAAAACTAGTAATAAAATAATTGTATTAATGAATTGTGTATAGAGCCAGAGTGTTGGGATAAAAAGCAACAATAATAAGATGGAATAAAACTAGTAATAAAATAATAGTCATAATGAAGAGTGTATAGATCCAGAGTGTTGGCATAAAAAGCAACAATAATAAGATGGAATAAAACTAGTAATAAAATAATAGTAATAATGAAGAGTGTATAGAGCCAGAGTGTTGGGATAAAAAGCAACAATAATAAGATGGAATAAAACTAGTAATAATATAATAGTAATAATGAAGAGTGTATAGAGCCAGAATGTTGGGATAAAAAGCAACAATAATAAGATGGAATAAAACTAGTAATAATATAATAGTAATAATGAAGAGTGTATAGAGCCAGAGTGTTGGGATAAAAAGCAACAATAATAAGATGGAATAAAACTAGTAATAATATAATAGTAATAATGAAGAGTGTATAGAGCCAGAGTGTTGGGATAAAAAGCAACAATAATAAGATGGAATAAAACTAGTAATAAAATAATAGTAATAATGAAGAGTGTATAGCGCCAGAGTGTTGGGATTAAAAGCAACAATAATAAGATGGAATAAAACTGGTAATAAAATAATAGTAATAATGAAGAGTGTATAGAGCCAGAGTGTTGGGATAAAAAGCAACAATAATAAGATGGAATCAAACTAGTAATAGAATAATAGTAATAATGAAGAGTGTATAGAGCCAGAGTGTTGGGATTAAAAGCAACAATAATAAGATGGAATAAAATTGGTAATAAAATAATAGTAATAATGAAGAGTGTATAGAGCCAGAGTGTTGGGATAAAAAGCAACAATAATAAGATGGAATAAAACTAGTAATAATATAATAGTAATAATGAAGAGTGTATAGAGCCAGAGTGTTGGGATAAAAAGCAACAATAATAAGATGGAATAAAACTGGTAATAAAATAATAGTAATAATGAAGAGTGTATAGAGACAGAGTGTTGGGATAAAAAGCAACAATAATAAGATGGAATCAAACTAGTAATAGAATAATAGTAATAATGAAGAGTGTATAGAGCCAGAGTGTTGGGATTAAAAGCAACAATAATAAGATGGAATAAAACTAGTAATAAAATAATAGTAATAATGAAGAGTGTATAGAGCCAGAGTGTTGGGATAAAAAGCAACAATAATAAGATGGAATAAAACTAGTAATAAAATAATTGTATTAATGAATTGTGTATAGAGCCAGAGTGTTGGGATAAAAAGCAACAATAATAAGATGGAATAAAACTAGTAATAAAATAATAGTCATAATGAAGAGTGTATAGATCCAGAGTGTTGGCATAAAAAGCAACAATAATAAGATGGAATAAAACTAGTAATAAAATAATAGTAATAATGAAGAGTGTATAGAGCCAGAGTGTTGGGATAAAAAGCAACAATAATAAGATGGAATAAAACTAGTAATAATATAATAGTAATAATGAAGAGTGTATAGAGCCAGAATGTTGGGATAAAAAGCAACAATAATAAGATGGAATAAAACTAGTAATAATATAATAGTAATAATGAAGAGTGTATAGAGCCAGAGTGTTGGGATAAAAAGCAACAATAATAAGATGGAATAAAACTAGTAATAATATAATAGTAATAATGAAGAGTGTATAGAGCCAGAGTGTTGGGATAAAAAGCAACAATAATAAGATGGAATAAAACTAGTAATAAAATAATAGTAATAATGAAGAGTGTATAGCGCCAGAGTGTTGGGATTAAAAGCAACAATAATAAGATGGAATAAAACTGGTAATAAAATAATAGTAATAATGAAGAGTGTATAGAGCCAGAGTGTTGGGATAAAAAGCAACAATAATAAGATGGAATCAAACTAGTAATAGAATAATAGTAATAATGAAGAGTGTATAGAGCCAGAGTGTTGGGATTAAAAGCAACAATAATAAGATGGAATAAAATTGGTAATAAAATAATAGTAATAATGAAGAGTGTATAGAGCCAGAGTGTTGGGATAAAAAGCAACAATAATAAGATGGAATAAAACTAGTAATAATATAATAGTAATAATGAAGAGTGTATAGAGCCAGAGTGTTGGGATAAAAAGCAACAATAATAAGATGGAATAAAACTAGTAATAAAATAATAGTCATAATGAAGAGTGTATAGAGCCAGAGTGTTGGGATAAAAAGCAACAATAATAAGATGGAATAAAACTAGTAATAAAATAATAGTAATAATGAAGAGTGTATAGAGCCAGAGTTTTGGGATAAAAAGCAACAATAATAAGATGGAATAAAACTAGTAATAAAATAATAGTAATAATGAAGAGTGTATAGAGCCAGAGTGTTGGGATAAAAAGCAACAATAATAAGATGGAATAAAACTAGTAATAAAATAATAGTAATAATGAAGAGTGTATAGAGCCAGAGTATTGGGATAAAAAGCAACAATAATAAGATGGAATAAAACTAGTAATAAAATAATAGTCTTAATGAAGAGTGTATAGAGCCAGAGTGTTGGGATAAAATGCAACTATAATAAGATGGAATAAAACTAGTAATAAAATAATAGTAATAATGAAGAGTGCATAGAGCCAGAGTGTTGGTATGAAAGGCAACAATAATAAGATGGAATAAAACTAGTAATAAAATAATAGTCATAATGAAGAGTGTATAGAGCCAGAGTGTTGGTATAAAAGAGACACATTTATAAGATGGAATTAGACCAGTAATAAAATAATAGTAATAATGAAGAGTGTATAGACCCAGAGTGTTGGTATGAAAGGCAACAATAATAAGATGGAATAAAACTAGTAATAAAATAATAGTCATAATGAAGAGTGTATAGAGCCAGAGTGTTGGGATAAAAAGCAACAATAATAAGATGGAATAAAACTAGTAATAACATAATAGTAATAATGAAGAGTGTATAGAGCCAGAGTGTTGGGATAAAAAGCAACAATAATAAGATGGAATAAAACTAGTAATAAAATAATAGTAATAATGAAGAGTGTATAGAGCCAGAGTGTTGGGATAAAAAGCAACAATAATAAGATGGAATAAAACTAGTAATAAAATAATAGTAATAATGAAGAGTGTATAGAGCCAGAATGTTGGGATAAAAAGCAACAATAATAAGATGGAATAAAACTAGTAATAATATAATAGTAATAATGAAGAGTGTATAGAGCCAGAGTGTTGGGATAAAAAGCAACAATAATAAGATGGAATAAAACTAGTAATAATATAATAGTAATAATGAAGAGTGTATAGAGCCAGAGTGTTGGGATAAAAGAGGCACATTTATAAGATGGAATTAGACCCGTAATAAAATAATAGTAATAATGAAGAGTGTATAGAGCCAGAGTGTTGGTATGAAAGGCAACAATAATAAGATGGAATAAAACTAGTAATAAAATAATACTAATAATGAAGAGTGTATAGAGCCAGAGTGTTGGGATAAAAAGCAACAATAATAAGATGGAATAAAACTAGTAATAAAATAATAGTAATAATGAAGAGTGTATAGAGCCAGAATTTTGGGATGAACAGCAACAATAATAAGATGGAATAAAACTAGTAATAAAATAATAGTAATAATGAAGAGTGTATAGAGCCAGAGTGTTGGGATAAAAAGCAACAATAATAAGATGGAATAAACTAGTAATAATATAATAGTAATAATGAAGAGTGTATAGAGCCAGAATGTTGGGATAAAAAGCAACAATAATAAGATGGAATAAAACTAGTAATAATATAATAGTAATAATGAAGAGTGTATAGAGCCAGAGTGTTGGGATAAAAAGCAACAATAATAAGATGGAATAAAACTAGTAATAATATAATAGTAATAATGAAGAGTGTATAGAGCCAGAGTGTTGGGATAAAAAGCAACAATAATAAGATGGAATAAAACTAGTAATAATATAATAGTAATAATGAAGAGTGTATAGCGCCAGAGTGTTGGGATTAAAAGCAACAATAATAAGATGGAATAAAACTGGTAATAAAATAATAGTAATAATGAAGAGTGTATAGAGCCAGAGTGTTGGGATAAAAAGCAACAATAATAAGATGGAATCAAACTAGTAATAGAATAATAGTAATAATGAAGAGTGTATAGAGCCAGAGTGTTGGGATAAAAAGCAACAATAATAAGATGGAATAAAACTGGTAATAAAATAATAGTAATAATGAAGAGTGTATAGAGCCAGAGTGTTGGGATAAAAAGCAACAATAATAAGATGGAATCAAACTAGTAATAGAATAATAGTAATAATGAAGAGTGTATAGAGCCAGAGTGTTGGGATTAAAAGCAACAATAATAAGATGGAATAAAACTAGTAATAAAATAATAGTAATAATGAAGAGTGTATAGAGCCAGAGTGTTGGGATAAAAAGCAACAATAATAAGATGGAATAAAACTAGTAATAAAATAATTGTATTAATGAATTGTGTATAGAGCCAGAGTGTTGGGATAAAAAGCAACAATAATAAGATGGAATAAAACTAGTAATAAAATAATAGTCATAATGAAGAGTGTATAGATCCAGAGTGTTGGCATAAAAAAGCAACAATAATAAGATGGAATAAAACTAGTAATAAAATAATAGTAATAATGAAGAGTGTATAGAGCCAGAGTGTTGGGATAAAAAGCAACAATAATAAGATGGAATAAAACTAGTAATAATATAATAGTAATAATGAAGAGTGTATAGAGCCAGAATGTTGGGATAAAAAGCAACAATAATAAGATGGAATAAAACTAGTAATAATATAATAGTAATAATGAAGAGTGTATAGAGCCAGAGTGTTGGGATAAAAAGCAACAATAATAAGATGGAATAAAACTAGTAATAATATAATAGTAATAATGAAGAGTGTATAGAGCCAGAGTGTTGGGATAAAAAGCAACAATAATAAGATGGAATAAAACTAGTAATAAAATAATAGTAATAATGAAGAGTGTATAGCGCCAGAGTGTTGTGATTAAAAGCAACAATAATAAGATGGAATAAAACTGGTAATAAAATAATAGTAATAATGAAGAGTGTATAGAGCCAGAGTGTTGGGATAAAAAGCAACAATAATAAGATGGAATCAAACTAGTAATAGAATAATAGTAATAATGAAGAGTGTATAGAGCCAGAGTGTTGGGATTAAAAGCAACAATAATAAGATGGAATAAAATTGGTAATAAAATAATAGTAATAATGAAGAGTGTATAGAGCCAGAGTGTTGGGATAAAAAGCAACAATAATAAGATGGAATAAAACTAGTAATAATATAATAGTAATAATGAAGAGTGTATAGCGCCAGAGTGTTGGGATTAAAAGCAACAATAATAAGATGGAATAAAACTGGTAATAAAATAATAGTAATAATGAAGAGTGTATAGAGCCAGAGTGTTGGGATAAAAAGCAACAATAATAAGATGGAATCAAACTAGTAATAGAATAATAGTAATAATGAAGAGTGTATAGAGCCAGAGTGTTGGGATAAAAAGCAACAATAATAAGATGGAATAAAACTGGTAATAAAATAATAGTAATAATGAAGAGTGTATAGAGCCAGAGTGTTGGGATAAAAAGCAACAATAATAAGATGGAATCAAACTAGTAATAGAATAATAGTAATAATGAAGAGTGTATAGAGCCAGAGTGTTGGGATTAAAAGCAACAATAATAAGATGGAATAAAACTAGTAATAAAATAATAGTAATAATGAAGAGTGTATAGAGCCAGAGTGTTGGGATAAAAAGCAACAATAATAAGATGGAATAAAACTAGTAATAAAATAATTGTATTAATGAATTGTGTATAGAGCCAGAGTGTTGGGATAAAAAGCAACAATAATAAGATGGAATAAAACTAGTAATAAAATAATAGTCATAATGAAGAGTGTATAGATCCAGAGTGTTGGCATAAAAAAGCAACAATAATAAGATGGAATAAAACTAGTAATAAAATAATAGTAATAATGAAGAGTGTATAGAGCCAGAGTGTTGGGATAAAAAGCAACAATAATAAGATGGAATAAAACTAGTAATAATATAATAGTAATAATGAAGAGTGTATAGAGCCAGAATGTTGGGATAAAAAGCAACAATAATAAGATGGAATAAAACTAGTAATAATATAATAGTAATAATGAAGAGTGTATAGAGCCAGAGTGTTGGGATAAAAAGCAACAATAATAAGATGGAATAAAACTAGTAATAATATAATAGTAATAATGAAGAGTGTATAGAGCCAGAGTGTTGGGATAAAAAGCAACAATAATAAGATGGAATAAAACTAGTAATAAAATAATAGTAATAATGAAGAGTGTATAGCGCCAGAGTGTTGTGATTAAAAGCAACAATAATAAGATGGAATAAAACTGGTAATAAAATAATAGTAATAATGAAGAGTGTATAGAGCCAGAGTGTTGGGATAAAAAGCAACAATAATAAGATGGAATCAAACTAGTAATAGAATAATAGTAATAATGAAGAGTGTATAGAGCCAGAGTGTTGGGATTAAAAGCAACAATAATAAGATGGAATAAAATTGGTAATAAAATAATAGTAATAATGAAGAGTGTATAGAGCCAGAGTGTTGGGATAAAAAGCAACAATAATAAGATGGAATAAAACTAGTAATAATATAATAGTAATAATGAAGAGTGTATAGAGCCAGAGTGTTGGGATAAAAAGCAACAATAATAAGATGGAATAAAACTAGTAATAAAATAATAGTCATAATGAAGAGTGTATAGAGCCAGAGTGTTGGGATAAAAAGCAACAATAATAAGATGGAATAAAACTAGTAATAAAATAATAGTAATAATGAAGAGTGTATAGAGCCAGAGTTTTGGGATAAAAAGCAACAATAATAAGATGGAATAAAACTAGTAATAAAATAATAGTAATAATGAAGAGTGTATAGAGCCAGAGTGTTGGGATAAAAAGCAACAATAATAAGATGGAATAAAACTAGTAATAAAATAATAGTAATAATGAAGAGTGTATAGAGCCAGAGTATTGGGATAAAAAGCAACAATAATAAGATGGAATAAAACTAGTAATAAAATAATAGTCTTAATGAAGAGTGTATAGAGCCAGAGTGTTGGGATAAAATGCAACAATAATAAGATGGAATAAAACTAGTAATAAAATAATAGTAATAATGAAGAGTGTATAGAGCCAGAGTGTTGGTATGAAAGGCAACAATAATAAGATGGAATAAAACTAGTAATAAAATAATACTAATAATGAAGAGTGTATAGAGCCAGAGTGTTGGGATAAAAAGCAACAATAATAAGATGGAATAAAACTAGTCATAAAATAATAGTAATAATGAAGAGTGTATAGAGCCAGAGTAGTGGGATAAAAAGCAACAATAATAAGATGGAAAAAAACTAGTAATAAAATAATAGTAATAATGAAGAGTGTATAGAGCCAGAGTGTTGGTATAAAAGAGCCACATTTATAAGGTGGAATAAAACTAGTAATAAAATAATAGTAATAATGAAGAGTGTATAGAGCCAGAGTGTTGGGATAAAAAGCAACAATAATAATATGGAATAAAACTAGTAATAAAATAATAGTAATAATGAAGAGTGTATAGAGCCAGAGTGTTCGGATAAAAAGCAACAATAATAAGATGGAATAAAACTAGTAATAAAATAATAGTAATAATGAAGAGTGTATAGAGCCAGAGTGTTGGTATGAAAGGCAACAATAATAAGATGGAATAAAACTAGTAATAAAATAATAGTCATAATGAAGAGTGTATAGAGCCAGAGTGTTGGTATAAAAGAGACACATTTATAAGATGGAATTAGACCAGTAATAAAATAATAGTAATAATGAAGAGTGTATAGACCCAGAGTGTTGGTATGAAAGGCAACAATAATAAGATGGAATAAAACTAGTAATAAAATAATAGTCATAATGAAGAGTGTATAGAGCCAGAGTGTTGGGATAAAAAGCAACAATAATAAGATGGAATAAAACTAGTAATAAAATAATAGTAATAATGAAGAGTGTATAGAGCCAGAGTGTTGGGATAAAAAGCAACAATAATAAGATGGAATAAAACTAGTAATAAAATAATAGTAATAATGAAGAGTGTATAGAGCCAGAGTGTTGGGATAAAAGAGGCACATTTATAAGATGGAATTAGACCAGTAATAAAATAATAGTAATAATGAAGAGTGTATAGAGCCAGAGTGTTGGTATGAAAGGCAACAATAATAAGATGGAATAAAACTAGTAATAAAATAATACTAATAATGAAGAGTGTATAGAGCCAGAGTGTTGGGATAAAAAGCAACAATAATAAGATGGAATAAAACTAGTAATAAAATAATAGTAATAATGAAGAGTGTATAGAGCCAGAATTTTGGGATGAACAGCAACAATAATAAGATGGAATAAAACTAGTAATAAAATAATTGTATTAATGAATTGTGTATAGAGCCAGAGTGTTGGGATAAAAAGCAACAATAATAAGATTGAATAAAACTAGTAATAAAATAATAGTCATAATGAAGAGTGTATAGATCGAGAGTGTTGGCATAAAAAGCAACAATAATAAGATGGAATAAAACTAGTAATAAAATAATAGTAATAATGAAGAGTGTATAGAGCCAGAGTGTTGGGATAAAAAGCAACAATAATAAGATGGAATAAAACTAGTAATAATATAATAGTAATAATGAAGAGTGTATAGAGCCAGAATGTTGGGATAAAAAGCAACAATAATAAGATGGAATAAAACTAGTAATAATATAATAGTAATAATGAAGAGTGTATAGAGCCAGAGTGTTGGGATAAAAGGCAACAATAATAAGATGGAATAAAACTAGTAATAATATAATAGTAATAATGAAGAGTGTATAGAGCCAGAGTGTTGGGATAAAAAGCAACAATAATAAGATGGAATAAAACTAGTAATAAAATAATAGTAATAATGAAGAGTGTATAGCGCCAGAGTGTTGTGATTAAAAGCAACAATAATAAGATGGAATAAAACTGGTAATAAAATAATAGTAATAATGAAGAGTGTATAGAGCCAGAGTGTTGGGATAAAAAGCAACAATAATAAGATGGAATCAAACTAGTAATAGAATAATAGTAATAATGAAGAGTGTATAGAGCCAGAGTGTTGGGATTAAAAGCAACAATAATAAGATGGAATAAAATTGGTAATAAAATAATAGTAATAATGAAGAGTGTATAGAGCCAGAGTGTTGGGATAAAAAGCAACAATAATAAGATGGAATAAAACTAGTAATAATATAATAGTAATAATGAAGAGTGTATAGAGCCAGAGTGTTGGGATAAAAAGCAACAATAATAAGATGGAATCAAACTAGTAATAGAATAATAGTAATAATGAAGAGTGTATAGAGCCAGAGTGTTGTGATAAAAAGCAACAATAATAAGATGGAATAAAACTAGTAATAATATAATAGTAATAATGAAGAGTGTATAGCGCCAGAGTGTTGGGATAAAAAGCAACAATAATAAGATGGAATAAAACTGGTAATAAAATAATAGTAATAATGAAGAGTGTATAGAGCCAGAGTGTTGGGATAAAAAGCAACAATAATAAGATGGAATCAAACTAGTAATAGAATAATAGTAATAATGAAGAGTGTATAGAGCCAGAGTGTTGGGATTAAAAGCAACAATAATAAGATGGAATAAAACTAGTAATAAAATAATAGTAATAATGAAGAGTGTATAGAGCCAGAGTGTTGGGATAAAAAGCAACAATAATAAGATCGAATAAAACTAGTAATAAAATAATAGTCATAATGAAGAGTGTATAGAGCCAGAGTGTTGGTATAAAGGAGCCACATTTATAAGATGGAATTAGACCAGTAATAAAATAATAGTAATAATGAAGAGTGTATAGAGCCAGAGTGTAGGTATGAAAGGCAACAATAATAAGATGGAATAAAACTAGTAATAAAATAATACTAATAATGAAGAGTGTATAGAGCCAGAGTGTTGGGATAAAAAGCAACAATAATAAGATGGAATAAAACTAGTAATAAAATAATAGTAATAATGAAGAGTGTATAGAGCCAGAGTGTTGGGATAAAAAGCAACAATAATAAGATGGAATAAAACTAGTAATAAAATAATAGTAATAATGAAGAGTGTATAGAGCCAGAGTTTTGGGATAAAAAGCAACAATAATAAGATGGAATAAAACTAGTAATAAAATAATAGTAATAATGAAGAGTGTATAGAGCCAGAGTGTTGGGATAAAAAGCAACAATAATAAGATGGAATAAAACTAGTAATAAAATAATAGTAATAATGAAGAGTGTATAGAGCCAGAGTGTTGGGATAAAAAGCAACAATAATAAGATGGAATAAAACTAGTAATAAAATAATAGTAATAATGAAGAGTGTATAGAGCCAGAGTGTTGGGATAAAAAGCAACAATAATAAGATGGAATAAAACTAGTAATAAAATAATAGTAATAATGAAGAGTGTATAGAGCCAGAGTTTTGGGATAAAAAGCAACAATAATAAGATGGAATAAAACTAGTAATAAAATAATAGTAATAATGAAGAGTGTATAGAGCCAGAGTGTTGGGATAAAAAGCAACAATAATAAGATGGAATAAAACTAGTAATAAAATAATAGTAATAATGAAGAGTGTATAGAGCCAGAGTATTGGGATAAAAAGCAACAATAATAAGATGGAATAAAACTAGTAATAAAATAATAGTCTTAATGAAGAGTGTATAGAGCCAGAGTGTTGGGATAAAACGCAACAATAATAAGATGGAATAAAACTAGTAATAAAATAATAGTAATAATGAAGAGTGTATAGAGCCAGAGTGTTGGTATGAAAGGCAATAATAAGATGGAATAAAACTAGTAATAAAATAATACTAATAATGAAGAGTGTATAGAGCCAGAGTGTTGGGATAAAAAGCAACAATAATAAGATGGAATAAAACTAGTCATAAAATAATAGTAATAATGAAGAGTGTATAGAGCCAGAGTGTTGGTATAAAAGAGCCACATTTATAAGGTGGAATAAAACTAGTAATAAAATAATAGTAATAATGAAGAGTGTATAGAGCCAGAGTGTTGGGATAAAAAGCAACAATAATAATATGGAATAAAACTAGTAATAAAATAATAGTAATAATGAAGAGTGTATAGAGCCAGAGTGTTCGGATAAAAAGCAACAATAATAAGATGGAATAAAACTAGTAATAAAATAATAGTAATAATGAAGAGTGTATAGAGCCAGAGTGTTGGTATGAAAGGCAACAATAATAAGATGGAATAAAACTAGTAATAAAATAATAGTCATAATGAAGAGTGTATAGAGCCAGAGTGTTGGTATAAAAGAGACACATTTATAAGATGGAATTAGACCAGTAATAAAATAATAGTAATAATGAAGAGTGTATAGACCCAGAGTGTTGGTATGAAAGGCAACAATAATAAGATGGAATAAAACTAGTAATAAAATAATAGTCATAATGAAGAGTGTATAGAGCCAGAGTGTTGGGATAAAAAGCAACAATAATAAGATGGAATAAAACTAGTAATAAAATAATAGTAATAATGAAGAGTGTATAGAGCCAGAGTGTTGGGATAAAAAGCAACAATAATAAGATGGAATAAAACTAGTAATAAAATAATAGTAATAATGAAGAGTGTATAGAGCCAGAGTGTTGGGATAAAAGAGGCACATTTATAAGATGGAATTAGACCAGTAATAAAATAATAGTAATAATGAAGAGTGTATAGAGCCAGAGTGTTGGTATGAAAGGCAACAATAATAAGATGGAATAAAACTAGTAATAAAATAATACTAATAATGAAGAGTGTATAGAGCCAGAGTGTTGGGATAAAAAGCAACAATAATAAGATGGAATAAAACTAGTAATAAAATAATAGTCATAATGAAGAGTGTATAGATCCAGAGTGTTGGGATAAAAAGCAACAATAGTAAGATGGAATAAAACTAGTAATAAAATAATAGTAATAATGAAGAGTGTATAGAGCCAGAGTGTTGGGATAAAAAGCAACAATAATAAGATGGAATAAAACTAGTAATAAAATAATAGTAATAATGAAGAGTGTATAGAGCCAGAGTGTTGGGATAAAAAGCAACAATAATAAGATGGAATAAAACTAGTAATAAAATAATAGTAATAATGAAGAGTGTATAGAGCCAGAGTGTTGGGATAAAAAGCAACAATAATAAGATGGAATAAAACTAGTAATAATATAATATTAATAATGAAGTGTGTATAGAGCCAGAATGTTGGGATAAAAAGCAACAATAATAAGATGGAATAAAACTAGTAATAATATAAGAGTAATAATGAAGAGTGTATAGAGCCAGAGTGTTGGGATAAAAAGCAACAATAATAAGATGGAATAAAACTAGTAATAATATAATAGTAATAATGAAGAGTGTATAGAGCCAGAGTGTTGGGATAAAAAGCAACAATAATAAGATGGAATAAAACTAGTAATAAAATAATAGTAATAATGAAGAGTGTATAGCGCCAGAGTGTTGGGATAAAAAGCAACAATAATAAGATGGAATAAAACTGGTAATAAAATAATAGTAATAATGAAGAGTGTATAGAGCCAGAGTGTTGGGATAAAAAGCAACAATAATAAGATGGAATCAAACTAGTAATAGAATAATAGTAATAATGAAGAGTGTATAGAGCCAGAGTGTTGGGATTAAAAGCAACAATAATAAGATGGAATAAAACTGGTAATAAAATAATAGTAATAATGAAGAGTGTATAGAGCCAGAGTGTTGGGATAAAAAGCAACAATAATAAGATGGAATAAAACTGGTAATAAAATAATAGTAATAATGAAGAGTGTATAGAGCCAGAGTGTTGGGATAAAAAGCAACAATAATAAGATGGAATCAAACTAGTAATAGAATAATAGTAATAATGAAGAGTGTATAGAGCCAGAGTGTTGGGATTAAAAGCAACAATAATAAGATGGAATAAAACTAGTAATAAAATAATAGTAATAATGAAGAGTGTATAGAGCCAGATCGTTGGGATAAAAACCAACAATAATAAGATGGAATAAAACTAGTAATAATATAATAGTAATAATGAAGAGTGTATAGAGCCAGAGTGTTGGGATAAAAAGCAACAATAATAAGATGGAATCAAACTAGTAATAGAATAATAGTCATAATGAAGAGTGTATAGAGCCAGACTGTTGGGATAAAAAGCAACAATAATAAGATGGAATAAAACTAGTAATAATATAATTGTAATAATGAAGAGTGTATAGAGCCAGAGTGTTGGGATAAAAAGCAACAATAATAAGATGGAATAAAACTAGTAATAAAATAATAGTAATAATGAAGAGTGTATAGAGCCAGAGTGTTGGGATAAAAAGCAACAATAATAAGATGGATTAAAACTAGTAATAAAATAATAGTAATAATGAAGAGTGTATAGAGCCAGAGTGTTGGGATAAAAAGCAACAATAATAAGATGGAATAAAACTAGTAATAAAATAATAGTAATAATGAAGAGTGTATAGAGCCAGAGTGTTGGGATAAAAAGCAACAATAATAAGATGGAATAAAACTAGTAATAATATAATAGTAATAATGAAGAGTGTATAGAGCCAGAGTGTTGGGATAAAAAGCAACAATAATAAGATGGAATCAAACTAGTAATAGAATAATAGTAAATAATGGGAAGTATATTGACCCATAACGTTGGATTGAAAAACAATAACAACATCGTTTAAAAGTAGCAATAATAACAATAATATTAATAATAATAATAATAATAATAATAAGAAGAAGAAGAAGAAGAAGAAGAAGAAGAAGAGGAAGAAGAAGAACAAGAATGAATGAATGAATGAATATTGTATTGAAACAGAATTTGTTTATAAATACAAATGTAGAAGTATAACTAATAATGAAATTCAATATTAATATTGATGATGATGATGATGATGATGATGATGATGATGATGACGACGACGACGACGACCACGATGATGATGAAGATGATGATGATGATGATGATGATGATGATGATGATGATGATGATGATGATGACGACGACCACGATGATGATGATGATGATGATGATGGGAGAAAAGGAACAATAATAAGTCAATCTGGTAATGTAATAATTATAATAATAATATGAAGAGTGTATTGCGCCAGAATGTTGAAAAAGGTACTAATATTGAGGTAGAATAAAAGTAGTAATACAGAAAATAAAAATTGTTAAACAATTAAAAAAAAAAAATTCCAAGTCTGAAGTCTTATTTTGGAATAAAGAAATCTTAAATAACCTTCCCCTACCTGCTGTCCCACACGTCAGTTTGACGATTTCGTTGTTCGGACAAGTTGTGCTGTACGTATAAAAGATTGAAACGAAATTTTAAAAGTGGCAACATTAAATAATAAAACAATGGGAAAATAAAATGCCTTATTAGGAATTAAAAAAACAAACATGTACATATGACCAATATTAAATAAACATTGAGTCTATTATATAAATGTTAGGAAAGAATCTATAGAACCTGAAACGGGCCCATCAGTCTCTATTGTGCTAGACGCAAACACTATTGCTATGGCTACAGGACATATTCTTCCTTTCGAACTTCATAGCTGACGAAACTCGTAGTATTGAATCTATGAAAAATCTTAGATTGTTGCTCGCATTTCCCTGACGAGTATTTTTTAACGTATTCGCAGAGGGAAATAACATTTAGTGTAATTTAGCAGAAATGTCCAAAAAGATGTTTTCTGTTGTTGTCTTCCAAGATCTTCATTCATTCGATCATTTTATTTATTTTTAGTTGATAGTTGTCACGCAAAGTGCCACATTCCGTACGAGGGTGGAGCTGAAAAGTTCATAGGCTGACTACGAAGGGCTGATGCTTGAGCTGTGAAACCTTGCATGCATTCATTTCAACTTTTCTCATTACAAACTGTATTGTTCTTTCCAAGTACGAGGGTGGAGCTGAAAAGTTCATAGGCTGACTATTAAGGAGTGATGCTAGTGCCGTGAAACCTTGGATGCATTCTTTTCAATTCTTCTTATTAATAACACCATTGTTTCTTTCCAGGTACGCGGATGGGCTGAAAAGTTCATAGGCTGACTATGAAGGAGTGATGTTAGAACCGTGATATCTTGCATACATTAATTTCATCTCATCTTATTAATAACTGCATTGTTTCTTTCTAGGTTGGAGGGTAGGGCTGAAAAGTTCATAGGCTGACTATGAAGGAGTGATGCTAGAGCTGTGAAATCTTGCATGCATTCATTACAACTCTTTTTATTAATAACTAAACGGTTTCTTTCTAGGTACGAGGGTGGGTTGAAAAGTTCATAGGCTGACTACGAAGGGCTGATGTTAGAGCTGTAAAATTTTGTATGCATTCATTTCAACTCTTCTTATTAATAACTGTATTGTTTCTTTCCAGGTACAAGGCTGGGCTGAAAAGTTCATAGGCTGATTATAAAGGAGCGATGCTAGAGCCGTGAAATCTTTCATGGATTCATTTCAACTCTTCTTATTAATAACTTCATTGTTTCTTTCCAGGTACAAGGCTGGGCTGAAAAGTTCATAGGCTGACTATAAAGGAGCGATGCTAGAGCCGTGAAATCTTGCATGGATTCATTTCAACCCGTCTTCTTAATTGCTTCTCTCCAGGTAAAATGTCATCTGACTGTTCAAAGAAAACTCTTCCTCCTGTTGGTAAAAAAAAAAAGATATCACCAGCAGCAGTACGTGGCAGCAAGTGAGCGTCGAACTCGCTATTCAGTTGTACCTGACCTCCCGAGACCAGATTGTTAACCATTACACCATGTCAGTATTCAGAATTTTTTGCTTGATATCATCCGTTTTAAAATATGAATAGATAAAACTAGCATTAAGCACTTCGCTGACAATGATGCTTAAATGCCCCCAGCCGTTTCAGTATTTTAAAGTTTGATGGGAAATTAAAATTATTAAAAGGCCTTTAAAAAACGAAAAGAAACCACTTCTGATCGGTTATCTCGCCGACCGAACAAATCAATACAGCGTTTGCCTTAAGCAAGTCGTTTCGCAAATTGAACGGAAATGAAAAATTGTTACCCAGATCTGTGTATTTCCGATTAAAACATTCAATAATTAAACGATTTTTTTTCCTATTCAGTAGTTGGATATTAATAATCGAAGAGAAGTTTTGAAATATACATACTTGATCGATATTATTTTTTGTAAATTACTGATGCTTTCCTGGGCTGATCCCCTGATGACGAAATACCTTAAATAAGGTCTGACTTGTTGGAACACAGTGTTTAGTACAGTTCTGGAATAAAACAAAAAAATAGATTCAATAGATCTTCTGCAATGTATTTAGAGATTATTAAAAAAAATCCTAAGAAGAATCTGCAATTTTATTGGTCCGTACCTGACATCCACGCTCATAAAACTGTGTTCAAAATATTTAAATTTCGGCATTAAATAACCCATAGAGGTGTTGATATGCCGCTAAACAAAATCAAGCAACCAAAATTGTAGGCATACAATTGCGTTCAAAATATATTTAATTGAAGCCATAAAATAGGGTTCAAAATATTTAGATTTCGGCATTAAATAACCCATAGAGGTGTTGATATGCCGCTAAACAAAATCAACCAACCAAAACTGAAGTCAAACAATTGCGTTCAAAATATATTTAATTGAAGCCATAAAATAAGGTTCGAAATATTTAGATTTCGGCATTAAATACCCCATAGAGGTGTTGATATGCCGTTAACCAAAATAACCAAACAACCAACTTTGAAAGAACTCTTTCATGACATTAATCCATATAATATGCTATGATTTCTGAAAGAAATCAAGCTCTATTCCAAAATATAACTTCCACAAAACTACAATATAAAAAACATATATCACTGCCTGTAGTAATTATGTCCCCACGAACATGTATATGCACCAAACCGCTGTATAATCTACCATGTTTCCTATTGTGAAAGTAGAATAATATATATAATATTTTTATTACTTCAATGCTCACAAGAAAATTAAATTTCGGCATTAAGTGACCCATGAGTCGTTGATATGCCTTTAAACAAACAAATCGATCAATCAATACCCGACCAGAACTCGAACTCGGCTTGTTGAGTTCTCATTCCGAACCTCTACCACCTGCACATCACAAATCTCTTCTTTTTTTTCTTTTTATGTGCCGTGTCCTTTCAGGACGTAGGCGATCATGGCCCTCCACTTCTCCCTATCCCTCTTGGCTCTCAACATGTTTTTGTGTTTCTGCCAACTCGCCCAGACCACGCTCCGCCATCTACCTGCCCAAACCCGCCACGTATGTCATGCGCTGCTTTCCCATGTCTTTTTTCCCTTCTATTCGTCCCGTGAGTATCAGATTCTCCAGGCCCTCCTTTCTCATCACGTGTCCCAGAAATTTCATCTGCTTCTTCCTTGTTTGCCTACTGATTGCAAATATACATTGTATCTTTCATTTACTCATTACACTAATTATCATGGCGTCAGTTGCTGTGCAGTTACTCTGACTGCATGTTTACACACTGCGACGTTCGCTAAAGGGCAAATGGGTCTGTTTACGAACACTTAAGTCACGCTGATTAATGCAGATATACTTACGTATAGCCAAGTTGGTTGCAAACGACGTTGCCAATAGTGAGATTCCAATGAAGAGAACAGACGGGTAACCAGGAACCGGAAATAGATTCTTTCACGCGAACTTTCCCGCTTTTTGTACTCGAGCCAAGTTTCACTAAAAGAAGAAGCAAAACGATTGACTGAAAATTCAATTTAATTATTCAAATGAAGCCCTGCATTAGAATTTAAATTTTACTAAGGATGTAAAATTGTAGGAGAATAGGAAATCAGTGAGAGTATTTTGAAGACAAAGACAACATACTTATTTGCATACGGGTGTGTTCAGCAGACTGCAATCTATTGCTCGCTCGCTATATATATATATATATATATATATATATATATATATATATATATATATAGATAGATAGATAGATAGATAGATAGATAGATAGTGTTATAGCATACCTATGGACGATAATGTGTATGTCCCCATTCCCATAAATACAGTAGTGAATCCTGAAAGTTGGTCTACCATTTGGAGATTCATCTCCAAATGTGCTAGTTAAACTCTCTGCGCGGAGGCAAAGAGGATCCCCGAACGAGACTCTGTCTTTCGACATAGTCTCTTTTGTGGATACAATTACTCGACCCCGTTTTATATGGGGTCTACGGGGAATTTTTGGCTGAGATTAAGGGCTCGGATACCACACATTAAATTTGGCCTTGTGCCACATCTGACCTCGTGGGGTGGTTTGTTAGTTATCCTGCCATTTGGAGATTTATCTCCAAGTGTGCTGGTTAAACTCTCTGCCTTCGAGCAGAGAAGATCCCCAGACGAGTCTATGTCGAAGGCTAGAGGCTCACCTCGGGAAACAGTTGCTCGACCACGTTTTATACGGAGTCTACGCGGAATTTTTGGCCGAGCCTACAGGCTCGAATACGCCACATTAAATTCGGCCTACCATTTGGAGATTCACTGTGGAATTCCCTTGACTCACTTCTAGCAGTTGACTACTTCTTTTACGCTTCGCTGTTGAATCTTATATTTGTTGTTCTTGTCCTAAGTATTATCGTTCATTACCAACCTTCGTATGATTATTCTATTCAGTAACCTTCCTTCGGTTACTACAGATAGACAGATAGAATTGAGTATACTGCGATAGATAGATAGATAGATAGATAGATAGATAGATAGATAGATATGAATAGACTGAGATAAACAAATAGATACTTGGTACGATAGGTAAATTGCCGAAATTTTATATTTTTAATTTCGCGCATGTGCGTGGTTTGTTTTTTATTTTGTCGACTGTACATTATAGTAGGGTCAGTTGAGAAAAAGATCACATGACGCAATGCACTCTGCCAGAAATTTGAAAACGGCATGTTGTACTGCTTGGCATTCGCACCGGAAGCTTCAATATGAACATTTCAGGATGTTTGCGTGTCAATCAGAGGACAATGCAGAGAAATCGGAAAAAGTTGGATGAGTCTAATGGTGATTACGAAGGTAATTTGTTGGCGAGACCCAGACAATGACTGACATCGATGCCTCTAAGTCAATCAGGAGTGTCTGAGTTACTAATCAGGTTGGTAGTGCAAGAAAACAATTGGTATTTCTCATACTAGTTGAGAAGCGTTGCTTTTTCTCAGACGAGAAATCTTCTGCCAGGATAAGATACTGAATACACAGAACAACTTTTGGCTTGCTGCCTCGCCCAAAAGATGTACCTAGAGTGATGAAAAACAAATATCCAATTATCATTATGGTGTTTAGAAAATGACGTCTCAATTAGCTTTATTGGCATTTCGTGATATCAAGAAGCATCCTTAAGCCATTAGTTGACTCTTGCTCTATTTTATAACTTTTTTCTTTTGGTCAAATCATTAAAAAAAAATGTCGAACAGATAAATTAACCCTAGATTCGGCACGGTACTCTTTTTAATCGGTATCACCCGATGCAAGGCAATAAAGCCACTATGATACAAGGGGTTACAGCGTGTGGAAGAATTAGGACGAGAAACATTGATAATGAGCGGGAAGAGGGAAAGAGTAATCAGGGGGATGGTAGATAGCGATTGACATTGCATTTAAATCTTTGCAGATTAAAGTTGGCTAGAAAGCGTGGAGCCGGAATGGAGTTCTACAAGTGTGAAGTGCGGGATAAGAAACTATTAGCGTAGAGATTACGGTTACATCCAGCAATCTCAGCTTTCAACATTAGTTCAAGGAAAGATTGCATTCTTGAAGACTTACCGTGACATTTTCATTGCTTATTCGAAAATGATTTCCTTTATATGAATTCTCTTAATATTAATATGTAGAAAATGTGGAGAGCCATCATTGTACATGTATAGAGGAACATGTTATATGAAAGCAGAAGCATATAGATGAGAGGACAAAGACAAATATGAGCAATGTTACTTAGAGAAACAGCAAGAAGGAAGTTGTGGAGAGCCATCATTGCACATGTATGGAGGAACATGCTATATGAAAGTAGAAGCATATAGTTGGCAGGGCAAACACAAAGGTGATCAATGTCACTTAGAGCAACAGCAAGAAGGAAGTTGTGGAGAGCCATCATTGCACATGTATGGAGGAACATGCTATATGAAAGAAAAAGGCATATAGATGGCAAAACAAGGACAAAGTTTTAGACAAAGACAGTGTTTTTTTAGTGCAACTGAATGCCCGGATTTGTGGAGAGCTGTGATTGATCCCCTATGGCAGAACATGGCATATAGAATTATAATGAGAAGTAGCGCCCGGATTTCATGAAGACGTGTCATTGGCTGATTATTAAGTCACTGCCATTCGCAAGAAAAATATGTTTTTGTATTTACCAAGCACGCGAATTACGGTGGGCGAGCGACTGGTTGAATAGCTTCTCCATCCCTCCTGGAGGCATGGTGGTGTAATGTATAGCCCCTCGAATTGAGAAATCAGAGAGCCGAGTTCGAATTTCAGTCGAATGCATTACGTGCTAATACCCTTGGGAAAGGCATGAATCCTCTTCTTCTCCCCTTAGACCGGGTTATATAGCCTTGGATGGCAACTGGTCTAGCGCAGAAAAAAATGGCAAACTACTGCGGGAAAATAAATCTGCCTCGTCAGTCAAGTATCGGTGCATGATCGACGCATGTCACATAACTGGCTGATCCCTCCTGATGTTTCTCTCTCTGCATTCCCTAAAATCCGATAACATTTTTGTATTTAAGCTTCAGACTAATATCTCAGGTCCTTGTCTGACGCCGGCTCTCATATGAATATCAGACATGATGTCCAACTCATTCAGAAATGTCTAAACTCTCAGCTTAACGACTACAAATAAACCTGATGGATTTTCAAGTCGATAGGTGCTACAAAATCACATTGTATTATACCAAATAAGCGAAGCCACATCACATGAGGACTTCCAATTACTGCAGCAACTAAAATGGATATCACATGTAACTCAAAGTGAAAACAATGACATAATCAAGATATTAACATTCCACACCACTTCAAATAAAAGGCTAGGAAGGAAACCCACATCACTACATTGATTGATTTGTTTTTTCATGGGTTATCAATCCTTTGTGGGTTATTGGAAAGTGAAAAATATTTCGGATTGAAAGAGGTTGCTTAAAGTACCCATTGTAACCTAGCGGTCACATCCCTCCATCTATGTACCGGCCAGAATCTATATGGCTTAACGGGATTTGATCGTAAGCTCTATAAGTAAAAGAAGTAGACACTAGAATCCTGTTTTTTATTTCTGGAAAACCTCTGTAAGAGTTTGTTTTTTTAAATAAATTTCAACCCTCAGACTTTCTATATTTCCCTATCAGGAATATCGCTAATTTCACGATTACTGTTACCGATTGTCCTTATTTTGCAGATGAAGGCCATCTCTCCACTTTTGTAGCATTTTTGTGTCTTTTTCATTCAGAATTTTATTATTTTTACCCGATCTAACGCTCTGCTCTGGACCCGTAAGTGATTCTTAAGGCAAGTTTCAAGTCTACAATCTCTTTACACACGTGACAAACATAAATTTTGTCTGTGTTAACCATGTCAGAAATATAGCTGTCTCTGCACAATCATGCATGTTTGAGTTACCAATAGACTTACAAACTGTTAGCATATCTATATTACACACTATATAAACGTTGCCTTACTGGGCGCTCTATAATTTCTGCCTTGTGGCACATCAAAGCCACGCATAATAAGTATTTACTCTGTACCCCCACTAGGACGAGATGTGACACAAGGTCTATATTTAGGTGGCGACGCGAGCGTGTACGCCCGGGACAAGAACAAAACTTCCCCTTAGCCTACGCAACCGTCGGTTGCGCTGGCCTCGGTGGGGGCACCGATCCATCCCTCTGGTGTAATGGGAGGTCGCGGCCTCGTTCAGCTGTTCCCCAGGGCTGGGCACCTCTCAGTATAATTTTCTCAGTTGTCCCTCTGTCCTTTGACAGAGAAGCCCCTGAACGCACTCTGTCTAAGGCCAGAGACGCAACCGAGAGATAATAAGTAGACGTGAAATGACTCAAAAAGACTAATTTATACAAGCCACGCATAGTAAATACCCGTAACCATTGCCCTTGTGCACCTGTGCATTTCTTAAATCAATGACAAGCAAGATTATAAATTGACGTAGTAAGCATTCTGTTTAGTCAGACAATGCCTATCACGTCTCTTTCTAACAAACCAGGATTTCTGAGTCTTTCTTTTGGATTTTTTTAGTCGAGAAAGCAGCCAATATGACGCTGAGACATTGATTATTGCCGCTAGACGTCTTCTTCAACAGCGTTCTTTACAGACAGGCCTCCGCCATTTTGTTTTGACGCTGTTGTGAATTAATAAGGTGGAAGTATGAAACCTTGTCACAG